>OZ026623.1:39411549-39803581 GCA_964020975.1 Hermodice carunculata
TTGAAGTGTTGATTTGATGGCCGACTGAGTGAGGCACAGTACAGTGGTCTCTGTTACCAGAATACATCCAAAAGTGCTCCTTCATTTCACAGACAAGAATATGGAAATTGTATGTACAGTATTATACTGGGAAGTCTCAAAAAAAAAAAAAAGGCTTAATTGAGGAAAAAAAGACTGTGGGCGCGGAGGGTCATCCGTTCTCTCAACGCTTTTTTTTTTTTTTTTTTTTTTGGGTGGTGGTTTATGGGCAAGGGAGAGATCCGTCTCATCACACTCACAGTTGCAGATGCAAAATGGGTCATTGATTTGGTATTCGCTCTGTTTTTTCAAGAATTGTGAAATACTTGTCAACCTGCGCTTTATTCACTGATTGTGCTCTTCTAGCAAGTGACAATGCCTCGGGTATTCTCACTGTCAAATTTGGATGCCTGGTTTTGAAACGATACCACCATATCAGTCATATCCAGCAATTTGTGCTTTGTCGGAAAAAATCCCTTTATTACAGTGTGCTCTAACGTCGTAGGCCAGTTCAGAACCTCTGGACTCGAGCAACAATAAGTGCTGTTCTGGTTCTGCCTCTGCCTTTTGGTCTAGGCCTGGGACGCCACCATGTGATGTCTTACCAGGCGTTCTGACTTGAAAGCTGCGTGCTACCTGCCTCAATATTTATCCACCTCTATACTGGGAAACTGCGACAGTCAGTTGATATTGGCTGTAACTGGTAGCTCGATTGGATATTCTGCGATACACACGAGGCATGGTTGCCTGATGGGCCTATCACTCGTCTGCTGTCACACTAAGGTTAATACATTGGTCAACTGAAAAAACTTGGGTCTTAACTCTTTCAATGCTTCTAGAACTCTATTAACGATACCTGGATATAAAATTTTAAATAAACAAAAACGAAAATAAATAAACAAATAAATAAATAAATAAATAAATAAATAAATAAATAAATAAAGAAATAAATAAATAAATAAATAAATAAATAAATAAATAAATAAATAAATATATAAATAAATAAATAAATAAATGTACCACCATCACATACTTTTAATAATTGTTCCAAAGTTTCTTTCGAACATCACATCATGGTCTTAAGAAGTCAAGTCTACAGCTTTACCTCGCTGCTCTTAACTAAAGCCGTCAACTCAGTCTCTGATTTAGCAGTAAAAGAGTTAAACAGATAGTGAGTCTGACATTTTCTTTTGCAAATGATAAGATAAAAGCTTACTGGTACGTGAATGGACTATTATGGAGAGGTTTTTCAATGTAAATTGGAATTTGGAATCACGCAGATAGCTACAGACCTATTTTGGAATTGGCTGGTGAAAGTTCAGGATAATTGGGCATAACATCGCCTACACCACCACATGGAAGAAAAGCAATGCTGAATGAGCTACGGTGTATAAATATATGCAACCATTACTATTAGTGTGTGTCATTTTAATATTTTGAAGTATTGCTTGCTGTTCTTTACAGCATTAATTTAGTTCCTAATGTTTCCACTTGGTGTGCCCCGTTTCACCCATCATGAGTTGCGTGGAAACGGGACAGTTACCTTGAGATAGGATCATGGGGACTCACTAAATTGGAAGACAAATTTCGTACAATTATCTTTCAAATTCATCATAAAATGCCCTTTTTGTCACTTCAGTGTTGAACTTTGTGTGGCAGAGTCATAAGCAGATATTACGGAAACAGAACACATATCATGTACTTACATTCACCCCTTACTGTTGGATTAGAGAGTGTCATTACTATATCCAAAACGTAGTCCTAATGAAACAAATCCAAGTCAATTCCAACCAAAGGCAATGTTCCTTGGTATGTTTAGCTCAATCACATAAATTTATAGTTCGTCTGTATCCAAAAGAGTCCAAAAAGTACATCCAAAGGTCCATACGGTAAAAAAAAACAACAGGTTTTAAGATGACAAGAATGCAAAAAAAAAAAAAAAAAAACAACCCCCAATATATATATATATATATATATATATATATATATATATATATAAAATACTAGTTGCGACCACCGTCTCCACAATGACCATTATCCGTACAAATCCACAAACTGACACTAACACCAACATCAATCCATCAAAAAAGCCCCTAGGCCTAAAATGACCATCAACAAGAATCCAAATAACATGATTATATAATTCGATGTGTTTTAGACATTTAGCTAAAGTCATGATGCTGTTTTAAAGAAGATAAACTAAGGGTGTTTCCAAAAGATTTTTTTTGAATGTGCAAGTATTGTGGTAAAAAATAAATAGTGTCAGCACTTGCAAGTACACTGGTTCAAATGTCAAATAGCCAGCCGCCAGAAACAAGTGACATGAGCTCTCAAAACACAAAACAACAGTCACAAATTGCAAGAACAGTGGTCAAATTGCATTACAATAGCCAAAATTGTATAAGCATAGCAGTCAAAATTCAATTATGGTTTCCAGAAGTAATTTTTGAACGGGAATTTTAATGTTCAAGAAAGCATAGAATCCCACAAGTCATCTAATAAGCCATTTTTAAAGAAAATAATTTAGAATTCAAAAAATGTAGATGCCACTGTAAGTCATCTGCCAGTCAGCTAACCATAATGTACATCTAAATTATGGCTCTATAAAGTTCAAAATGTATAACAGTCCAAATTATTGTAAAAGTCTACCACATTCCACATTTATCAGGGAGCATTAGGTTTTATGAAAGGAGGGAGAGAGAGAGAGAGAGAGAGAGAGAGAGAGAGAGAGAGAGAGAGAGAGAGAGAGAGAGAGAGAGAGAGAGAGAGAGAGAGAGAGAGAGAGAGAGAGAGCAATCATGTTGAAATCCGTACAGGTAGCTGTAAGTGCAGCTGTCTTCCATGTAACAGTTTCAAATTTTTTCATTGACAGACATAGGTCAACTTGTCAGTCACCTGATTTAGATGGTAATTTTTTGTACAAAAAAAAGAGGGAAAAAAAGTCAAATATGTATAAAATTACCCATTTATTGAAAGTAACCATGTATCAGCTGCACATCAAACACTTCGAGCCAACCTGACATGATTTTCACAATAACAAACTATACTCATCAGACAATTATAAAAACAACATCAGTCCCACTACATTTCGAACGGGGACATCCCAATGTTCCGTAGGTTCAATGTTCCAATGGTTCAATTTTCCGAAGGTTCATTGGTCCGAAGGTCTAATGTTAACACAATAATATATATATAGGCCTATGGGACGTGTATACATGTATGATGCGGGAAAGACACGCCACAGTAGGCCCGACTTTATTTTGTCCTGTGAAGAAGTAATAGGCCTACCACTTACCACAGATGCAAGGACCAGATCCAGCAGTATGTATACACTTAGAAGCGGGAACAGGGTCTTTTCTTTTCCCTTGAAATTGAGTGTTCTGTTATGTATACGCAGCACTGGCCAGAATTACGGACACAACGCGTGAGGCGCAGCGGAACCGATTGTATCCTCTGGTCTGTGTACATTAGGCCGCATTACGGCAAGTTTATCAGGTTGTGTAGAATCACTTTTGACAAATTTTCTACCAGGGCCCTAGACGCTATGTTCTTGCCAAGCTGAAATTCCAGATTTGTCCTTTCGAAAGCAAAATTCTTCAGGGGTTAATGCACGGTAGAAGTTATTGGCTGCAACATAACGGCACACGACGGCCACTTTATCAATTTTTCTTCGAGAAAGGCGGCCTCAGCCCAAGTTAACCGTTCACTGCAGACAAGTTGAAATAAACTACTGTGTTTGAGTTGACTTTACTGCAAAATAACGGCACACGATGACCACTTTCTCGATAAAATCTTTCAGCCGGGGTCGATCAATTTTTATTGGTGAGGGGCGGCTTGAAACTTTTTTTTATTTTCTGTTTCATTGCAAAACTTGTACGAAGAAGAAAAAGCGTTACGGTAGAATTAATAAAATCAAATACCTGGTACCAAAATAAGGTCCATCGGCCCTATGCAACAATTTTTTTAATATTGATATTTTGTAATCAGCTTTCACATTTAGTGAAATGTTTTTCAATTTTCTGTGTTCGTTTCGGTTTTATCACTTAATGATGTTTGTAATTACATAAAAATGCAGGTTTCGTTTGGAAGCCCGTTTTGAAGAACACACTTTGAATTTTGCATTTCATGTAAATATTTCCTTATCGGAATGTTTTCAAACACCCCCTATGGCCATAGGCTATGTCGTCCACATAACATGCCCCTTTTTTGGCGGAAGTTATTTTTATCTAAACAGATTGACTGTGATTCTATCAGTTTTTTGGCAAGCCGTTTTAACATTAAATCCACAGTTGTACATATGTGTTAATCTTTCACATATGTGCAAACCTTTTTTTACATGTGTGAAATAATCACTTATTTGACATATGTGAAAAAGCTGCACATATGTGAAATTCTTTCACACATATATGTGTAAAAAGGTTTAATAATACACACACACACACACACATATATATATATGTATGTCAAATAAATGATTATAAAGATTTTCACATATGTATAATAATACCTTTTTATATAAATATGGGTAAATGTTTTCACATATGTGCAAATCTTGGACATATTTAAAATAATCATTTATTTTACATAGTTGAAAAAGATTTGCGCATGTATGCAAAACTATTTCACATATGTAAAAGTTTCAAAAATTTTACATAGCCTATGTGAAAAAGATTTACACATAGGCCTATGTCCAGTTCTTTTAGTAAAAGTTTTACACACATGTGCAACAAGGTATAATTATAAATATGTGTAAAACTATTTCACATGAGTGAACTAACCGTTAATTTACATGTGTGAAAAAGATTTGCACATGTTTAATTCTTTTGCACACAATTTGTGTAAATCTTTTACACATACATGTGTAAAATATTTGCACATGTGCAAAAATATATAATCTCATTTACGTGTAAAACTTTTTCACACAGGAGGCCTATGTATAAATCTTTTTCACATAATTATGTATAAAAGAATTTCACACATGTACAAATCTTTTTCACATATTATGTAAAATTATTTAGAAAAATTACACATATGTATAAAAGAATTGCACAAATGCGTAATTGTGGATTTAATGCTAAAACGGCTTGCCATAGCAGATGTCCTCGACGTGTTTTATAGAATGTAACTGAAAATTATCAATATCATACCGTGCTCAGTTTTCTTGTTGGCCCAGCTTTTGCCAAGTGACAAAAAGCGTGCTGCGTAGAGAAAAAAAAATGCTTCTAGTGAGGTAGATTAGCCTGCAGGTGAAACAACAGAGTGGGAATAGGGCTAGTCTAGACAGAAAAGATCATTTTATTTGCCCAACACAGCTTTTTTTTCATATTAAAGCATATTATTTCGTCTTTCAAACGATTGAAATGTCCAGTTTCTGCTTCAATTTCAAGTAACTTACCTTCCCAGGAATTCGCTTAAAAGTTGTTTTGTCTTGATGTTATTCTTTCTGGCTGCAGGACCTGATGTTATCTCGGATTATTTCACTTATTCAACCCTGATAGAAGACCGAGTCATCAGTTGTCCTTGGCGCACTCTGGGCACAGTGCGTCCAGAGCGTGCCAAGGAAAGCTGTTGACCATGCATGGGCATATAATTTAGAATGATCTTCCATGCATGTTTCTTACAAATCTTGAAAAATAATCCCTAAATTAGTAAAACACGATTAGCAGACGACATTGAGATATTAGGGGGAAAAAGCGTCATTACGGTGGAATGAGTTAACGTAGGCCTACCCACGATGACGATAAAGTTTCGAAGAATACTTATCTGTCGATATCTTGATTCATGTCTTACCAACAAAAATTAATGTATGTTTTGCAAGTGCATGGGAAAGCAGCGTGTCGAACTGCTCGAAAACTCGGTCCAGGGTTTTGAAATATAGGCCTGTATACTGGTACTGCACTTCCTACACTCGAACAAATTCTAAGATTGGTATCTAATTGTGACGGGAAAATTGAACGTACCTTCTATGAGCAGAGTTTCGGTGGCTGTGTGAAGTCATAATTGCACAAACACTGACCCTCACACCCTTATAAATACGCCTATATACAGGCCTATTCTAGGTCCATTTAAAATATGCAACATTCGGAACATTGGACCTTCGGAACAATGGACCTTCGGAACATTGGACCTTTGGAATATCAACCTTCGGAACATCGAATACCAGCTCAACCTTGTCAGACCCAGTATCATTTTCGAAATACAAAGGCATGCTAGTGTGTTCATCGTCGAAAGGATCCATGACCAACAATTATGAAATTTAAATGAATGAGGGTATCTTGTACCTGACTTGGAACAGGTTGCCAACATATTGACAGCAGATTAAACCAGTTTTACGGGATCCCAATCCTCCCACTTTGGCAAACAACCACATTCATTTGAAGTGGGCCTAAAACAAATTTGGCCCTTAATTTCAATATACACTTATAAAAGATGATTACATGACCATAGTTCATATACATCACCCAAACAATGACAAGGCAAGTAAGAAAGTCAGACTACTAAATTTATAATTATTAGAATTGCGTCTTCATACATAATGCAACATGTCAAAATTTGAATTTAGCATACATTTGAATTGGAAAGAATCAGTTATACTCCTGACAAGAGTTATGTAACAGCCCAAATAGACTAAACAGGATTATAAGCAGACCTTCTGGTCTACATTGTTGTAATTTGATTTCAATAAGCGGAATAAATTTGAATGAAACCAATCCCGGAGTGGTGAAAAATAGCAGTATAGCAAGCACTTCTAAAATTTTATGTAAACAAAGCATTAAGGTCTCCACGTGGACAAAACACAACCAAATTTGATACTGACACCATATTTATTATGAAACATGGTTAAGTTCTTTCCACGTCCCTTTCTCAATTGAAAATACAGCACAATAGGCCTAAATTCGTTATAAAATATGATTTGAAATCAGCTGGGTGAGTATTCTTTAAATTTTGTCAATATATCCAAAAGGATGAGAAAATAGAAGGCCTGTATCGCTCAATATGTTGTCTTAGAACTTATATGGTCCTCATTTCATTTTATCTTTATTGTAATATATAATGAATTTTCGTGTTCCAGTATAGAAAGTCTGATCAAAGTCAAGGTAAAACAATCTCAGCCTCAACATTACCCTACCATAACATATTTCTATGTGTTTTACTGACAATACCTAATTAGTATGTTCATAAAAATCAACATATTTCTGTAGAACATCTCTATATTTATCTTCAAATTTAAAAAAACACTTTTTCAATCTTGTTTCAGAAAGCCCCTGTTTAATAAGTCTGCTAAAAAGTGATTTATGTCTATCAGCATATGTATATATATATATATATATATATATATATATATATATATATATATATATATATATATATATATATATATATATATATATATATAAAATATCCTTAAGTCAGTACAGTTTCTTTCTTAAGTTTTAAGACATAGACACCATAAGCAGGAATAATAGGAATATTACTACTTCTATATGGATAATTCACTATATCACAACTGACATAATCTCTTTTGTCATACACTCTTGCTTTTAATACACTATCATCATTGAATAAGAGTTGATCTAAGAATGAGCATGTTGTGTTCGATTCAGTGGTTTCTTTTAGTTCCAGATCACTAGGATAAATTGATGTACTATAATCCTTTATTAAATGTTTGTTATTGACACTTGGTAAATCATCTATATATCTGAAAGTTAAATCAAATGATCTAGCATAGTAATTTTTATCTTTTTTCATTTTCATTAGAAACTTGTACTCATGATAAAATAAATAGAGATTAGCCAAAAGTGGCGCACAATTTATACCCATTGGAAATCCTATGACCTGTCTAAAGACACTATCACCAAAACGTACGTAAATATTATCAAAGGGAAGATATTTTGGCCTCTTGCACATCGGTGGGCCACTTCAGCTTCCCTTTATAATTTGCACTGACGTCAACGCCAAAGTTCCCCCTGCTGTTGATAACGTTTCCCAATGAAAACGTTTCCAGACAATAGTAATTCTAAGTGGCTACTGCCCCGTTTCCCCCTCACCTACCCACGGAAATAAACAGTATTTATCATGGATTGTGCAGAATGACGTCACAGTTGACCGGGTTCCCATAGCTTTCTCTCCTCCTCTATTTTGTCCTTTTGGATCCGCCAGTTTTCTTACCGCCCCTTTGCCCATGGATGTCAGAAGTTGCGTTTTCTCGGCAAGTGCCTTTTTGACCCCCGGAAAGCGATGATTGCTAAATGCTTAGTTCACATTGTAAACACCAAAGTCTCGCATGTAGCGTAAAATACCAGACGCGACTCTTGTTTAAAAAATGAAGAACCAGAGAAGAAAAATGATTGATGCTTTCGTAACTTATTGAATGGGGAAAGTCTCATCAGGTGTGACACAAGACCGATTGTCCTCTGTCACGTAAACGCTCCGTATGATGCCATACTAATCAGATTTGCAGATATGGGTGTATAGTTGTACCAATAAAAACTAGAACAGACTGATTTTCCAACAGAAAATCAAATGTCTCCCGGTGGAACACTTATGTCTCTGAATAAGCTACAGGTGATAACAAATTACAAATGACCAAGTTCGCTTGAAAATTACAATCCCATTTCAGCTCTCACCCAGATACATTACTCTAGCAATTTTCATCAAGTTCTTCAAGACTTATTGCAGAGAAACCAATCTCACATAAATGACCCTGTGACCTTGAAAATGAGGCCAAGGTCACCCAAATACAATCCCAACCTTGGTCTTACCTTGATACATAATCCTACCAAGTTTCATCAAATTCCATCAAGTTCTTCATGACTTGTCGAACGGAAACCAATTTCACATAAGTGACCCTGTGACCTTCAGAATTCGCGCAAGGTCATCCAAATACAATCCCAACCTAGGTCTTGCCTAAATACATAATCCTACCAAGTTTCATCAAAATTCCGTCAAGTCCTTCAAGACTTATCGCACGGAAACCAAGTGTTGAAGAACATGAACAACAACAACAACAACAACAACAACAAGAAGCGGAAGAAACGGGCACTAAACCAATATGTCCCCCGGCTTCCACCGGGAGACATAATTTGAATTGGACTGTGTTTGGAAAGGTTTTCACAGTAGAGACCGGTTTCTCAATACATTTCATTGGTTCAGTGAACTAAGTTTACTATGGCGAAAAAAAAAATAGCGATGTATTTTTTCACTCAGGGCCAGATGGTTTATTAAACGTGTTCCCGCTCAAAACGGTTGTCAACGGCGGGTAGGCTTAGTTTAAATGCCGTTCTCCTCCATTCTATTTGCTTTAATTTTGCACTTTTTGAAAAGAATTTGGAAGCAGATGAAAAGAAAGTAACGAAGAATAATTTGACCCTAGTTCAGCTTCCCTTGGCTCAGCACCCGGAGTGTGACGCGGAAAGCTTTTGATTCCCACCCAAATAAATGACCTTTCAACGGTTAAATTACCAACACTCCTTTTTTTTTCGAAAGTGTTTATAATGCTCTAGATATGTTTCAATCTTCCAATAATGTACTGTGATCTGAACTGTTTGGATATTTTTTTCTCTCTGGGCTTTTCTCCTCAATTTTCTTTTAAACGTACCCACAGGGAATGCAATATCTGAGGAATTGTTGGTGAAACATTTAGGGGAAAGGAGGTTATGACCAGCATGGACCCTTTGGCAGGGACTTCCGCATCAGAGCTGCCAAGTTAAACGTCACTTAAATTAAAAAGTCCAAAATTGAAGATATATTGACCTAGCTCCCCCTCACCCCCCCCCCCCCCCGAGAAAACCTGGTTATGGCACTGTATTTTGTCATAATATTTCAATTGCCTGGCGTGCCTAGATAATAACCTACTTCAGTCAGCTAAACGGGTCGAGAGCAATGTCTGACCGACGCATCAGTACAAATGCTTGACCGATAAAATTGGGTTCTGCAGACAGGAGACAAACAGAAAATATGTGCAACACGCATCGAACAACACAAACTACGTATACGTAAAGACATGTAACCCCCATGGATGTAACCATCAAGAAGCCCTACAAATTATCAAAACAAAGCTATGGCAAAAGTATCAACGAATAACGTGAAAAAGAATGGAGATGGTTCAATTGCATAGCTACATATATGCAACAGATACTCCAAAATTATCAGTTCGACCTAGACTATGAATATGCAAAAACCCTTATGTTTAATCACTGATAACCCTGCGGTGGAAACAAAGAAGAAAAACGATAGAGGGGAAAAAGAAGCAATGCGAGAAGTCAGAAGTATGAAAACGAGGAATCAGAAAGAAAATCTTTTAATTGTAGTTATTTAATTCTGGACCTAAACATTTGAATATTTGCTGTATCCGATATTTCTTTGCTGCCGAAAAGGAGAATGTTGATCGACCTGTTACTAGCTACACGGATTATGAAATTGGGGTTAAAATTGTTATGGTAGAATCTAACAGGTTTTTTTCTGGGATGCAAGAACTTTGGACAGAATGAGAATACCTTTGCATACAATTTAATTGAGAGAGATAACCTAAGAAAATTCATTTCTTACTTGCTCGTTTTCATTACGCTTGTCCACATTGTAAAATCCGTTATCATCGGTTTCTGGAGCTAGTCTCTTTTCCCGCGCACGTCAATGTGGCCTTCAACTTGCAATTCGTGTAGCCGGTCTTAATTTAAAACATTAATCGCACTTCCAAACTTTGTCTTTGCCAAACAAAGGAGGGCAAACGGCAAGTTTGATTAACTCATCCCATGAAGAGTTATGGGGAATCCCTTGACTCCACAAGTGCATGGTCTCAAATTTGGAATTTAGACCTCAAAAGGCAAAGCAAGCTCAGCATTTGCGCTAAAGTTTGTAATTCCCTGGGTAGGCCTAAATGTTGGAAGTTCAGTAAACATCAATGTTTTTTAGCACTCTAACCTCCAATTTAATGCTCTGATATTCCGGCAGAAGTTTGGGTTCACATGACATAATTGTCTATAGTTTTTTGTTTTTCTTTGTTTTTTTTTTTTTTTTTTTTTTGTTTTTTTGTTTTTGGCTTGCTTTATAACTACTGGGTCCCACAAAGTCAGAAAGTGCCGGGGACATTTTGTCATCATTGAACATTTTAAAATATTGATGGTTATTTATTTAGCCCTCCCCGTACCCCCATATTTGCTTTATTTCACCACACACTTGACCATATTTTTCAGAATATTCATTCAAATCAATAATTGGATGACCTGTTACATCCAACTAGATGGCACAAAACAAAAACAAAAACAAAAAACCAAAAAATGTTCCATATTGTGACCTTGACCTTCACATGATTTTCACCTGTGAATTGTTCTATTAGTTTTAGACAGTTTTGTTTTTTCCTGTTTTTGTACATGTATGTGGTATGGATGTAAAACTATTGGTACATGTAGTATTATCCTGGAAATTGTCTTTGACCTTGACCTTGGTCATGACCTTGATAGGCCATCAGTCTTCCAAAGTTGGTTTCCAGGCACCTTTGAATTTTCGTAATACTGCAAATCATGTTTGTTTTGCTTGCAGCTGAAAAGGTAGTGGCGGCTGACAAATAGGTTTCGTTTTTCTTACAGGTAAGCATTTGCAGTAGGCAATGAATCAATCTGTATTGTAAACATGCAGCATATAGATTCACAGTACTGTCGAACTACTTTTTAATGAGGTAATTATGGCTTAAATTTTTGCTTGCAGGTGGGCATGTAGCATAGTAACTGTAGAAATGAGAAAGACTGATGTTGAATCTGACTTTTTTCTGCAATTTAACTTTTTATGCTTTTTAGGAATTTTACACAAAATAAAAATAGTATTTTAAAATATAGATATGTATTTCGCATTTTAGTATTTATCGGAGCACATCTTAGTCTCTACGAAAAGATTCTGTGACAATTCTAAAAGGGCTTTGTTAAATATTTAGAGTTTATCTTAAATACCACCATTTGTTTTGAAGTGTGTATTGTGTTTTCCATTTAAGTTAAAGGAAGAAACGATAACTTTTGTGAGTTTAAGCTTTGATGAAATCCGTCTGCGTCCGTCCGTAAGACTTTTCACATTTTCCACTTCTAAAAAATCGCTGCATATAGGAATGTTTTTATTTTGAAAATGGATGTTCCGTAGGTGGTTCTCGACTAAGTTTTAGAAGGAAATGATGATGCAATATTTTAAAAAAAAGATTTTGATGAATATTTTTACTTTGCTTAATTTAAAAAATAAAAAGAATTTTTTTCTTATCAAAGACCACTAAGCCAATTGCTTTGATACTGCATACAGTCACCTGACGTTATGTAGTTCACATTTTGAACACCATTTGGCGCTGCGTGTTTTCCTATTTTGTATGAATTTTGTGTGCTGAGGCTATTTTGTCTTCATCTCCAGAATGGCTAAATAGAATTATTATTCGAACTGTTATCATGATATAATCTTACTAAAGATGACGAATAACGAATCCCCTCCCTGACGTCATCAATTGTTTACCAGCTTCAATCCTTTGAAAACCAAAGGATTGGTATGAAAATAATTTTGAGTTCCATAAGTAAATGTACAACGATTTGCTGGAGAAGTAAATCCTAAGCAATTCACCACCAAATGCTTAGCATTAGCTTGGAGGTGAACAAGTGACTGGCCACACTGGGAAGCCGGATGGGGCTACATCATTCACATGGTTGGTGGACACTCTCTCAGCCTGACCGGGCACTACCTAACAGCCCAAGAGTTGAACAAAATAAAGTATATGACGTCAGCCTTTGGAGGAGATATAGTGAAAGTTTACCACAGAACGAAAGCATTATGAGCATGTACGGTATGAGGTGCTAGCCCCGCCCATGTCTGTGGTTTACCCTATGGCTGTGAACTGATGAACGTGCTTTATAATTTAATTACGGATGTGTACACACTTTAGCGATTAAAGTAAAGCTGGTAAATGAGCGAAGAATACAAATTTATTCACCGGCGGCCAATCAGAGCGAAGGATTATTTCGAGTCCGTATGCAGGGGGTCACTTCCATTCAACCAAGAGTGGCTCATTTCGAATCAAGAGGCTTTGCGAGCAACAAAGTGGCCAAAGTGGGCTAAAATACGTCTGACAACTCAATCATTAGGCATGGATCGAGAGAGTGGATTGTGACGAATCGTTGGGTGTTTAGAATATATTCGTCGGGTTGCAGAAGGTGTTTAAAACAGGAAAACAGAGTGGGGAGCAACGATTTTTGTTTGTTCCCTTCTGACCTAAATCAGTATTTTCGGTGGACAGTGACTTTAACGGTCAGTATGAATAGGTTCCGATCCACCAGAATATGATGATAACCATTCTGCTGGTTGCCCCTGTGGCGCAAATGACCATTGTCGAGCAGCAACGGGCTGTAAATGATCCTGCACATCTTGCAAGTTATAAGTACTGATAATATACTTTGACTGTACATAGCTAATGTTGAACTTTTGACCCAAGCGTCTGTTAACCTATGCATATGACCAGCGCTGCAGGGTCCATTGTAACGGCCAACATACAGGCTGTTAAAAAAAAAAGTTTCGTTGTTGCAAAAGTAGGCTATTCGTTTGATTTCACAATGTGTCTGTAAAAAAAAAAAAATTGTTTCATACGGAAGTCAGGCATAAATTGAAATTGTAGTCCAAAACTTAACCTGACAGCACTATCTAGAATGTGCTGCAGGCCGAATCCTGGCATAATTCTCTGGGCAAATATGCTCGACAATAGCGTCGATACGGTTACATGCGGAGCACTAACTTCTCCCTCAAAAGACGGTTGTCTTACGTTAAATTCACCGACACGCAGTCCGGTTAGGTTGCAGTCAGGGCCAACAAACTTAATGCTGTCACCTACTTGTTCATATGTATCAGCCCATGTTGCATAAGTTGTCATCACTTTCTCTGGTGTGATGTTTGGGTTTGTTATCTCATGTATCAACTGCCAGGCTGCCACATTCTTCTGCTCTTCACAAGTCACTTTAGACCCCGACATTTTGCAGACTCGGTAGTTTTTATGACTGCCAGTGATGCTGATTAGTGTCCTCTATATAAGCCTATCACCCACAGCAAACCTGGCGCACGGAGACTGAGACGTCAGCTTATCACTTTTACGATAATATAAATGGGATTTTCATTTTGGAAACGGAAAGGAAATCCCAACATTACCGCGCAATTAAGCACAGCACAGACCTGTGTTATTCACCCAATACATGTACATAAATCCCTTTTTCGTTTTGCAAACAGAGCGAAAATTTCTGAATACTGTTAAATACCGTAGCTATTCTGCGAATGCAGCAAGTTATCGCACGAAAATGTGCTATGTCTGTCAGGCTGTCATCTCCGGTTGAAAATCATGCAACTATACAGATTTATTATACATTCATTTAAGGTTAATATTGACCGAAAGTTTATACACGAGAGTAATTTTATTTATCGTACACATCGATCAGCATATTTTGAAAGCTTGCTTGTGCTGCACCAAGCCACACACTTCTGTGGGCTTATTATTATGTATACAAGTAAATGCTTTTAATGCGACAGCAGGCGCGTATTTTATGATAAGCCTGTGGTCCAATCCCACAACAGATTGTAGGGCCATGATATGAAGGATTTAAAAAGATATAACGTGCTTCCATACACCTGGCAGGTGAGATATTACAAGTCATTACAAAGGTAACTTATGTGACCTAAAGCTGAAGGACTGGTGTCTCACTTGTGTGAAAACGCTACGACCAAGCTAGACTGAAGGTGCCCCCCCCCTCTCTCTCTCTCTCTCTCTCTCTCTCTCTCTCTCTCTCTCTCTCTCTCTCTCTCTCTCTCTCTCTCTCTCTCTCTCTCTTTCTTTCTTTCTTTCCGAGCAGATTTGTCCGATATATTTTATTTGATGAGAGACTATTATACGCAGAAACTCCCAACTTGAGACTTGAAAAATTAAATGTTGAATATATACCTTCACTATTATGTGTGGATATGACTTCACAATCTAGGTTTCTCCATCATTGATTTTGTGCACAGCTGAGCACCCAGACGCCACTAAAGCTAGAATCTATGAACAAAGTGTTGCCCTATTGATCTGTGAAGTTGAAATAGTGCAGATTAGGAGCAGCAATAGCAGACTTGTACAAGGTTGTGATAGACCAGGAGTAAAACGTGCCATGATCTGTCATGAACAGTCAATTACATGTATATGCACATCACAGGATTTGTTGTTTACACTCATGTCAGACCTACACTTTTATGCTACCATATATGACGTGCACTTTGTCATCAGTTAATGATGTGATAATGTCAACAATGATCCATAAAATTGCAATAAAAAGTGCAACGAACTAAAATTACCTACAGTTTCTCACGACATGACCAAATCTTGTTTGTTTGCTCATTCATCTAGAATTTTCCTTTCTGCCTTTCTGGCTTTACCTTTTTACCAGCAGATTTTTTTTTCATGCCAAGAGCCTTATTTTGCTACAGTTTTTCCTCTTGTGTAGCTTTTCAAATGTCAATTTGAATGTATAAGGCAACAACTTTCCTTATAGGCGCAAGGATTTGCTCTGAAGCAAATCATCTATTCCAGTTGGCTACTTGTTCTCTTTTGCCCTGTAAACAGAGTTTAGACTAGATGTACAGTAAGTATGTTATATACATGCACATGTTATTTGGTTATGGGGCACGGACTTGTAGATGGCTTATTTGTACTGTTCATTATGCCTGTGTTCCAACACAGACATACTGTTTTCCCATAAATTCTTTCTTTCTTTCTTTCTTTCTTTCTTTCTTTCTTTCTTTCTTTCTTTCTTTCTTTCTTTCTTTCTTTCTTTCTTTTTTCCCTTTCCTATTTCAGCAAATTTGTCAGCCCTTTTTCGGAGAGTATAATAATTATAGATAGAAACTCCAACCATTGCACAATTATACTTCTACAGATGAATTATTGCCTTTTTTATATACTATAGTAGATGTGGTTCCCAGCGTTTTGGAGTTCGATCGTATAAAGGGATAGGTCATCTCAAATGTCAAGGTCATGTCAAGGTCAAAGGTCGGATCAAGGTTAAAATTTCATTTTGAAGGTCAAAGTTTACTTCAAGTAGAGGTTATCTCAGGGTCAAAGGTCATTTCAAGGTCAAAGGCCACTTTAGATGGTGGGGTCATTTGGAGCGCTGAAGATTTCATCTAGCCATGACTTGGTCAATGTTTATCCAATTTTGATCATGTTGGGCTAAAATTGTAGCTATTAAAACAGTGCACAATTTTTGTATTTACTTGTGACCTCTAAAGAGCAAAGGTGGAGGTCATTTGAACCTCAGACATTTTCTTCAAGCCATAACTCGGTCAATTTTTATCCAATTTTGATCATGTTGGGCTCAAACGTAACGATTGGAACACTGCACAATTTGTGTATTTACTTGTGACCTCTAAAGAGCAAAAGTCCAGGTCATTTGGACCTTTGAATTTTTTTCTAGCCTTAACTCGGTTAATTTCTATCCAATTTTGATAATAATGGACTCAAATTGTAGTAGCTATTGTAACACTGTACATTTTTTTGTAATTTATATGTGACCTCAAAAGAGCAAAGGTCAAGATCATTTGGACCTTTGAAATTTTTATCCAGTTTTGATCATGTCGGGCTAAAAAATTGCAGGTATTGTAACACTGCACATTTTGTAATTTACATATGACCTCTAAAGAGCAAAGGTCAAGTTCATTTGGAACTTTTTTCTTGTAGCCCTAACTCCGTCAATTTTTATTCAATTTTAATCATAATTGGCTCAAGTTGCAGCTATTGTAACAATGCACAATTTTTTGTAATTATATGTGACTTCAAAGAGAAAAGGTCAAGGTCATTTGGACCTTTCAAATTTTTTTCTAGCCATAATCGTGTCACTTTTCAAAAATTGAAAATTTCCTTGTCTCAAGAACTACTTGGCCAATTGCTTTGATATTGCACATAGGGTCACCTGGGTCACCTAGTTCTTATTTTGGCCACCAGGTGCTGCTGCATTTTTTCCAATTTTTGTTCATGAATTTTTGTGTGTTAAGGCTTTTTTCAATTTCTACTCCAGAACGGCTAAACAGAATTGCTTTAAATTTTATCAGAATATAGTCGGACTTTAGACAATGAAAGTTTGCAAAAATGATGTGGATATGTTAATTTTTGACAAAGTTATGGGCTATCAAACTTTACAAACGTAAGTGAGTGCTGCCATTGTATAGATATATATGGCAATGCACTATTGTATTTACAATTTCGTCTTCTTCTTTAATACCGATGCTTGAGTGGTACCACTGTGCATGTATAAAGCTATACGGACTACAGTGCATGTATTGCAGTATTGCAAAAGCAGATTGTAGTCAGCAGAGCACAGGATGATTTTCATAGCAATGTATGAATGTAGGTTCCTTTCGTGTCCAATGTTAACATATATTCATATATGTGTGAAGGAGCTTTTGGCATAAGTTTAGCCTATTTGATTGCATCACCCCAAACACAAACTGCATTTATTCCTATTGGATGGTTCTCGCCATGCTACATTTTACGTCTGATTTGAAACATACAATAGTGTCAATAATATTGTCGGCAGTAGGGTTCTACACTCAGCCTACAGGACAGGTATAGCTTGCATACAGTATGCTGGCTTCGGTTATGTTGAAGGACAGATCAACTTTGTAAGCTGCTGCTTTCATGGAAGCTCCACACTGACCTCTCACATGTAGAACCTGATCTTCAGTGGGCTGTGTACATGAGAAAAAAATGTTACATTTTATTAAAAAAAGTATTGAATTTGGTTGTCACAAAAAAGTCTAAATGAATACTCTTAAATCACTAGTCTGTACCTCCCCCTCCCTCCAGTAATATTTCAAGGTTGAAATACGTTTCTCAATGGAAGGAATACAAATGCAGTAGGAAAGATTTTTTTTTTACTTTTTTCGTGAAGGCAGTGTCGTCGGTTGTGATCTGCCTTTCTTTGCCTGCGACCTTTTACATCCCGGCCAGTAGAGCACCTTCAAATAATAGCCAAACTGTTACACAAACGTAGCATTGATTTTGTAGGCTTTGTACACGTTTACTCATGTGTTCATGCACGTTAACAGTCCTAGAAAAGTAAAAGCTAATTTTGTCTATGGAACTGTTTTCTTATTGAATGAGCAACCTCCAGTGGTTAAAAAGTTATTTTCTCGCCGGCAGGGTTTGGTTTGACAAAGGGAACTCAACTGGACGATACAAAGCATTCAACTGGTTAGAAAGCCACGATACACAGAAGCATTTATCGGGATGGCGCATCAGGCTGCTTTATGAGATGATTAGCGGAGCGAAAGTGCCATATCCTGCGCGAGGTGTTAATCGCTACTGTTACAGGCTGGCTTTGTGTCCTCGCTCGGTACGACTACCTGCCCCCCCCCCCCCCCCCAATCCCCACCTGTCCAGCACAGAAATGGCCACCAAACAATACTGTTTAGGAACTGTCCACACTCCATAGACCCAGTATCAAAGCAAGTTTGTCTGTATTTTCGTGCCAAAGAACTTGTTAGATGTGTTTTGTTGGGTTGTCATTTACAATTTGAAATTTTAAACATCGTTGGCAACTAGCAAGTTTCGTCGCAGTTGCAAACATTTAGAACATCGACCAGAATAATCAAGCTAGCAAGAGTTGTAAGATACCTAACTATCTCGAACTGGCAAATGTCCGATGTCCATACTTATTTATTCTAGATATTTTTTACTTGTCACAATGTGAACATTCAGAAGAAGCATGCACGCAGAATAAGAGCACCGGTGATTGATTGGAGACGGAAAATCGGCAACCCGCAAACTTGAAAACTTTCCCGTTTGTGACAAAATTTGAAGATAAATTTTTGAGCTGTGCAAAAATATGTTGCTGCTTATCACTGAAGGTTGTATATACAATATAAACGTGAGCTAAACCACGATCTCGTTTTAATTTTGGAACAAGTTTTTGCCAAGTTAGCACGAGTACCAACCTGTAAACAAACAACTCGCGATACCTTCCCGGCCCGAAAGAGTGCCTCCGATCGATCAAGAACTCGTTTGGACGGCAGATCGGCATTTATTTCTGTAATTTCCCCAGTGGTCAGGTAATTAGTTATTAACCATAGAGTTAGTTTGGGGATATTGTCCAAGCGGTCAGTGAACTGATCCCCGGCAACACCAACCCAAATGTCATCATAGTTATACTTTTTCACCACCGCAGATTCCTCGGTTTTCCTTCTCGACCGCCCTTTCAGTTGACTTTAAAGTTATCAACATCAAATCGTTCTGTGTTTCTGGCCAAGTTTTTTTGCAAATTGTAACTACTTCTGGCTTTTTCATGCGTCTTAAATCCGCTGCATTCTCGCTTGTCTCCATATTGTAGCATACGCTCTGCCTGCAGACAAGTGAGGTTGCCACATATATGCGCCACCTATATGTGGCAGTGCGAACCGGAGAAAGGACTATATTTTGGGAGCTTAAAGAGGCACAGATTCTCATGCTTTGCCAAGAATATTGGGTCAAGATGAAGTTTGAGACGCATTTTCTTTTACATGTCTCACTGACATTTGGTGAAAAAGCACATGTTGGCACAGCCAAGTCATCAGTCGTGTTGCCCTCAACATTCTTTCCCTGATAACAGGGCAAAGGTGAAGTCATCAAATTTAATGGCGAAGCTAATGATGCCTGAGAAAAATGTGTGACTATTAAATTTGCACCTATTCTAGAACCATCTAGAGATGAATTCAAAGATGAGTTAAAGAGGCAAATTTCCAGATTCACTTAGAAATAGCATTCGCATGACTTCTTGTCAATATAACTAACACATATCATTGACCATTCCCATGGCCTCTTTTCTGGAACATTCATTTCTTCCCTGCAAATACAGACATACAATAATCTCCCACAAAGCACTACTCTCCTTGAAGCACTCCAACTGGTCACAAGAAGCAGCCACGTCTCATCAGCAGAAGCCCCATCTCAATGTGGTGATTTCAGAGCTGATGTTTTGTACATATTAGTTTTTGTGTCTGCCCAAGCTAAAACAGCAATTAGTGTGGTAATTGTATGCTGTTTTCTTTATTATAAATTGCAATAATTTGCAATCTACTTTCATTTTTGTTACCAACCAGAGTGAGCCACTATAGGTTATAAAAAGAGTGTAAAAGTGCAAAGAGACCATTTTCAAAGGGAATTTACAAGGTGCATCAGTAGGTTGTGTTGTAGATGCTACAAATCTCCATTAACCAGTCTGGATGACTTGGTGTCTGATTCATGCAGGGAAGTTGTTCAAAGCTGTGTCAACAAATGCAAGTTTTGCAATTGTTCAATTGCTTATGGGCAGTGCTACTGAAATAAGTTTGGCAAGCAAAATAAAATATGTATCCGGTGTCACAGACTTGACAGGTTTAATACTTCGTGCCTGAAGACAATATATGCAAGACCTGTGAAAAAAAGAAGTCTTACCAAACAGCAACAGGAAAATCAATGGAAGATCGTAACCTTTATTCGTGTAACAACAGTCACAAGCATAGTGAGAGAGAGATTTTTTAGATGGGCATTTGAATGAAGTTGTACACCATCTTAGAAAACAATTACAGAAAAGAAAAGCTCTGAAATTTTATTTGATGTTCTGGGCAAGATTGATTAAGTAGAATCCAATCGATGGGAGGAAAATGGAAACAATCCCGGCTTTCCATAGTGTAACAAGGAATGTGCTAGCTTCGGATAATATTGAGACTTTGGTGAGAGAGGCATGCAGTCATTTGCTTGGCAATGTAGATAGATTTGTTGGCAAATGCTCTGGATGTCATGTGGGAGAAGTACATTCCATACAAGCAGGGATCATCATATGTTCCCACCCCAAAGTGGATTTCAAACAACCACTCAGTCAAAAATGTTTGGAATCAGGATGGAAAATGCTTTATGTGGGCTGTTTTGTCAGCATTGCAACCAGCTTCAAGTTATGTAGAAAGAATAAGTAATTACATTGCCTTTTGGGAAACTTTGCAGATACTTCTTTTTCTGTCAAAATGACAGACATTGCCAAATTTGAAAATTTGAACCGTTGGCTCTCTATCGATGTTTATTTCTGATGTATGTCACTGCGAGCAAAAAGAGCAAACATATTGATTTGCTACTGCTAGAAGAATGACATTATGTTTTGATTAAAAATGGGTTGTTTCTGAGACCTCACAAAACTGAGTATAAGGGCCGAATGTATTTCTGCTTCTATTGCAAACACCTTTTACAAAGGAACAAAGTTTACTGGAACATGAGCCTACATGGAATATTAGGTCACAGAAAACCACAATGGCAAAACCAGACAGCATTTGTACATTCAAGAATAAAGGAAACAAACTGCCTTCCCCATTTGTAATTTATGTTGACTTTGAGTCTTATCACTGTTTCACTCAATGAACACCAAGGCACACACCCTTTGAAAGAAAGTCTTCCCATTTCCTCAGGATTGTGCATGTACACAGTGTACAGAAAGGAACCTTGATTTTTCTCTAACACACCAACAGTATACAGGGGCATAGATGTTGATGTGACCTTTCAAGAGCGTATAAAAGTAAAAGCCTGCAGGGGTATTAATACATTAGATGGTTCTGTGCCTTTCATGATGACACAGGAAGACAAGCAATATTTTCAGCAAGAAACAATTTGCTACTTTAGTGAATAACAAATAATCAATCCGTCAGACAAGGTAATATATCATAACCACTTGAATGGGCCATATCAGGGTGCAGCTCACCATCACTGTAATATACAGGCTTACTTAAAAGGTAAGAAAAGAGAAATGTTGATGAATCTGTATGAGGGAAAGAGTAATTACACAGGAACTTCCCAGTCCAAATACACCATTCCAGTGGTGATTCACAACTTCAAAAGACACGATGCTCACATCGTGATAGAGACTGTTGGAAAAGTGGACTTAGGTGAGGTGAAGTGTATTCCACAAACTTGTGAAAAGTTCACTTCCTTTTCATTGGGAAATGCTTGTTTCTTAGATTCTTAGAGTTTCTGAATTGGTGACATGATGAACTAGTTGGAGCGGTGAAAGACCTAAAACATGTGAGTCGATATTTCCAAGGAATTAAAAAAGAACTGTTGATGAAGAAAGGGGTTTATCCTATGAATACATGGACTCAGTTGTACGTGACCTGCCTCCCATCCATTGACACCTTTTCCAGTACACTTCCTGAACAAGGAACCAGTCAAGGGAGCTATGTACATGCACAAAAAGTATGGACAGTGGTTGCCTTGCAAATATTAGACGACTATCATGATCTATTATTGACTGATGTCCTCCTATTGTCTGAAGTATTTGAAGATTTCTGCACCCTTTCTTTGAGGGAATATGGTTTAGACCCAGCTTACTATTGCAAAGCTGCACGACTGGCTTGGGATGCAGCTCTGAAAATGTCTCGAGTGTCACTCAAGTTACTATCTGACCCAACATACTCAAGACCATAGTCATATGGCAAATCATCAGCTGTGAGAGTGAAACAGGGATATGAAACTTTAAGAAGTCAATAGAAAAAATTCTAAGGAAAATGGTTCACAAACTGGCAGCTATTTACAACAACCCTGCTGATCCTGGCAGGCATGGAGGTATTAAGAGACTTTAAGAGAAAGTATTTGATATGGCTGGAACCACTGCAAAATGTATCCAAAGTGACCTTGGACCTGCGTTTACCAATCCTTCTTTCCAACAGCTGATGAAGTAGCATGGAATAGAACACTTTTCTACTAAGATGGGGATATCAAAGCAGCAACAGTTGAGAGGTTTAATCATACCCCCAAAGAGAGGATGTGGCTACACTTTCTCCATTGAAGTACTTATAGGTACATCAATGTGCTACCCGATTTGCTGACTCCCTGCAAGAATTCTCTATACTCATCACCAAATGGTTTAACACCGTGATATGCTAGGGAACACATTTGGAGACATGACACTGCATAGAGAAAGGAAGAAAGATAAACCAAACCTTAGAAAGACTGATTTTGTTTGAATAGTGCATATCAAGGGAACATTTAAGATTAGTATCAGGATCAATGGGCAGAGAAAGTTTTTGTCATCAAGAAGTATGTACCTAGAACAGGGATCTAAAGGGTGAAGAAATTGATGGGACTTTCTATAAAGAAGAACTGATCAAACAGTGACAATGATAAAATAAGTTGTATATCGAGACTGTTACACTTCCTTCCTCTCATTCAAGAAGGAAAACGTTGACATGGATACCACCTAAACCAGTGATGGAATTGTACAGGATGTAGAACAAGTTGGTGACATAGATATGAAAGATGCAGGTATATATCACTAGCTTTCTTTGGAGGTATTATTGTGGCTGTTGTGGTAAAAGTCTTCTAAGCAAAGCTTTACAACCACTTATAGGAAACACTGGTAACAACAGCAGCTCTTTGGATCAAAAAGAATAATGGCAGAATTTTACTTAACCATTCCTTCTGACAGTTCAAAGCAGTACCTTCCAGATACTACTGTAACTGAATTCAAGGTTTAGCTTTCAAAAGGCATAGAATTACATGGATTGCATGAAGTCAGTTTGGCAGAGATATCATATGCCTATAACGGGGATGACATCTCAGCTGCTGATACTTGTCTCAAAAAAGGAATCCCAGGTGACCAGGATGCCTAGTCCATGATCAAATTGAAGAAATTGATTTTCTATGGAAATCCAAATGCATAGAAAAAGTTGCTGAACAATGCTTGAGCAGACCATGGCATCAGCTTTATGTACAAAGACACACACTAGATGCCAATAAGAATGACATTGCCACATATAGGATGGAAATGTTCAGTAGACAGCTTTGTCAAGTCCTTGGATTTAAGAGCAGAGCAAATTCAGCTCTGGTACTAATGATATGAAGCTACCCTTGCACATTGCAGCTTCATTAGAAGTAGATTTGGATACAGGATTACATTCCATATTGGTTTATACAGATGTGGTTGAACATACAGTGATTGGACATATGTTTGCTCCAATTCTGCAACATGTCAAAGTTGCTGGGGAACATGGCAGCCAGAGTACTGTAACGTGCAATGCACCACTTTATCAGCCTGTAAAAAGTTAAAAGGTTCAATGTCATAAGCATAAATATGGCATCTCAGACCATTCACCCAATCCTATTCAATAGAGGTCAAGCATTTCTTAAACTTCATTTTTGGCCTAGAAGGCGAAGGTTACTGCCATGAAATGAAAATGTACTGAGTATGTTGCTCCTGGTGACAATGTCTACAAATATTACTGCATGAATCAGGCTGGTCATGGGGTTCCAGTTTACAAAGGTTCTGGACTACAAAGGGGGCATAGTATTGGCAGCATTCTTGCTGGCCTCTTCTGATTTGCAGCCCCACTTTTGAAATCTGTAGCCAAAATCATAAGATGAGAGGCTTTGAAATTTGCAGTGGGATTGGCCAAGAATGCTATAAGTGGTAAAAATATCAAAAGTTCAGCAAAAAGAGAGGAAGACAACTGGGCACCAATCCTCTGGACACAGCTGTGCCATCACAAAGACGACTCAAAAAGCAGCAGGCAGCTGGCAATAAAACGCAATAACAACAGTCAAATAAAAAGAAAAGACATGTTTGGATAAAGACCTGTCAAGATAACGTCGTTAGCACATAAGAAAAGTGAACTCAGAAGCAAGTCTGAGCTAGATCTCTTCACAGTGCCACTTATCCAGACTTATGTAGAAGCCAGGTCATGGGATCCCCATCATCCTGTTACCTCCTTGGACGATGTTGCTGCCATACAGTTTGAAACCAATGGATCTACCCATGTTGGACCAGTGAACAACTGGATGCACAGTTTATTCAAGAGTGTCCAAACGGAGTTGACAAATGTGAGCGTAACCAGCCTGTTTTAAGGTTATGCCTACGAAGCATATCTGGAAAATTTATTCACCTATAAGGGTGATGCCAAAATGAGCCATCTGCAGAGCGTGATGTGGACTGTTGGTACTAATGGACATATGGATGAATCAAAGCAGAGCAGTTCCAATACTCCAGCCAAGAATATAAGCTTTGACAAAAACAGGTCAGCAAACTATAGTCTCCAAGCTAGTAGAAACCATGGGACCACTGAATATTCCCATATTCAATGAAGACAGGCTGCTATTGAATGGTGTTGATGTTGAATCAAACTCACAGTCAACAGCATAATTGCATTTGATGTCTTCAGTCACTGGCCCGTTCAGGACGCATATACATAAAGCCATCTTTTATGTTCCCAAAGTTAGAGTGGAGTGCTGGAGTTCTTCTTTTGCTGTTAACTCAGCTAAACGACTAATCAGGAGAACCAAAAAGCGATAGGCCTACCAGGTCTCTTTTTTTATTGCAGAAGCGACAAAATTTGTGTTTTGATTGGTTAGACCTGTACACTTTTTCTATATAGTCTGTGGGTAAAGAAGAATATTTCAAAGGTTGCGAGGACAGGTTTAAAACCACCAGTTGCCTTTTATGAGTGACTGCCTGTCTCAAGTCAGGAGTGAAATTTGTTTCTTCACATTGGTTTTGGAAGGTGATGCTTTGATAAGTCTGGAATCTCTGTGCTGTCATTGTTGGGTTTGAAATTTATGAATATGGGTAATGTTTGTCTAAACTATATGGGACACACAGAAGCTTTACAAACCGGTACAGCCAAGTATCTGATCAGGAGGGATGTTGCACAAACTCATGTATTGCATAGTAACATCACATCCGAACATGTATAAGATCTCATGACAGTGTTGCCTGCTTGGGACACAAGCCAGATAAAATGCTCATTAGCATATCCTAACAGTCTATGGTTTTATTGCCCCCCACCAGGAAACCACTAATACAGTACAGGCATTACTTAACGTTCTGTTGGGCTAATTATATAATAACCACTAGACCATGAATGAAAGGGACTGCATTTTTGCCTGTGATATATGCATAGCAATCATTCAAAATGATCATTCAATTAACCACTCATATTTTTTCAACACTTTGCTCCACCCAACAAATACGTCAATTACATGTATAATTTTAGAGAGCATAAATTAAACTTGTAAGTTTTAAGCATGAAAGCAGCACACTTTTGAAAGTAAATGTTCAAATTATTGGATGATTCTGACTATTTTTTCAGTTATTCATAAATAAACAAACAAAACTTTGTTCAAAGTTGCTTTGTTGAAGACATCTGCTTCACACAATATCAACATCACTGGGTCTCTATTAACATAATAAATGGTTTGTTTGCAGAGTAACTAGGACAACACAGACATGCACTTGTTATGATGCCCACCTTCTGAATATTAGCAGAACTCAACAAAAAATGACAACAATGACATAACAGTAGTATATATACCAGGGTATATTGAATCCACCGACCGCAAATGTCAGTTTTTGTCTCTCGGCAACACAGTCGCTCTCTTTTCCGACACTGATAGAAACCAGATCGCCCCTCGTCCCCCGTCACAACTTATTTTATTAATTCTCTCTCTCTCTCTCTCTCTCTTTCTCTCTCTCTCTCTCTCTCTCTCTCTCTCTCTCTCTCTCTCTCTCTCTCTCTCTCTATATATATATATATATATATATATATATATATATACATATATGTATATATATTCTCTAAATCGTGGTCTTGTTTGACGTCATTCTCGCAGAGCCTAATATGACGCATCTACTGAACTGGAGATTTTAGTCATTTCCACCAGGCAGTTAAATTCATCACATGGTGCGCCTGGAGTATTCTCTATTTTTCTCTTCGCCACCTGGTTTGCCTCTGCAAAATATAAAATAAAATAAAGTATGTATGTATTGCATATTCTGGAAATCATGGTCTCGTTTGACGTTATTCTCACAGAGCTCAATATGAGACATCGACTGAACTGGAGATTTTAAGCATTTCCACCAGCCAGTTAGATTCATTACAAGGAGCACCTGGAGGACTCTCTATTTTTTCTTTGCCAGCTGTTTTCTGTCTAAAAATACAAAAATAAAATAAAGCACATTTAGCAAATTGTATACAAGTGAGATAGATAGAGAGAGGTTGTCTGCTATGATATTTATGGGCGAAAGATTTATGTTTTGAGACAAAAGTTCAGATTTTTTTTCACCCATATATATCACAACCAGCTGCCGCGTCGTGGACGCCAACCTCCTGGCAGCCACCCTTTTTGTGTTTTATTATGTTATAAAATTGCAGATTTATTTCTACATCATGCAAGATTCATTGACATTTTTTTCCCAACATACAAACACATCACAATACAGACACTTTTTTTTCAATGTCAAGGATACCAAAATAACCGCCCCCCAATGAGTCAAATGAAGAGTGAATTAATTCCTTGGATTTAGTGAGACAGAGCCAGTGGGTTTTCTTTATCATCCTCAAGACTCGATAGTACACAACCAATGTACTTCAATAGCTAGAAGAGACCCAAATCTCGGATTTATCAGACATGTCAGGAGCGACCCAACCTTTCTTATTAATGGAAAATGTGGAAATCGGCACCCTGTGCAACATTTTTAGTATCTAGGATGCCTGTAATTGTTAATAGGTTATAAAAATAATGTAAATGTCCTATTTCCAGTCCTCCAGTTTTTTATATCATGGAAACTTCAAAGGATCATTTTCAGTTTTCTGTTTGGTTAAATGTTACTTCATTCAGTTCTCTGTATTTTTTAAATTTTGATAGTAGCATTTTTCCCCGCATCAAGATACAAGATTCTACTCTGAAAAATAAAAAAGAATTCCCATTTTTTTCAGTTTTCCTTAATAACAATTTTTCCTCCTCAAGATATAACATTCTACTCTGAAAACTGAAAGAGTTCCCATGATGAAATACTGCAGTATCAGTGCTGACCAAGCACCTCATTGTTGCTGGGTTTCAATGGGGTTCCAAAGGTAGTAGGCATGCTAATGAGGAATTTCAGAATAAAGTTATTTTATAACACGGTTAACCAACAAATAATACGGTAAACTCAAGGAAATAGAATATTTTAATCTTTGAATTGAGACGAGGATTTTCTTGATCCTTGAAGTGAATGTTTGACAAGAGAAATTATAGCACGCCTTGTACTTTTTTCCTGCGCATGGAAAGCACGTTGGAAAAAAAGCATACTTTTTTCCTCAGATCCATGTGCCATTAAAATTCAGAGATATATTGCATGGATCATTAAAAAAAAGCTTTGTTATAAAAAGCAAAGAGGAAACAAACACCACATATTTGGATGATTTTTTTTATCTATTCACACAAAATACAAACTTTACTTTAAGAGAAAAAGCAGTTTGTTCATTCCAAGAATTAACGTCTCTTATGTTAAAAAGAGGTAAAACAAAAACCACACCTTTTTCAATTTCAACCATTTCTTACTAAACATATTCACACAACATACAAATATTGGCACTTCTACTGAAAAGAGAGGGAAAATACACGCTCTTATCATAATATCCATTAAGACATCTAAAAGCTACAGGTGAGATATGATGTTAATAATCACCCAAAATACAGACTTCATTATAAGAGAAAATGTAGTTTGTTCATTCCAGGGCATTTTTCCAGCAAAGTCTCTTGTGTCAAAAATAGATTTAAAAAACCCATCACAATTGTTATATAACCACGATCTATTTTAACTTAACATATTCAAACAACACATAATTTTCTGGTAAATGTTCACTCTTCTATTGAAGGCAGAGAGGAAAAATATGCATTGTTATTAAAATATTCAATAACACATCTACAAGTAAGATATAATGATATCTCGCGGTGAATTAGTTTTGCTTGCTAAGCAAAATTTTATGATAAGCACAATCATTTACTTTAAAAAACACACACACACCTTTATATTGTATCTAACTACACACACACTTGTCATATCAAATTGCACACCTACTAGTGAGAGACACATTGTGTTAAATTATAGAATATTTAGTTTCCTTTTTTCCCTTAAGATTTTGTACCCACTCTCTGTTCCATTGTCAATACTGTAAAGTATCTTCGTGAACTTCACAATCAGGATCCTCTTACCAACTAGCACAGGAGCCAAATAATGGTATAGGACCAACCATGACAAAGAAGATGAAGGAGAAAAAGAAAAGGAAGCTTAATTTATGATAACATTAAACTTAAGGCAATAATCAATTATAGCAAGAAAAACATAATACAGTTTCGTCATGTCGGCATCGATATCTTACACGAGAAAAAGAAAAAGAAGAAGAAGAAAAAAAACCATAACAATGAGAGAAAAAATGCGGTGTCCTTATGCCAGCATTAATCTCCTTTTGTTTGGTTGTTTTCGATATTTTGGTTTTGTTTTCTCTTTCCTGGACAGGAATCCGTTACATCACTCCACTGCATTTACCTAACCCCTGCAAACCACGAATAGTTTCATTCAGGCAAGATCTAGATGTTTCGATGAGTGCTGTCAGTTGGTATATCCGTTCAAATATTAGTTGTCCGATACGCGACTTGGCAGGTAGATTAATATCAAAGTTGTTCAAGTTTTTAAGAACCACTCGTATGGATCCTCTATAATCTGGATCGATCACACCGCCCATAACAGTTAGATACTGTGTAAAGCATAACCCAGAGTGAGATGCGATTTCACCATAACAGCCCTCTGGAAACAGAATGGCGATACCAGTATCCGCTATCGTATTTCCCCATGGTCGAAGATGGATGCTGGTCAGGTTGTACAAGTCAAAACCTGCTACTGCTGAACATCCTCGACTAGGCATGGTAGTTTCTTATTTTTTACGAAATAAATTGCTGCATTTCTATTTTGTCCATCGATAATGGTACTTTGCACACTCAACATGGCTTAAACAGAGTTGAAACCTGCCTCGTCAACACACCAGCGTCATAGACTGTTTCTTCAGTGTCAAATTCTTCATTAATGATCTGGTTCACTAAATAATCGATCGTGGCATGATTTAGATCGAAGGTATTTACAATATCATTTAGAGAATCCCCGCAACATCTTCTCCATATATAGTAAGTGCAGTACTGACCACAAACTGTGGAAAAATAACCTTGTAGCCTCCCATTGTTATTATATGAAATTAGTTCCAAGGAGTCGCACAATTTCATATTTGAAAGAAGGAAGACTGTAAGAGTCCAAATATTCCTTTCTTGATTGGTCACAAATAACAGCAACCCAATGTGACCCGGGTGAATGACTCGGATCTAGATTAATTACTTAACCTTTTCCAGATGCTGCTCTGAACCCGCATACAGCTGGCACTCTGTCCGAAGGGAAGACACCTTGAAATATTTCACGTGTCGTTCTGTGGCTTTTTAAAGATTTACTAATCTCTCCACTGTCCATTTTAATTTAGTCGCAGCCTCCAGCATAATAGATGTTCCTGTCTTTATCAATCTCCAATACACTATCATATAAAATTTAACAAACTAATGTCACACTTTCTGGAAGTGGCTCGGACAGTTTAATGTCAAGACTGAGTTCGCCTTCTCTCAGGAGTTGAAAATGGCTTCCTGGGTCTTGGTCTGGTGTTAAATCGAACCCATAGAGTGTGGATCCTTTTGGATAATCGATGAGAGGATGGATACCGATAGCAGAGTTGCGAAATAATGTATTGGTACACTGCAATAGCTACAGGTATCCTTGCATATAGTTGTGATTTTTAAAATCTAATTCTATCAATTCAAACGGTGTTGCCACGCCATTTTCCTGTAAAACCAGTTTTGTCACATTAAAATGTTTAAATGTGAACGGCAAGGAGTTTAAGGAACCGTGAAATGCAGCACTACTCACCAATCCAACTATAACTTCTCTCGGAAGTATTCCTGTCAGTAAATTATTTTCTGACAAGTCTTGGCGACCCGAGCCCCGAGTAAAAAATTTCATGTCCACCCTTGGCACAGTGTTTTTTAAATGTCGCGTCTGCAATGCTTTCTCGTGAGCAAGTCTTACTGCTGGGCTAACTTTTTCTTGTCGAAAATAAAGAACTGCACTGTCAATCGAAATCATATATTGACAGTCTTCCTTCTTAGACATCAGAGAAAATGTTGGAACTTCCCGATGAAATCTGATTCATATTTTGCAGTTATTGGGTAAACATTTTTCTTGCATAACGATTTCACTGTGAATTCTGCCCAGGCACTCGAAAGGCTTTCCGTTCTTGGTCTGGTCATACTTGTTTGAGCTCCCTTGTTAATACATTTATCCATGTCTAGTTTCTCGAATGCTTCTCCATAAAATCTATTTCTGTCTTGTGCCCACAATTCCATACCTAAATAACTCTTCTTTGCTTCCAAACCATAACTCAACAATGCTAAGGTATGATTACAGATAAGCTCTGTAATCATACCTGTTATCGTTACCACCAACGAGTTTGTTATTGACATAGGTTTCTACATTTTTAAACCTAGTGCCTTGAAAATAATTAACAGGAAGTACAATAGCAGCGTCGTTTGTTGCTCCTGTGGCATCTTGTTGCGGGACAACTCTTCCAAACAAATCAAAATCCTACTCTTGGTGTACAAGAGCGAGCTGGAGAGATCGATATATTCCTCATCTCCCGATCGAATAAAAAATTCTATCAGCCCTCCTCGCTCGAGAGAAGTTATAGGATAATAGCGGACAAAGCTCCCTTTCTCAACGCTAGTTTGGGTAGGTAAAATGTCAAAAAGTTCAAGCTCAGATTTTGCACACTCGCAACATTTACCATCAACTAATGACTATTTTTTTCTTCTTTTGTTTACAAAACCCAGCCCTTCCTTTAATCAAAGATATCAGATTTCCTTCTAGTTTTTCTCTATGTCTTTTTACACTTTTACGAGCCTTTTGCAAATAGAGGTTGAAGTGGGAGCTTCCTCCACATCATCATCATGAAGAATCTTAGCCAAGTTTCTTTTCAGTGTTTGTCGAACTTGTGCCTTAATTGACTGACCAAAACTATTTTTGTCTAAAACATCACCCAAGACTTGGGCACCAGTTTTTACAGCTTCCCTCCCTGCCCTCTTGAGCAAGGGCACGGCAGTCTTTTTGAGGAAGGGCACCGCTGTTTCAACTAAACTAGACAGTATCTTTCATAACCCGTAACCATCTTGTCTTAATCTACCTTGGAAATATGGTAAACCACCGGCACCTTTCTGTCCAGCATAATGATTCAGATACAATTTTGCATTGCATTTGTATGGTACCTTCATATTAACATGTTAGTTTGCTTTTGGCCTTTTAAATAAAGTTTCACAATGAGTCTACCGTATTCAAACCTCAGTGGTTGACCATGATTATCACAGGCAGTTATTCGAATTGAGTTAATGGTATGTGTTGCCACCCTATTACAATATAAATTTTGGAAGGTTTTGTAAACGTTGTCACAAAATTTGCTATCTATGGTAATAATTCTCAAAAGTGGCACATAAGTGTTCTCGACTAGAGTTTCCTTCAAGACGTTAGAGTAGATGTAAACTTGTTGAGTGCCAGCACCTAAATTGACAACTTTGGGGGCAGTAAATAGCTTTGTTTTAACATTTGATTTATTTTCGAAATGTTTAATGCCAAATCAGCTTCATGTCTCTTGAAATGCAATGACTTATTTTGGCACTACAATATACTCAAACGACCCATGGCTTTGTAGTATTCCATTTGACCTCTAAACTCCTGACTTGCCGATTGCTTCTTCACTTCAATTGCAACATCTTCTTGTTTGTAATAACCTGGTTTGGAATAAGTCTTAAACTTTTCCGTTATTTCTGTACCATTCGGATCTTTATTTTTACAAATTCAAAATGGTAGTCGTTTCCTTGACCACGAATGTTATGCCAAGAGTGTGTAAAATGGCATTCCACCACGGCAAATACCCAAAAGCCTTTTCCACGAAGTTTCAATGGCACAGGCAAAGGAGTGGAATATTCGCTGATTTTGTTCTGAGAAAATTCATCCGTGATTACATTGCTTGGCAACACGATATAAAAGTTGTCTGATACTTCCGTTATTATTTAGGAGAGCGATATCCAACTCGGTTGTTTGCGCCTTTGTGGATTCTTCGTGGAAGTTTAACCAAAGACTGTGGGTGGCACCTCTATACTGTCTAATGCTCTTAGAAACAAATCCCCTGCTATTGGAATGTCAACGTCACTAGAAATAATTTTTGTATTCATAACAAATCTCATTAGATCTATAATATTTAATTTAGGATATGTTACTCCCTAAATGATGAATTCCATGTTTTTGTTCCATGTTACCGTATCACTATGTTCTAATATTTTTCTTAAAATACTCCTAACAAACGGTCGGTCTTTTGTGCTGAATAGCTGAACAATTGATGAAATGTAATTCTGCTTTTGGGTAACATCATTTACTGTTTTGGCTTGTTTAACAATGACAGGCTTTTTCTTTCTATCAAAGTACAACCGCCAGTGTATTTATTATACAGTTTAATTTTTGTATTATCAGACTTCAAATCATCATCAAAAAGAAATTTGCTAGCTCTAACTTTACCATCGTCAGCATCATCGTCTTTAGCTGTCAGTCTATTGTTCATTGCTGGATCAACGTTTTCAAATACTCCAGCAGCACTTTTGAAATAAAACTTTTCAAACATAGATTGAGGTATGATAATTGATTCCGAAAAGTCAGCTATTGTTTTAAATTATGCTCGTCCAGGTCCAAACAAACCACCCAGGGCAGTAAGAGCCAGTGGTAATAAGGCAGCTAAAAACCCACCTTGTTGTTTTAGCAGTTTTTTCTTTCTCAAGATAGAACTTTTATCACAAATTTTCTCAGGACATTTTTGTACTTTTCCGAACGTTTCAGTTGCGTCTTTGTCAGACGAACATTTCTTTTCAGTACATTCAGAATGATTTCTGCTAATGCTTTCATTTCATGTTTGTCTGCGATTTCAATCAACGCGTTAAGTCTTTTTCTTGTTCTTCCGACTCTTTGCTAATAAGGATAAAAAAAATCTCCGTTTCAGAACAATCTTTCGTATCATGATTGAATTATGTAATTCTCTTTTATTTAGTATGTCATCATAAATTTTGATATCACAGGAGAGAATTCTGTTTCAATTCAAGTGAAAGCACCGCTGGACGGGTCCAAAGATATTGGATCTGTATCTGACCTTGTCTGGTGTGTTCAGCTTTCCATCCAATAAGACATATCTATATTTTCGAAGGATATAAAAATTAACTCACAAACGCGTTTTCGTTTTGCAGGCTCTAACCGTTGTGCAACGGTATAAATAACCGTTTGATCCAAAGGACTCCTAAAGAGATAGAAAAAATGACAAGATCTTAATTAACAATTGATCCCGTCTTTACCCGCAGAAAATAAATTTTGCAGCACCAGACAAATACTTAAGTTTTCATGATGGCTACGTTTTGTTTAAATGTCACCAATTTTTTTTATCTTGTAAAGCTTTGCCCTGCAGGCCTTCTATTATAAATAGACCCGCTCTATCCTTTTCTATAGGAGTGTCGTAATTGTCTGGTAAACCGTGAACGATCGACAATGTACTTTTTAGGCTGTCTCGCAATTGATCAAAGAGGAATCTTCTGTGCCTAAAGAAATTACTATGTTATCAAAAACAGTGTCGATTAAACGTTCGGCATGTCTCAATAGATTTAAACAGAATGTTGACTTGCCTGCTTGACTTTGACCCGCGAGAACGAGAGCAAATGGATGCTTCAGTCGAGCATCGAAAACAGGGAATGATTCATTTGTCATTTGTACGCGCTATTAAATTCAATTCTTGGTCATAAAAGCTGCCTCGCAGTACAACACCATTCGAGTCTCTGAGAACGTAAGTGGCTGGATTCATGGACAGCCGATCAGTCACAAAGAAATTTTCTTTACTCCATCCAGGTTTGTATCCTCTTGCAAATGTTGTTTTGTACTTTGAAATTCTCTCATCAGGATCATTAATTTTAAATCTGAATTTCCGAGTGCGTGACCCCAAATATTTTCCATATTGATATTCAAATATTTCCTTTTCATTCTTTTTTGTCACGTTTATTGGCGCAACACCAATTGCCCTATGTTTTCGCTTATTGTAACCCTCTACTAGCTCTTGGAGCACGTCTATGTAGCGCAAAGTTTGATCACCTGAAAAATACCTGAACATCCTATCACAGAGACTTCGGTTACAGCGCTCAACGATGAGAGCTTTTGGATCTTGGTGCGTTGTATAATGAATTATACGTTTCTTGCGGAAATGTTGAAGATTTTTGTTTAAAAACTCCTTACCAGCATCAGTTTGGCAATGAAGGGGAGGCTTACATATTGTAAAGATTCGTTTAAATGCAGTCACTAGGGAAACTCTTATTTTGCCCTTTAAGGGTTCTACGCGTGCAAACCGAGAAAATGTCTATAGTTGTCATCAAAAATTTGATTTTGCATATTTTCTTTTGCAATTTGAGAGACAATGACTAAGTCGCATTGCCAAATTTTATTTATACCCGAACTTATACTCTTTCTCCTTTCGAATTTCCGAACAACTTTTTTGTGAAGTGTATACGAGTCCTGTGCCCTTAATTTTCCACATGTTTTTTCTTGATATCCTGTCTTCTAGATTCCTTTTTGGCAGCTTGAAAAGTGAAAGGACAGAGCCAAAACTTGCTGGATGACTAGGATCAAAATAAATTCTTTTCAGAAGCCTGTCAATTCGAGGAGATTCTGTTCTTTTCTGATTTACCATGAATAATATTATGAAATTGGCTTAGGTATTTTAGTGGATACCACTTGGTTTATGCTGTGTTTTTTTTTTTTTTTTTTTTAAGACCCTAACAAATACTCATACAAATCATTTTTACTTCCAAGGGAACACATCGGGTATGAAGCCAATTATCGGTTCCTGCTCACTAGCATGTTCTTTGTGTTCTTTACACCATTTGTTTACTAAAGTACAGATTTTGGTTTGTAAAAGGAACTGTTCCTTATCTCCCGTCTCCGCTGTTTTCTTTGGTGACCTGCGCTATTTTACCGTTAGTGCTTTTTAGGTCTACCTTTCTTATCTATTATTGCATGTTTAGCCTTCTTTGGTACCGATTCTTCGTGGTCGTTAGTTTCTATGTTGTCAAAAAAAAACAACCTTTTTTCCTGCTGTTAGTTGAGACAGACTTGCCAGATAGTTCCCTATCGCCGTCGGTAGAATCAACTATGTCCTCGTCTCCTATCTGATAGCCGACAGATGTTTGATTGAAGGAAGCCATTCTTGCGATAGATGGTTGGTTGAAGGTAGACATTCGTTTGGTTTCTGTTTTACTACCAAGAGGTACACTACCCTGAATGGAATCTTCGGACTGATCACTTTCCTTCGAATACTTTTTTGACAAGCATTACATCTGTCTATAGACAAGATAAAATAATTTTTGTCTGGGAAGGGTCTATGACATCTTTTGCATTCTTGAAAACAGTTTTTCTTGCATAATTTTCAATAAGGTTTTCCTTTCACTAATTTTCCAACCACCTTTCGGCACCACCAACAACATGCAGCATTCATTTTTGAATTAAAAAACTAAAACGCCTATGCCTTTTTTGAGTACTCTGGGATTACATAATTTTTGCTGAATAAATAAGAACACGGTTTTTATCACTCATCAGTTACCAAGGAATCGTTGAAACTTTTGAAAAATAAAATAAATAAAATAATAAATAGAAAATAGATAAATAAACGAACAAACAAATAAATAAATAAATAAATAAATAAATAAATAAATAAATAAATAAATTAATTAATTAATTAATTCTTGTTAGAAAGTTTTGCAGGTTCCAGTCTCGTTCAAGGAATGGTGGATGTTACCATGTCTGGACTCAACGAGTTTTCATCTAAGAGAGGCTACACAAATACAGGCAAAGAGGCCAATGACCTTTCAGACAAGATTGCTTTGGGAAAATTTAATTGTTCCAGTTCTGATTGATAATATAGTTTCAATACTTTTGCAATATGAATTTGTGATAAGCCTGCATTTTGCAGTGGATTCTGATATAGTACACTCCATGGATTATGTTCTTTATATTTTGAAAATTGATCCACTGGTTCTAGAATTGTTCCAACATCGGTTGTTTCTTTTTGTTTTGAAATAAAGTTCGATAATCATTTACTCTTTCCAGAGGCTATGTTTCCTTCAATTGAATAATAATGATCCATTGCAAGAGAAGAAATGATACTAGTTTCCAAGTGAATAGCACTGTTGGTTTTTTTTTTTTTTTTTTTTTTTAAAGAAGGAAATTAAATTAGTTTTGTACACAGATCAGTTTTATATATAAGTATGCACTCACTGCTTATTCATCATCATCGTCACCATCATCATCATCATCATCATCATCATCATCATCATCATCATCCATAGACTCTTCGGTATCGTCTTCCTCTTCACTGAATTCAGAAGGATGACTAACAATCTCAGTGGATTTTTTGTTCACCTTCCTTTTTTGTGACAGAAGCTGTTTTTTTTTCGCATTCACTCACAGCATTACTTATCTTATAAAACTTTTTCATAAACTGGACAAAACCCGTTTTGGAGAAAGTGACAGACTTGTCCTAAAATACATCATTTACATGGATGTAAGGTTTTTGCTTGAAACAATTCACTGTTACTCTCAATCGTCCAACCTTGAAAGTTTGGTTAAAACTGATTCCTTTTCTCAGCATGTTGAAATGGGCTCTCGGTAGTGTCGCAGACAAGTGGTTAACATGAACTGATCCCAAGCAGATATCTTCCTTTTCGTAGATGGAGGAAGATGATTTCCCGTTGATGACCGAAAACTTTTATGACCTATGGGTAGTGTGCTGATCCGATCAGGTAAAAGAAACCTCTTATCATCAAAACAAGACAACGTTTTCTTTCGTTTATGAACAGTTGCCAACTGATGATTTTTACTCTGAATGGAGTGGAAATCGTGTTCCATTTCCAGATTACCAAACAAAGCATCAACATAGTCCTGGTGACTGATTTGATCTAATGTTGCATTTTTCACTCCATTCGCAGTTTGAGTTGCGGCCATTTGTTATGTTTAGAATGAGTACATTTTAAATTCGAGTCCACAGAATTCTAATATTGGTTCCCCAGTTTCATCTTTAAAGCAGCCATTTTTTTTGTTTGCGGTGCTATGGAGAAAATGACCTGTCGGATAATTGGAGAAATCAAAGATATCCGCATGATCTGCTAGGTCTTCATATAGATCAGGAGTGAAAATTTGATAGGTAAGGGAGTCGGTGTCTGTATGTAATAATATTGCATGATCTCCGTATTTCCGCTGAATGATTTATAATGAAAATCAACATGAAGGTCTTACTAATCTCTAGGATACAGACACCAACATAAATAGGTCGAATGCTCTATTTATTTGAACTCCCACTAATTGTTTGTTTATGATTTTGAATGACTGGAAGGTTTGTTTTGAGCATAATCGTTGGAAGGTATCTTTTTTGCTGACTAATTTCACGTTAGTCTGATGTTTACTGTTCTGAAGAGTTTTACCATATGTCGCGTTTGTCAAATCCTTAAAGAGCTCTACAAATGGCTTCATCCACGGTTTTTTTGCAAATGATACAGCTCGTCGAATCTGTTCTAGTTCCATGCCCAACTTGAGATATAATTTGAGATTCCTGTAATGGTGTATGTACGATTTTTTATCGTACAAGTTTGGTATTAACTTCAACGTCTTTGTGCCAAGCCGCAATTCCAAGTCTCGACATATGCTTTTGGATGTAAGAGACAATTATTCCAAGCTCACCATTATTTTTTCCGGAGCTAAAGGATAATTTTGATGAGCGGTATCATCATGTAAGTGCTTCGGATATTTTAAATCGACCTTTAACAGATAGCCGATATCATTTTCATGGGGGATTTCCATGACAGTAAAAACTTTCATTTCCTCTGAACTTAACCAGCGAAACTGAGCATATGGTAGACTCTCCAACATGGTCCTCCCATTAAGGCAGGTACAGTCAAATTCCATAATATAGGTCGTGGGGACACTTTCATCATAATCTGGATTATAGATGTTATTGGCCACTGTCCATTTCTTGTAGACTTGCTCAAGTCTCACTGGACTGTCCTCCGTATTCTATTTAAAATCAAATTCATTGCCAAATTAAATTTTAAGTAAACACACGTCGTAGCTTTACCTAGCTTATTGGCGTGGAACGTGTATCTAACCAGATAACATCGACTCCAGATGATTAGCGCCGGGCGGTCTGCACTGTGTTTCTTATCACACAGACAAGCGAGCGGTCATAACGCACTCCTCTTCAGAAGCTGTTAATTGAGCTACTGTGTAATGAAGGATTAAGGATTGTCTAATTGCAGTGCACCGCGTCAGGCAAAGGGCGTCCAGCCGGGTCGTTGCTTGTGACAATTTGAATGATGTAAGTTTGCAAAACTGCGCAAAAATAGGGTGATTTCATCGTCTCAATCTCGATTTTGTTTTTGTCTCCGCGCCATGTTGTTTATATCGTTAGAATGCTTAGAACCTTGTCTATTTTAACAACAAGCTCTCCCATTATCTGAAACAAAAGTATTTTAGCGGGAACCCCTTCAAAACTGCTTCTATTTCAAACAATTTATTAAAGCAAGAAACAAAATTTAACGCTGTAAATTGGTCGGAATGATAACATATACTACCACTGTACCAGTCCTTGCGTACAATAGAGCAGAGGGTCCAATTTTTTCACGGAAAGAGAGTAAAATACGCTAGCCGAAGGGAAACATGGCTCGGGTGAAATTACCGCTGCCGCGTGTTTATCATGCTGACAGTTTGTCAGTAACTGCTATAAAGTGTGTTTATGGACTATTTACTGCAGCAACAAGCTCTACCATTATAATTGAATATAACACGCAACCGATCTTTAGAAAAAAATAACAGAGGAACAATCGTTCGTGACGCTAACCCAGAAAAATGCGCGGACCGGTACCCATGCAATAGTATTCACACAGGTTTGACCGCTTTGATCAAATCGTGATTGAGATCGATATATTTCCTTTGTTAGGGTGTAGGGCAAGAGTTTTTGTTTAAATTGACAAAAGAACCACATAGAAGTGTAGAGGTCTTACTCAACAAAACTTAAATCATGACGTGGATCATTTTGCATTAATGCAAAAATAAAAAAGTTGTGGCACTGATTTGACTTCCAAGATCCCGCGAAACCCCGGATGTTGTGACGTCACTCCCACCGAATTGATGGTAGTCCAGAGTGGGCTTGTGCAAGTTTGACAAGTCCCTGGTGTCGGCAGCCGGAGGGAGACGGTCAGCTTGTCTCGCTTGAGTGGCCAGTGACTAGCCATGCATTCATCGAAGGCCACTTTCCACTCGCAATGATAATGGGATTAGAACTGACCAGGACTCAATAGCTGCTACTGTTGAAACCGACACGGCGGCAGTGTCGACCAGTTAAAAAAAAAAAAAAATAGTAGGACCTACTTAATAACACCGTGTAGTTGGCATAATATTATTCAGTTAACTTTGCGGAGGGGAAAATGTATCGCACTTCTGGGTGGGACCGCGGGATGGGAAAATAGGGACATGCACCAGGGACTTGTGCAAGTCTACATTTCTTGCTACTGACAGATATACCACCCCGGATAGCATTTTCGAAAAAGTTGTACATATCTATATCTGTTATTAATTCAAGCTTCACTTATGTCAGTTCCAAACAAGCATCAAATGCTAACTGCGGTGCAGACAAATAAAGTGCCGGGTCCAAAGAGCAATATTCTAAAGATATTTTCCTGAAATTTTCAAAACAATCGGCTACCAATAGGACATCAGATGTGAGATATACGTCGTGATATGCACCAAGATTCTGACAATTGAAAGCCCGCCAAACGCGACGCGCGTGATCGTAGTCTCCTGCTGAAATGTGCTCATTTTTCAAATGGCTGAAAAATGTTTCGGCAGGTGGTAGGGAAGGTAGTTCACATTTATCAATGGAATCTAAATATTCGAAACAGAATACACCTTTCCTCAAAAGTAAATCCAGTTGGTTTTCGTTTTGTATGCATTTCTTTGTAAAAACAAGACTCCCGACCTTTACTGAACAAATTTGAGACTAAATTTTCTAGACTTGCGGGAAGGAATTGGAAACTGTCAATGAACCTGAAAATCCCGATTTTAATGCTTAAATATCGTTTACTATTTCTAGGAATAACTTTTTTTTGATGTTCCTCTGCTACTTTGTGCAAGTCCTTCACAAAGAAGTGCATGTCATATTTTTCGGAATTATGAAGGACTACAGGAATCCTAAAATGATTAAGACTCGCATGAGTCAAATTGCATATGGAACACAAAGCGGAACGATATTCTCCCGTTATGTGACAGTGATCTCTTACTTTTGTCAAGTTGTCATTAAACATTTTTTGACAAAGGGTACAATGAGTTTGCGCTCTGAACACGATTTTGCTCATTGTATCCCATTTCATTGGTCTTACATTGTTCAAAATATGAAATATTTTCCCTTCTTCCTGCTTTAGATATTCGAAAAATTTCAAAACTGGACTCGAACCTCCGTACAAATACGGAGAGCTACTGGGCTTCACCTCAACTGAACAGACCCGTAGTCCGCAAAAATTAACGGGTTTGTGTTTTCTAATTGTAATTGTTTTCTCTTGAAAAGAAAGGAAGGCTTTAAACTTAGGGCTTCAGAGCCTGCATATATAACGAATGGACATTTGTTTAGCAAAATTTTCAAATTGCATGTAGGTATTTTCTTCTGGCATTTCATAGCGCTGGTCATCTTTTGCACATACCCGTAATGCGTTTTCAATCTTGCATCAGATATGAACTTTGCAAGACAAAAAATTGCAAATATGCCGTTTGTATTTTTTCTGCGGTAAAAAACAAATAAAAGAGCAGAAAGGTTTTTCACCAGATAATAGTGTTCTCTGTACAGAAACAAATTTACATGATGCTACTTATTTCTGTATTCTGTGACTAAAGCAGGCACTACTAACTTACCATCGAATCTATACACATCAACAGAGATGTCATTAAGTTTCTCAAACTGTTTGACATCTTTCAAACAGATTGGAAATTTGAGACCATCCAAATTGAGCTTAGCTACATGTGCATAATAATTTGTACAACACGAAGGATGATTATCTGTAGGATAGATACTGGCTAAAGTGGAAAAAGACGAAACATCGATCACCAGACGAATCGACAGACAAACAAGCCTGTTTAATAAATATACTTTTTGCATCCCCCAGTAAACAGTATAGTTTTAGCACATTTTAATCGTTATTCGACTATTTTCTTTGATATCCAACCTGAACCTTGTTCAATAAATCCGTCATAAAATCCCAAGATCTCTCTTATTGCCTTTTTTGCAATGAATCTTACATTATGAGATGAATAAACCTGATGATTACGAGACGGAAACCATGGTTCTATTTCTATGTAATTTTGAGTAACTAGAGAATATTTTCCCAACTTGACGCGAATAGTCAGCTGGAATTTGACACAATGTGTCTTTTTAAAGGTTTTCTTGACGTGAGCTACAACACGGGAGAGTTGTTTTGAGAGGAAGAGGTCAAGATCGGTCCCTTCTCCCTTTTTTGGTCTCATAACACGTTCGTGACAAACCGTTTGAAAGGCACTTCGTGACATTTTCAAGTTTTTAAACAATAAAGAAATTTTTCAATTACTCTTCAGCAAGCCTCAATATTATATGCATAAATAATTCCCTCGGACACAAACTGCGTTTGATCCCACAGAGAAGTTGTCAAACGATAGAAGTGCTTTAAAAGTGAACGTGTGGGCGTCGTACAACCGACTACCACGTCATCCAGCGCCAATGTTTCAATCAAAAGTCCTCTTCTCGCTTATCTCAGAACCATTAATGGTTTCCAAGATAGATAAGAATGACACACTTAAATTATCCATGGAGGTTGCGGCGAATTTAACTTTGGAAAACTCTATAAAAAATCCTGTAATAGATTTTACTTTATTTCATATTTTAAATTTTGATAATATCTATATTGTATTTGAAACAAAGAGAAAATGAATATATTTTCACTATATTTATCTATCAAATTCACCTCTACTCTGAAGACACGTACTGAATAGGAGATATAAATGGGAGCAAGCACATATAATAATAATAATAATAATAATAATAATAATAATAATAATAATAATAATAATAATAATAATAATAATAATAATAATAATAATAATAATAATAATAATAATAATAATAATAATAATTAAAAAGAGAAATTTACATTCTGCTGGTGACAGAGTTTGACCTTGGGAAACTTAAGCAAGAATCCACTCGCAAATGACCTTGAAAACCAGGCCATAACTCCTGTTGCAAATGAACTTGTGTGAGCCAACCACCAATCCTGTTGCAAGTGTCTGTATTTTATCATGTTATATTTTTATTTTAAAACGTATTTTATATTACATCCTAATTCTATTTAATTGTTTTAAAACGAGGCGGGGGAAAACACCGTTCAATTTGTCCAATGAGAGAAAGTATCATGTCTTTACACTTATAATTTAAAGTTTGTAAATATATTTTTGGTGCACGTGTCTCAAATTTGCTCTTTTACGAGCATTGTGTCAAAGCCAAGTAAATTCCAGAGCCATCATAGTCCCACTTTCCAGAAATGAAGCTTGTCTGACAAACAGAACACTGGACACAAATTTTGGAAGAGGTAAGCCAACGCTTGAAGCAGTATGTATGTCCTATTCGGTGGCAACACGGGGCAAATTTAATTTCTGGCCATATGTCCTCGATTTCTAGGAATAGCCTCTTTACAAATGATGCAAGAAGGAAAAGGTGCTAAACCTTTCCAAAAATTTTGTTGTCGCCTTTTATAATTTGGAATCATCCGTTTTAACGGATTGATGGGATATGATCGTTTACCATCCAGAAGAGTAAGAACTTTCTCGGAAGTTACACATGGCATAAAGCTTGACCCTAGGTCAGCCAACCTTTTGGCCCTTGGGGAGTAAAGCCCAAATTCTTCACAAAAGTATTTTAGAAGCTCAGGAATTTTGTCAACGTCATCAACGACTTGTGACAAGAATATATCCATGAGCGACTCACTTTGGATAAACGCTATTATTATTCTTAATAGTGAAAAATCTGATATGTTTATTATTCTAGCTACATTTTTCGTTAATAAATATTCAAGTGCAGCGAAGAAATCTTCACTCTTAACCTCGGGTATTTGAGGAAATTTAATCTCCACTACATCCTTTTCACCCAACTTGTGAAAATTACTCATCGACTGATAATAATCAGACTGACTGCATAGACTACTAAATTCTGACCTCGTTAAAATTATGGTTCAAGAAAATCACTTACCTTTGTACTGCAAACAGAAAAAAGAGATGAATGCAACGCCTGCCATTAAATATAAGCTATGAAAGCGTTACCAAATGAAATTGGTAAATTAAAGAAAGGTGATGATATTTAATTTACTTTTTTCTTTTGATTTCTCTCCCAACAGATTTATTTGATTGCATTGCGAGGAGCCATTGATAATGCTTTGGACAATGTGTGCAATCTCGTCCAGGTGCATATAAATTGGCATCAATTTTTGCCAACCAAGACTGTTGGATCTGCAATAGTTCTAAAATGTTTTTTCTCATTTCCAAAGCAGCTTCAGTTAGTTCAGACATTTTTTTTTGAACAAGAGTGGCTGGGTTGTGACCATCGGCTCTTTCGATTTTTATGTCTTCGTCATCGTTAGCTGCACTATCACTATCACTGAGCTCACTCAAACTCAGATCTTTTACCAGAACATCGTCTAATTTCAAAGGAGATTCAAAACTTACTGGCATATCTATTGGAAAATCACTCACAATGGTATTTTAACGGGAGTGCTTATCTTCATGCGTTTGTTCGAAGATAGACAGTTACAGTCGTATTTTGACCTAAACTGTTTGTTTTACTGTGTTTATATGAAGATTCATTTACTTTCTTGTTTTGTTTAATTATTTTTTCCTTTCTTTGCGTATTCATTATCTTTTCATGGTGTTTGAAGGTACCATCCTGTATATATATTATTGTATATTGCTCTTGTGCCGCTATCTTTAGAACCCGTTTCTGTTTTCTAATCTGATAAACTGAAACGCAAAACTCTCTTCACTGGATATATCCCTCCTAACTTTTACAGAATATCCTTCCTGTTGATAAATTTCAAACTGATCAAAATATTTCCACAGCAAGTTTCTACAAACAGATTGTAATAAATTATGGCTTCGTGCTTTGACAGAACCCGAGCTCTGAATATTATTTACACTGTATTCTATTTTATTCAATTTATAAGCAAATCTGTTCAATGTCTTTGCAAGCTTTTTTTAATACTGTTGGGACATTTTTTAAGCTTTCTGATATGAAGTGGCTCACGTGTAGACTGAATGTCCCTTTTCTTGTTAAACTAAATTTATTTCCAAATAAGAAGAAATCAAAATGCAATGCTCGGAGATCACAGGTTGTTTGTGATACAATACATTTACCACAATGTATTTTGTTTTTGCCCAGAGAAAATGTAATCCATTTCAGAGATCACAGTTACTTTATGATGCAGTATTACCACTAAACCTAAAGGTCTATTTTCCCTGCATGGGATGTAGGATAATTATGAATCAGCCGCTCAAAACAAGGAATGATAATGTCCTAAGCACATTAACACAAGTAACGGTATCCTTTGTGTACCAGTGTCATTTCCCCATCCCCAAACATAATCATCAACGGGTTAAGCAGACTGCTTATAGTAGAATCCAACAAACATTGGCCTCCGAAGCAGAAATTTAGGCAAGTGCAGATTACATGAACTGTGGGATTTCAAAAACAAAAATGTTAAGAACCAGTGTATGAGCACCAAAAACCCACCCCAAGAGCCATAGATATATGCTTAGTTTAATAATAACGATCATTTCTACAAGAAAACAGCAGATAACAAAAGAAGCTGCACTCCTTGCAATCAATTATACCCAAATTTTGTGACTATTCATGCCATTCCCTACACGGATGGTTCTTAATCTCAATAATTAATATCAAATAGATAAGTGTTGTTACTATTCTTTTGAATGTGTCTACGAGTCTTCCCAAAATATATTGGGGCTGCGGGGGTGGGGTGGGGGGTGGAGGGGACTTTATGCCTTTAAAGCATGTCATACGAGAGTCGACACTCAAAAAGTGGTGGCCATGTCGAGGGGTGTTCTGGAACTATATCGGGGACTAGGCAGTTGTGTTGCCCCCTCGATTGACAACACTGACTCCGCCCTAAGTTCCGTACCAGTTTTCACCACAACAATAAAATCCCCAAGACTCCTAAATCTGTGTTCTTGATAATGAGTACTGGTGTTTATGTCTGCAAGAAATTAAACAGCATGCACTTACCACACTTCTTGAGTCCATCTGTAGCAGTATGTGATAAATGTTTACCGCTCTGGCTGTCATATACAGCCAGGTGATGATCTAATATGACAATATATAATTCGGCCCATTCCTGGATCTTTACAAATACAATTATGTTAAAGATGATTTCAGTACAGCCGTTGTTTAAAGCAATGCTCAGAGACAAAATCTATTTTTAACTTTGAAAACGGTTCTCGCCAAACATGTGTCTAAGAAATAAACTATACACAATTAAGACGTTTAAAAAACGATTATTGAACAAATTATGAACATTAACTAAAATGATATAACAGCTTAAGTGTTTACAACCTACATCTGCAACTACTTTCTCTCAAGCACAAGAGATTAGATTCCTTACTACACCTGGCCAGCTTCGATCTCAGATCTCACCGGGATAAATAACTGATGACAGTTAGTAGACAATTGGCGTTGAGATTTTGAAAAGCTGGCATGTTGCGTTGGAATTTACGTACTCCACGCTCTGCTGTTGTGCATTTTTCCTTAGAAGGAAGGGAGGTGGTATGTTACATAAAAGAATGTGTAAAATGCAAGTGGAAACAAGTCAATTTCAACCACTACAACACCCTTGAGATGCAGTGTGATCCCAAACAGTCTGCAACTAAAGCCAACAAAGTAAAGCTTCCTTTTTAAAATACCAATGATTTGTAAGCACTATACTCAGTCAAACTGCTTTTCAATAAACAAAATGATTGAAATAGATACTTCTCCCATCTCCTAAATACAAACGAAGTCGCAACCCAAAATCCAAAGAATTATGTTTTATCTCAACACAGTCTACACAGTTATCTGATAGTGCACACAGAGCCAATGCTGATAATCTTCTGCCATGAAGCCACAGTCGATGGTCGTGTTTTAATGTTAGCTCGAAAAGGCATGGAGTGCAAACATTAAAAAAAATGGTAAGAATTCTACGAAACTGAGTTCATGCTCCCCCACAGGCATTTTCACTACGGTTGTAGTTGTCATGAACATTAATGGACTGACTTCTTCACAGATAAAATGATCACAACTGCCGGTGATACACAGGTAAGTAACAGAATGAGTGTGCACTGCAGCAAAAGCTTTTTTTGTAATGCAACATAAACTATGGTAACTTGGAGTGAAGTGAAGTATAACATGACTGTATACATACAAAGTTAAGTGAATTAAATATGTGCTTAAGTAGGAAAATCGTGCTTTCCAATTTATGACACTCCTAATTCAATTAACACTCACTTAGATGTGTCCGTGGATTACCTCAAGCTCACCTATTTTTTATTCATTCTTTTAATTCTCAATAGTTTTATTTCAGACACATCATGCAGGAACAGTACAAGGTCCATCGTGAAAAAAAAAAAATGAAAAAGAATTATATTTCTATTAAATAATTAATTAATTAATTAGTTTATTTATTTATTTATTTATTTATTTATTTATTTATTTATTTATTTATTTATATTAAGTAATTTTAAACCTAAACAATAAAAAGCATTGGCAGGATGAAAGAAAGCAACACGGGCTCATAGAACCTCGTATATATTACCACCTTTAAAAATGTTAAACACAAGCAAGCACACATTACTATAATATTATAAGCGTCTTTCGGTGTCTTTTGATGCCCTTTGGTGATTGGAGTCACCATGCTAGACCACCGAGAATTAGTGAGAGTGGTACACCACCAGTCAGCTGGGGCACAGTCACCCGAGATCTTATTTGTCACGTCAGGAGAATTTAGTACATTTTCTCCCGCTGGAGGCAACGCTCTGTCCAATGTTAATTTTGCTTAATATTTGGTGAACCAACCAGACAAATTAAAATTTGATGAAAGAAAAGGGGAATAATTTGGCTTTTTTTGTTTTGTTATTTCTTCTTTAAAAAAAATATAATATTTTCTTCCATATACTTTCCGCCATACATTATCGGGAATATTGTTGACTGCAGCCGTGTAGTCGTCTTTTCTTCAACGACACGCAGCGTAGTTCTGGCACCATCATCACAGACACACAGTGATGATGATGATGATGATGATGATGATGATGATGATGATGATGATGATGATGATGATGATGATGATGATGATGATGATGATGATGATATCACATCACAGTACATTTAGGACAGACTCGTCTTCTCAACCAGTAAGCAGGCTAACTGAAACAATTCTTAGAACTGGAGCAGATGGCTCGAAGCCGTCAGAATGACTAAATGCCATACACCCAACCAAATTTATAGGAGCTTGGTGAACAAAGCAAAGATACGAACCAATCGAAACGCAATATGTTGAATATTTCTTTGTAGCGGATTTAACATAGTTAATCTTCCATCTATTATGCGCAGGAGTTTTATTTGGAACTAAATTTATGCATTGGAGTATGACTTTAAAATATTCAACTGTCAATAATGAGCGATTATCAAAACTGGTAAACATATAGTGTGTTAAGGACAAGGCGTCCGTCCGAGTGAGCTTTGAAGTTAATGGATGCAGAAATTTAAAGCTTGCTCCACACTGAAATGTCCATACCAAAACTTTTTTTTTACTTACTTGCCTTCACGAGAAAGCGTAAAGTTTAAAACTATGTAGAGAGAGAGAGAGAGAGAGAGAGAGAGAGAGAGAGAGAGAGAGAGAGAGAGAGAGAGAGAGAGAGAGAGAGAGAGAGAGAGAGAGAGAGAGAGAGAGAGACCATCACAGCAATTTTCTTATATGGTATATGGCTATCCTGTTCTCCAAGAGATGTAGATTTACGAAATCATACATGCAGGCAACTGTAGGGTACATCGAAAAAATAACCAACAGCAAAGATTCCTGCCTTTTTGTTAATTCAAATATCGAACACACAGAATGGATGTTGAAAAGACAGGGTTTTATTTACAAAAAAACAACAACAACAAAAAAATAGGAAGACACACTTGAAAACATCCTCATGGATAGTTATACAGTCATACATTCTCGAAGAAAGCGAATGTCCAACACAAAGAAAGGCTCTTAAAATTAATGATAGGTAAGAAAAACATTCATTCAAACTAAATATTTCCCTCCTTGATAATGATATAAAATATAATGATGATTACCAGTATGATGCTTTTGGGTGAAAGTGTAAAAGTTGAAATAACCCACTAGTGTAAATTTACTCAATTTTAACCTGAGCAGTTGACATCAACCAGGTATCGGACTAATGGATTAAGTATTTGCTATCCAATAAATGTCACTTGTCCAAACTGGTCTTTGAAGATTGTTATGTAAGTGAAAGTTGTCCGTGTGTGAGGGCCAAAAGACAATAGTTGTGTATGCACAAAAATTCGATCAGGACGATTCGAATTACACAGCAGAGGATATCGCAAGAGAAAAGAAAAAAAAAAAAAAAGAAAAAAAAAAGCACCGATGGGCTCGGGAAAAGGCAGGAGAATATAGGTTGAGATTCCTATAAGGTAAGCTTGTGTGAGTATTGCTTCACGATTCTGTTGAAACTAGACATTGAAGTAGAATGCGAGCACCTGTTAAACCGCACTTGTAAAAATCATGTAATGCTTTACACAGATGCAAGATTTGACGCAGAAAAGCGCGGGAAGAAAAGAGCAACTATTTAACACGAGACCACTCGTACTGTGACCACACATCAAATAAATCTTAATAATACCTCATTGTAATAAAAACCGTGGTAGATAAATCTACATGTAGGACAAAAGAATCTTTTAAAATCAACTGGGATATACAAATGGCTTTCAACGCTCGTCCCGTATGGCTTCTGGTAGAGAGACATCTAGTGGGTGAATAACCGAAGTCAGTGGGGACGGGAGGGGGAGGGGGGCGCCTAAGATTCAACGTACTTACACTATACTACTATTACCATTGGGATTCATTTTTTTTCCTTCTTAAGAAACTTCTACTGAACAGCACAATTTTAAGCCAAGGTGTTGTTATTGTACACATAAAACAAATGGTGAGAAAAATTATTGGCAAGCGATAAATTAGCACAATGTTGAGTCTGGATGTAACCGTTGAAACCAGGTGATTGAAAATGTAGTAAAGAGCAGATGTTGTACACAACGAAAATATAGTAAAGAGCAGATGTTGTAAGCAACAACCCTTTTGTTCAGAGTAAGGATTATCACGTGCGGAAATAAGGGTCCGATCTATCTGAAAGCCCGTGCACCTGTTTTATGGAGAACATCGTTCATGAAAGAATGAGTAGTTACATAAAGCACGTACTTAAATTAAAAGTCAAATTTAGGTCTAGGTCAGTGCAACTGTTGCCTGCATGAAATAAGCCATTTTATGAAAAAAGGAGTAAACGTATTGAATACGATCGAAGCAGTCGGCAGCTGCGAGGACATTTATACCTAGTGCTGTAACGATATTAATATGAGGTTTGCTGGAGAGGATAATAACAGTCGACAGCTGACAACGAGTTCTCCAAACCTTTAATACATGGACATACCTACTCTATTGATAATAGGGACAAATAAAGCCCGCTCTGTGTCGGACCGCATCGATCTGGTCATTCATTCTATGCATCCAGGTGTGAACAAAGCAGACATGTGATGTGTTACAGAGAAAGGGTCTCGAGCTGGCTGTGGAAAGGAAAGATAGGAAATTCTATAATTTCTCTTCTTTTCAAAATTTCTGAAATAAATAAGACAAATTCACTGCTTTGAGGAAAAATTGAGTTGAAAAGTCTGGGAAAATAAACAATAAAATAAGTAATGGGGAAGGGGAGCAGTCCGGTCACTGACAGTGTCGGGATGGAGGCCAACTGTATTGAAAAAAAAAACTGTCTGTGTTCGCTGGTAATATATATATATATATATATATATATATATATATATATATATATATATAGAGAGAGAGAGAGAGAGAGAGAGAGAGAGAGAGAGAGAGAGAGAGAGAGAGAGAGAGAGAGAGAGAGAGAGAGAATAAGTTGCGACGGGGGACGAGGGGCGATCCGGTTTCTATCAGTGTCGGGAAAGAGAGCGACTGTGTTGCCGAGAGACAAAATTTGACATTTGCGGTCGCTGGATTCAATATACCCTGGTATATATACATTACTCATAACTTTCACAATAGCAATATATTAACAATCAAAATCAGTACAAAGTAGGTAAACTTATCTCCTTTGGTATTTCCATAGTCAAACAGTCTTAAGTAAGTCCTAATCTCCAGTGAGATTATCCACAGGTACTGTCCAATAGTTTCAAGTCCTTTGACAGGTGCCAAATGATCTGGTGCTAATCCCACAGAGGTAAGATTTGGTTCCAATGTGGTACTGAAAGTTGTGGTGCTGATACAATCCCACAGAGGTGCAGTTTGGTTCCAATGTGGTACAATTAACACCAAATATACCAGTCCGCTCAAAGATACTGTCCACACTCCACAGGTAATAACAATAGCTCACAGTCCCACTGGCTTGTAGTCACACAGCTTCTGTCAGATCTTACCAAATTCTCTCTCCAGTCAGGAAAATATCTGCTTTATAAATATAGACAGTAAAATCCTACCATTATTCCAGAATTTTACAATAAGTCACACATCCCAGTGCATTGAGTGAGACCTGTCTCTGATCTTTCTTGATCACCTCCGAAATGTGTATAGACAGTATACAGTGAAATGAGTCCTATGAATCTAGGTCAACACTTTGTTTACAAGCTGCCTCAGAGTCACCCCCAACCAAGCGGGCTAATTTTGTGACCTGGTACACACTCAATGTGTACAGTGACCTCTAAAATCAAAACAGACAGGCATACCCCCATTCATAACACACTTGTGTTTTAAAGTGTATTGCTGAGTAGATTTGCAGGAGAAATATAAGATTCCACGTTTTTTCTCATCCAGTTCTGTTTTTATATAGTGATACATCAAATGATCAAATCTAATTACAATCTTCTGTGTTTTGTATTTTCACCTCTTGTTAATTAAAAACTTTTTGCTATGTATATGAGAACATTTGTCAGGACGGCCTTTTTGCTTATTATACCAAATAGACATACGGTCATAAAATACCTGATTTACCAACACACGTAAAGAAGGGGACCTGAATAAGCCTCTTTTAATGTTAGCCTTAGGCCTAAAAACATGTTGTGTTTCCTTTTGCAGGGTAGCAAACGGGTAGGGTAGGCAGGTAGGGATTTAAAAAATCAATATTCTATGCCAGAAGTTATTAAATGCTTTTCTGATACATTCTTGGAAACTGTAAACATTATTATTGACAAACATTCTACTGGCACTACATCGTTTTGAAAATCCAAACAAAAATTTACGGGAGGCAACATTCAATCCATACAAATATATTGTATATTGTATTGGTTGATTGATTTAAAATATAACAGTGTCAAAAAACACGAGTGTCCAAAGGTAAAGACCACCTACAAGAGAAAGGAAGAATGGCATGCAATGAACATCCCTATTAGAGCAGTTTGTAGATCCAATACAAAAGTATTGAAATGTGGTACCTGCAGGAATAAAAACATCTCCAAAACAGTAGGGAAAATGGGATACTAAGTTAACAAAAAATACCAAAACTAAGCAAAGCAACATACACGATCAGTTTACATTTAAAACTGTAACCTAGAGGTCTAACGTTTAAATCTGCTGTAACACATGTTTTTGATCCTGTTACACTATCTGTCTATCTATCTATCTATCTATCTATCTATCTATCTATCTATCTATCTATCTATCTATCTATCTATCTATCTATCTATCTATCTATCTATCTATCTATCCATCCATCCATCCATCCATCCATCCATCCATCCATCCATCCATCCATCCATAGAACTGTCCCAAAATTTGAAGTAGATGCTATTTTGTTAAAAGTAGTTCTCTCTCTCTCTCTCTGTCTCTCTCTGTATATATATGTATGTAAGTATAATATACTATATTATATATATATATATATATATATATATATATATATATATATATATATATATATATATATATATATATATATATATATATATATATACGACACGCGAGTACAACATGTGTATACACACATTTATATAAATTGCATAATATCACGGTCCATATAATAGCACATTAATATTGATTAAAGAGCTCTAAATGACAAAAAAAAAAACAATTCTGTTTACTCTGTTCAAGTCTTTCAGTTTAAGTTCATAAGAAGGGGTAAGGTCGCGTTTATGTGAGGGTGGGGGGTACAGAGATTAGCTGCAGGTCTTATGCAGGAGACAAGTTTGGCTGTAGAGCAAAGTTATGTGACTGCAAGGGGGAGGGGGGGGGCGCCACAGTTGGCGCCACAGTTGGCGCCAAATTTGGTTATGTTCATTTGTATGCCGAAGCAGCAAGATGTGTTATTTTCCAGCCTGTGGATTTTGCTTTGCCTGTAAGCTGTAGCAGTAGACATATTTAAGATTTCTCCCAGTGGACCTTGGTTCTCAGGCTCAATACCTCACTATTAGTGTCACCAATGAACAATTAGCTCATTAGACAAAATGCTGGGTAGATTCGTGCACATGGAATGTCAGCGATGTACTCCTGGCCCGTGTGAATGTTTCTGTCCCCACTCAACAGGAAACATAGTGAGGATCTCATCACAGCAAGAAAGTGTGTTCGTGTCCGCAATTCAACTCCAAAGTGGTCCAGGAAATGGTGCTACTTCAACGAGGGGGGGGGGGGGGGGTGATTGACCCCGCTTCGTATTAACCACAAGGAAGTACTCACTTTATTAATTACAGCTACGAGTTGGACACCCTGGTGGGCAATTAAGAGAGTTTATGTATATACGGACCGCACTGAGGGGTCATAAATAAAAGTTCTTGCAGGAATCATATTATAATGCAAGCCTTGAGGGAGCTCTTTTGGCTGTCAGCCATTTGTAACTTCCACATAACGGTCTCACATGTCCTGGGCTGTCTGAACTTTGAATCTAATTGGGTCAGTAGATTACACGAAGGACAGAATATTGCTATCATTGAGAGGTATGCTCCCGCAGTCCCATTTTGCACACCTGGTGACTTGCCATTTCATATGTCTTATGTGACCTTTATCTCCATTTTTTTTACCAAGTCCGTGCCTGGTAGCACTTGAAACGGGTATGGACAAGCAGAATGCTAATTGCAAGGGGTTAGCTTATGAAGAGTCAACTAAACTGGTTTTCCGTAGACATAAAGCTGCTTACCCAAGGTTTTGAGTGTATTTTGGCTATAAGTCAGTTCCGGTAGACAAAACTGTTTTAACAAGATACGTGGTGTTTTTAGCAAGGTCACTGAAATATGTGTAAAGCAGTATCTGAATATCATTAGGATTTTACACTTGAGTCTGGGTTCCCCAACCCTATGGAAGGCAATTGGTCTTTATAATCAGTTCTAATGGGGGTTGAAAGAGACATCGGCACCCAAACTACTCAAAAACAGACTATTACACCTCAGATTTTGTGGAAAATTTGCAAGGTCATAGACGTATCCCACAGGTTTGATGCATGTTTCTGGGCGGCAGCCTTGATAGCCTTCTTTTGTTTTTGTCCGCAAGTCATTTTTACTCCAAAAGTCTAAGAAAGCCTTTGATGGTACTAAAGACTTGCAGGTGGCTGGTGTCTCGTTCCACTAATGTGGTGCCTTCATATTAGTCAGGTAGTTTAAGAGGATACAGTTCCAACAGCGTGTGGTCTAGATACCAATTCCACTCTTGGAGGCTAGTTGCCTGTGATCAGTTACAGCCCTCCTTCACAGCTCGGCCATAAATGACAACAAAGAAAGGAGGAATTCTTTATTTGTTTACAAGATTAATGGCAAACAAAACATGTTTACTCACCCTGTATTGGTATGGACCACACACAGTTTTCAGGCCATAGTCTCAGGAGGGCGGGGCGACCTTTGCCTTTGAGGTGAGGGTTCACCTTGAGCTCATTGAAAGGCAGGAAATTAAGACTTGCGCAGTAAATCCTCCAAGCGCCACATCACCATCCCTACATCTACCAAAATCTCTGTTATCTCTCAAGTGGCTTCTTTTCTCTATACAGATGCCTTATTGGGCTCGGGAGATTGTGTTTATATGATGTAGTGCTGGTAGTTTGGTAGGGAAGTGCCGTACCTGCTTCAGAGGGAGTCAGACAGGTGGCGTTACCGGGAAACCATCTTGGCTATAGCCAGCTGGAGGTGCCAAGCAGGTGAAGCCTGGATGACCATGGCGCAGCAGACCAGGCACTTCCCAGTAGGTCTCAGTGATTAAAATTCCAGTCATGTGCCAAACTGAAATATATATATATATATATATATATATATATATATATATATATGTATATATATATAAAAGTATATATATATGTATATATATCATGTCAGTTGTTTGTTGTGTTGGCACTATATATATATATATATATTATATATGTCAGTTGTGTGTCTGGTCAGAATGAAAGCAGAGGAAACATTAAATTTAAATGCATCACATGTTGCATAATGTAATCTTGATACGTGTTATCTTGATAACAGATAATATATAACACAGGGTTATCCTTTATCTGTATCCGGAGTCGCACGGCATGTTGAAATTTGGCGACGGTAACTTAGGCTGAAGGGGGTAAGGTTCAGTGAGTTTGAAATAAATATGTTACCCTTTTCTTTGCATGTATATATTTCTGGGCATATTTCCAATTCCTAAAATATCTTTCATACAAAAAAAGGGTGCACTTAGATATAAATAAAGAATATTGGTTAGGTAATCTCGCTTGATATGGACCTTTTCTCGGATTTGGTCCTCGCTCTCCCCTCTCCCCCCTTCGGAGTCAGTTTTTGCCTGAAAGTAGTCAGACAGAACGAAGCTGTCAGACTAGACGCAGGCCATCTTACCGTGAACACCGTTTGCTGTTATTTCTCGTAACCTGCATCAAGCGCTACACAAAGTTGTTGGCGATATTAGTTCATTTATTTTACACATGCAAAATGGCGGAATCAAATTACAATGTAGCAAATAGAACTGCCGATTCATTTTCCTCAAATGAGAAATCTGCAGAGGAAATTAAAGCTCTTATACAGAAGATTACAGCTGCCGAATCCGAAAACGATGATGTGATGAGGATATACAAGTCGTGGGCCGATACATACGCACAAGTAAGTTTGTATCTGGTATAGATCTAATGATTTTAAGCGGTGCAACGTTGGGTCTCTGCGTCTGGGTATAAATGCCTTTTTGTCACACTTGAGAAAACAACATGCAGTTCAAAGAACAATTATATTTTATATGTTCTTTCGTGCAGCTTCATTACATTTTTCGCAGCGGTAATTCATGATCCAGCACGTCTTTCGAACAAAGTGCTCTATTTACACTGCTACTATTCGAAAAAATGTGACACTTGACACTTCTCCTTGAATGCATATTATACAAATATCTTTACATACCGAAGACTCGTTACCACATTGAGACAGGGTTTTCATGTATTTGCAAAGTAAAACGCTAAAAAACACCTCTGCACAGTGAAAGCCAGACATATTTCTAAGTAAAAGTAAAACATATTCCATTTTGTCTGAACCTTTGCATGGCTAGTCACTGGCCACTCAAGCGAGACAAGCTGACCGTCTCCCTCCAGCTGCCGACACCAGGGACTTGTCAAACTTGCACAAGCCCACTCTGGACTACCATCAATTCGGTGGGAGTGACGTCACAACATCCGGGGTTTCGCAGGATCTTAGAAGTCAAATCAGTGCCTCAACTTTTTTATTTTTGCATTAATGCAAAATGATCCACGTCATGATTTAAGTTTTGTTGAGTAAGACCTCTACATTTCTATGTGGCTCTTTTGTCAATTTAAAAAAAAACTCTTGCCCTACACCCTAACAAAGGAAATATATCGATCTCAATCACGATTTGATCAAAGCGGTCAAACCTGTGTGAATACAATTGCATGGGTACCGGTCCGCGCATTTTTCTTGGTTAGCGTCACGAACGATGGTTCCTCTTTTATTTTTTTTTTCTAAAGATCGGTTGTGTGTTATAATTGCCATTCAATTATGGTGGTAGAGATTGTTGCTGCAGTCAATAGTCCATAAACACACTTTATCGCAGTTACTGACAAACTGTCAGCATGATAAATACACGGAAGCGGCATTTTCACCCGAGCTATGTTTACCTGCGGCTGGCGTATTTTACTCTCTTTCCGTGAAAAAATTGGACCCTCTGCTCTATTATACGCAAAGACTGGTACAGTGGTAGTATATGTTATCATTTTGACCAATTTACAGCGTTAAATTTTGTTTCTTGCTTTAACAAATTGTCCGTAATCGTCACTTGTGTTCATGAGAGAGCTTGTTGTTAAAATAGACAAGGTGCTGAGCATTCTAACCATATAAACAACATGGCGTGGAGACAAAAAAAAAAAAAAAAAAAATCGAGATAGAGACGATGAAAACACCCTATTTTTGCGCATTTTGCAAAGTTACATGATTAAAATTGTCACAAGCAACGACCCGATCATTGATTTAAATCATTGTAGAAGGAAAATATTCACTTTAAAGCAAAATCGAAATAGCCATCGGCAAGAACTGACGTTTCTCTACAATAAAATATGCGTGCTTGCATGTAAATAAACAACAGCCAACAGAAGGAATTTGAGACGGCCTTGAATGTGTAACGTGCTTGACTGCTCATGAATAATTCATAGCAGCGACAAGCCGGCAAGTTTTACAAGTCTCACTGGACGCCCTCCGCCTGACGCGGTGCAATGCAATTAGTCCTTCATTACACAGTAGCTCAATTAACAGCTTCTGAAGAGGAGTGCGTTATGACCGCTCGCGTGTCTGTGTGATAAGAAACACAGAGCAGACCGCCCGGCGCTTATCATCTGGAGTCAATGTTATCTGGTCATACACACGTTCCACGCCAATCAGCTAGGTAACTTCAAGGGCCTACCTGTATTGTAACAGAATAAGGCTACGACGTGTGTTTACTTAAAATTTAAATTGGCAATGAATTTGATTTTAAATAAAATACGGAAGACAGTCCAGTGACACTTGAGCAAGTCTAGGATGCATGCCGCACAAGATTCATGGCCTGACAGGACAGAAGTTTAGGCCTAATTTTCTTCCTGAAGGGGAGGTGGGTTTTCTCAGACAAAATTATGAACCAAAAATTGGCTGACTCGTAATGTATGCAGGGAACCTGTTATTGAAGAATCGAGGGAACTGGTTTTCATTTTTATGTCGGAAGTAAAATTTAAGAGTTTCCACATGCAACAGATGCGAACTTAAGTTGCTTGTGTCTCTTGAACAGAAGACCAATACGTGCATAAAACTGGAGCCAGCTAAATAACATGAATAACATTTTCCCATAACTTTTCGATGCAAGAATAGAAATGACACCATACAAATATAGCGTAATTTCAATGCTGCAAGAACAGTAAATTATTGAGGAATAAAAGACCTTGTACGGACAAAAGCTTTCAATATGCCCAATAATACTGGGTAGCTTGTAAGCTATTTTATTCAGATCAGAATTCCAATTACCGTTTTAATTTCAATCACTATCCCCAAGAAATCCAATTCTTCTTTTTTTTTCGATTGGAGTATCATCAGTTTTGAGGGAACTGGTCTTGATTTTTAGTTCCTGATTTTTATGTCGGAAGTAAAGTTTGAGAGCTTCCACATGCAACAGATGCGAGCTTTAAGTAGCTTGTGTCTCTTGAACAGAGGGCCAATATGTTCATAAAAAAATGGAGTCAGTTAAATAAAAAGAATAAAATAAAAATAAATGAAAAGAATAACATTTGCCCATAACTTTTAGATGTGAGAACAGAAATGACACCATGCAAACATAGCGTAATTTAAATACTGCAAGAACAGTAAATTTCAGGGGAATATAAGACTTTGTACGAAAAAAGGCTTTCAACATGCCCAATAATACCGGAAAGCTTGTAAGCTATTTTATTCATATGAGAATTCCAAACACCATTTAAATTTTATCACTGTCCTCAAGAAATCCATATTTTCATTTTTATCGATTGGAGTATTATCAATTTTGAGATTAATATCTAGATCTTTTTTCCGTTTAGGGGAATGAGAGATTATGTGCATGTACATGTATATGGTTCTCAACACCTCCTAAGATAGTTTGTTCGCTGGAAGCCAGTCATGCACTTGCTATCTATGCAGCAGTATCCGTGAAGACTGCAGTCAGGAATATCCACGTCTGGTGACGTCAGCGCTGGAAACCCATTTGTCTGTCTTTCTTTCTTTCTTTCTTTCTTTCTTTCTTTCTTTCTTTCTTTCTTTCTTTCTTTCTTTCTTTCTTTCTTTCTTTCTTTCTTTCTTTCTTTCTTTCTTTCTTTCCGTCCGTCCGTCCGTCCGTCTGTCTGTCTGTCTGTCTCTCTCTCTCTCTCTCTGAATTTGAACACATGATTGATACACATAAATGTTTCTCCTTGGTCAGGGAACGCACTCATCCAACTGGACACAATGACGGTAGAATATGTGTATACATACACAAATCTATTGTTCAGTTCTTCAAGCGCGTTCATGACAAATGTTCATTTGCTATATTTTTTATTGTTGATAAAGCTTTTACATGCACTGGTCAGGATGTACTTATAACAATACCTTGGTTACCCCCTGAAGGTTCACCTTTCTATTCCTCTTTTGCTGAGAAAAATGGGATAATGTTGTTGGAAAATGGAATAATTGACATACTATCCAAGACAGGTGACTTATCAATGATTATGCTTGGTGATCTAAATGCAAGAACAGGTGAACTACCAGATTATATAATAGATGATAGTTGTGATTACTTGCCAATGGAAGACTGGTATGAATCAGATTCCTTCAACATGCCAAGAAAATCATGAGATAGCAGTGACAAAGTAAACACCTATGGAAGATCTCTTCTCTCACTGTGTGCAGACCTAAATATTCATATTCTAAATGGGCGATGTGGAAATGACAGAATGGGCAACTTTACATGTATAACGTCAAACGGATGCAGCGTGATAGATTATGTACTATTGTCTACGAAGTTGTTTGATAAAATCGGTGATTTTGATGTATTAGATATTGACGACTTTTCAGATCATTTACCCGTTGCTTGTATGCTGAAGTTTGCAGGCAAAAATCTGACCACATGTACATCAAATCTGGCAAAGCAGGTTAAATTTATATGGGATCCAATAAAATCAGAAGAGTTTTTGAGTAAGGGATGGTTCAACATTTTCATCATTTTTGAATTAGTACTTACAGTACGCAAGGGGGGAGGGGGTTAAATGGGTCTGTACACTTTCACAGGATATGGAAAATGATGGTCAATTTTTGGCCTGTTTTGTGCAATTTTGCTATGATTTGGGGGGAAATCATCATTTTTAAAGTACTAATTTGGGGGGAGGGAGGGGGGTCATGAAATTTAGTACCCTAAGTACTAATTCAAAAATGATGATAATGTTGAACCATCCCTAAGTTAACTGACTGTACATCAGCTGATATGTTTGAGGAGTTCAACAAAGCAATAGAGTCTGAAAATCCTGATTCATGTGTTGAATCGCTGCAAAAGATTTTTGATTATGCAGCAGAGAATATGCAGAGCTCTGGTCCAATAAACAGCAGGAGAGATAGAAAAATGCATATGAAATGGTGGGATGATGAGTGTGAAAATGCCAAGTTGAAGAAAAACAGGTTATTAAACAAGTTTAGAACATCTAGAGACGAGATGGATCTACAAAGTTATTTAGCAGCTAAGAGAAATTTTAAGAATTTGTGTCAGATGAAAAAAAGGTTTACAGAATAGTATCAAAGAAAAAATAGAGCAAAAGTTCCAGAAATCGGATACAGCTGGGTTATGGAGATGCTTCAAAGGGTTATCAAAGGGGAAAGGATCATTTTCAAGCATTACACCAGAGAGTTGGTTTGAATATTTTTCTTCACTTTTAAATCAAAAGCCAGAGGTCGATGAGACACATGAAGAGAATGTAACTCAATTTTTAACTATGCATGATAGAGAATGTGAGTTATGCTCGGGTAACCTACCAGAGTATTTAAACAGCGATATTTCAGAACAAGAAGTGATGGATGCCATATCTGACCTGCCTAAGAATAAGTCACCTGGAGTCGATGGGATCATAAGTGAATGTTTAAAACATGCCAAATTAGTGTTAACCCCTTATGCAACCAAACTATTCAATGTTATATTGACCTCTGGAATTACCCAGAAAAGTGGGGCAGAGCTATTCTGATACCGTTGTTTAAAAAGGGTTCTCCAAACATTCATGGTAATTATAGAGGATTATCTCTGTTGTCTATTCTCAGTAAAGTGTTTTCATCTATTTTAAATAAAAGGCTTACAAGGTGGGCGGAGGAGGAAAAAAAAGACAAGAAATTCAAGCAGGATACCAAAAAGGACCGTCAACCGTTGATCATATTTTCACATTGTATGCTACTGCTCAAAAGTACTTATCAAGACCCAGGGGTCGATATTATTGTCTTTTTATTGATTTTCCAAGGCATTTGATTCAGTTTCCCATTTCTTACTGTGGTTCAGACTTATAAATGAAGGGGTTCACGGAAGGATACTAACAGTGTTACAATCAATGTATGGTAGACTCTCATCATGTGTTCAAACATCTGAAGGATTAACAGATTTCTTCACCTGCTCTGTTGGAACCCGTCAAGGTTGCATATTGAGCCCTTTTTGTTTATAATTTATTTAAATGAGCTTATAAAAGAAGTGGAAAAATGTGGATGTCAGGGTATTTTTTATTGATGAGACATTTCCAAACCTTTGTTTACTTTTATATGCAGACGATATTGTTGAATGTGCAGACACTGTGGGTCGCTTGCAAAAGCTCATTGATACAGTGAAACTGTACTCAGATAAATGGGGTCTCAAAGTTAATTTGGATAAAACAAATATCATGGTTTTCGGAAATGGAGGTAAAATAAAAAGAAATGAACGGTGGTATTATGGTGAGCAAAAATTAGAAGTAACCCCACATTATAAGTACCTAGGTATCTTATTTCCTCCCGTCTAATTTGGACACCTCCATTGCGCACATTAGCCTCTCAAGCCCAGAAAGCTGTAATTCTTATCAAGCAGGTATCAGGCAAATGTGGGGGCTATCCAGTGGTTTAGCCTTTGAAATTTTTGATAAGATGGTTGTCCCTATATTAACTTATGGAGCTGAAGTGTGGGGCTTTAAGTATGTTAAACATATAGAAGTAGTACAGTTCAATTTCTGTAAATATGTTTTAGGTATATCTTCACACTCAAGTAATGCACCAGCACTGGGTGATTGTGGAAGACAACCTTTGTGTGTATTTTATTATAAAAAGTGCATCAAATATTGGCTGAAGTTACTTAGGATGGCTAACACAAGGTTACCTAAGGCATGTTATCAAATGTTGAAACAATTTGATGAAAATGGGAGAGTTACATGGGCAACTCACGTAAGAAACCTGTTAGATCGTTATGGTTTCAGTGTCGTATGGCTGTGTCAGGAAGTTGGTTCTGAAGACTGTTTTATTAGAAACTTTATTCAGAGAGTTAAAGATTGTAATTTGCAGGACTGGTGTAATAATATTAATGAAAGTGAAAAACTGCGAACATGTCGTCAGTTTAAATCTTTACTGGAGCCTGAAAAATATTTGTCATGTATATCTGTAAGGAAATATGCCATTGCATTAACAAAACTGAGAGTGTCAGACCATAGACTTAGGATTGAAGTCGGTAGGCATGAAGGATTAGATGTAAACGATAGAGTATGTCAATTTTGTAATATACAGTGTATAGAGGATGAATATCATTTTGTAATGATATGTTCTTGTTTTACAGACTTGAGAAATCAGTGTCTACCAAGGTATTATATCATGTATCGTAATGGAGAAAAATTTAGATCTCTCATGACTTCTCAAAATCCTTCAGTCATATGTCAGACAGCAACATTTGTTTTCCAGGCATTTAGAAAGAGAGACCGCATATTGAAATCTGTTAACGATTGAACATGTACAATTTGGTTTATATGGATTAATGTATATTTTTTGTCACTCCAAATGAAAATGTCTGTAATACACTATGTACCATGGGCCTGAGGCCTTATAGTACCGAATAAACTTACTGACTTACTTACTTACTTACTTACCTCCTAAGATAGTTTGTTCGCTGGAAGCCAGTCATGCACTTGCTATCTATGCAGCAGTATCCGTGAAGACTGCAATCAGGAATATCCACGTCCGGTGACGTGAGCGCTGGAAACCCATCTTTCTTTCTTTCTTTCTTTCTTTCTTTCTTTCTTTCTTTCTTTCTTTCTTTCTTTCTTTCTTTCTTTCTTTCTTTCTTTCTTTCTTTCTTTCTTTCTTTCTTTCTTTCTTTCTTTCTTTCTTTCTTTCTTTCTTTCTTTCTTTCTTTCTTTCTTTCTTTCTTTCTTTCTTTCTTTCTTTCTTTCTTTCTTTCTTTCTTTCTTTCTTTCTTTCTTTCTTTCTTTCTCTTTCTGTCTGTCTGTCTGTCTCTCTCTCTCTCTCTCTCTCTCTCTCTCTCTCTCTCTCTCTCTCTCTCTCTTTCTTCACAATGGCCGCAGTTCAACAAGAAACAAGACATGATCTGTGGACTCAAAGCTTACACGAACAGTCATTTGTATCTAGTTTAATAATGCTTTCTTGCCCAGCAAATTAATTCACAACTCTCTGTCTCTCTCTCTCTCTGTGCCTCTCTCTCTTTCTCTCTGTCTCTCTGTCTCTCACTCACTGTGTGTGTGTGCCTCTCTGTCTTTCTCTCTGTCTCTCTCTCTCTCACTGTGTGTGTGTGTGTTTCATTTAATTTTGTCCTGTCGCCGTGCGGTGTGGCAAACACAAACATGATGGGCCAAAACCTGCGCAAGTTTGCGGTGGAGCAGGGGATTCGAGCTGCAGTGAGACATAAAAGAAAGTGGATTGGAGAGACGCATCGGTCCATAGTGATAGCTCAGCTGACGGTCAGCTGAGCATCCATAATTCCATTTTTTCGACTTCACCAAGGCGTTAGCCGGCTCCACTTCAAGCTTGTTGGGGATCTACTCTGGGTGTGTTTTTACTAAAGGCCAACTCACATTGTTTAGGATCGTGCGTAAAGCCGTGTACTTTAATACGTGTTTGGGCAGAAGTTTTTGCCCTGTGCGTCAGCTTAACGACCCCATGCGAAAACATTGTCCCAATTGCTTCTTTTAATAGAACATAAGTTTTTAGATCAGAAATTGCACAGGGGCAGTTTCATAAACTAGGACGGTGTCTTCTCTGGAGCGTTGAAATCAACGGGGACCAGGTCCACAACAGCGGGACCGATAAAAGCGATTTATCAAATATTTCAAATGTGCAGTTATGCTTTAGTGACAGCTAGTGTTCTCAAAAACAATAAACACAACAGTGTGATGGAATTATTTCAAAAATTGAGGCAGAAATAAGAGCAATACAAAAGGAAGTTTGTTTACTATTACATTTAAAACGAGTAGATCTACACTTGGAATGTCATGGCCTAACATTGCCCAGTGGTTATGGCGATGGACAACTAATACGCTTTTCTCAGTGTGGTTCTGCGGGTTTCCGTCTCTAGTATATCCTACAGTTGTTTTATATTGTTTTGTTTGTGTCTTCTTTCATTTTTTTCTTTCATTCTTAATTTCTTTGAAATTGTTGGCATACAAGAATGGCTGTACAACACCATAATTAAAGAAACAAATTGAAATAAATATTTGACGGGGACGTTTCTGTCGTTCCGTCCTTCTGTCTGTATGTCCTTGAATATTGCCAGAAAGAGTACAGAAGAGGGAAACCAAAGATAGCAACACAGAGGGTTTCAGAGTTGCTGCCGCTCTCGAGCGTCATCAAAGCCGTCAAGCACAGCGGTACAGACTCCAAGGGAAAAAAACGAACGAAAGAAGAAGGTAACATCATATGACTCCTTTGCCATGAACCCAATCAGACGATAAATGCACAGGTTCTTTTAAGAGAAGAATCTGCCAACTATCTTCAAGCTATAGAAAGCACAGGAAGAAAAAAGAAACATATTTTTATTCAGGGAAACGTTGCGCAAAATACTGACAATGAATTGGCTTCACGTGTTGGAGCACAAACAGAATAAAGAAGATAATCTGCAAAGAATCTGTTACCAAAGCAAGAAGAAAAAAATACTTCACGAAGATACGGCAGTTTCGAACGATTGCTTATCTGGGTTGCATACAGCAGCATACAAATCGACAGATCAGCTTCCCGGGAAAGCGACAAAAAAAATCACAAGTATATTACAGATTCGGCACCACTCCCCTCCCACCCACCCAAGTCAATGCAAACACAGGCCAAAAGATTCATTGTTCTCCATGCTGGTTGTGACAAATATGGTCTTCTTGAATACTGTGAGCTGGTTTTCCAGGTAAACAGACTGACAGCAACTACAATGGCGAGGGGAATGGGACTGCCTTCAAGTTGCACTCCTAAAATGAATTTTCCATAGACGACCATTATAGCACACCCTGGAATATCTAAAAGAGAAAGTTTTATCTATGAGGAAGACCATGCTTACCAATGAGGTTAAACTCTTAATTTACAAAATTAAGTGCCCCAACATAGGTGATGAACCCCAAACTTTCACTTTGCCCCACCTAAAAGCAATCACGTCGGAATTTTACCTGTCCACACTCGAATACTTTTTTATGAATTTGGATTATCCAAACCCCGGTGAAAGAAAAACGCCCATGATTGATTACACAAATGACTTTGTTTCATTATGGTTGGACATGGATTGAAAATATCCTCAAACAATTTCCACCACTGCACTTGAGCCAAACTCTACAGCCTTTGCTTTTTGACGTTATGCCTGGCTAGTGCCTTCCTTCGGCAATTTCAGGGTGTAAACATATTCATCGACTGAATAAAAACCCTCTAATACCTACACTTAATGGGCCCTCTGTCATCGTCATCAACAATGCAAGCTACTAAATTGTGATGACAGAAAAGTCGCCAACGTCCAAGAAACGCAAAGGAGATTTGGTGCGATGCCTTCAGGACGCAGGAGTAGACATGCCTCTTGACATCAGCAAACCGGAGGTGTACTTAAGAAATGAGGGTCGATTTTGTGTGTGTTATGGCATAATGACGCGCGTGATTGAAGCTGACATCGTGGGCGTGGCGCACGCCAGTGCGCATCGCACGATGGCAGCTTCAATCACCCGCGTCATTATGCCATAACACACACAAAAGCAATCCTCATTGCTTGTATTTACATTTTCCTTTTAATTTTTCTGCTCAATTACACGAAATTTAGAAACTTAGTACATAGAATTAGGAGAAACGATCAAAAAATGATTTGCCGAGCATTTTCAAGTGATAAGTTCCGGAAACCCCAGGTGGGCGTGGCTTATTGGAATGTGGGCGGTACATATGTGTTATGGTCTCATAACACACCAGGCTCTTTCCTATACTTGCAATGTTAAAAGTTAGATTGAATGTAAATATAAGTTGATGAAGTCACGCAAGCCCAAATATGCCTTCCAAATTGATGTAGCCAGTCTTCATGGACATGCTGTTTTGACTACTGAGAACTGAAACCCATTGAGATGATATGGGGTAGAGTGCAGGGGTCCTTGGTGCTCCATAACACATTTTACGGAGACAATGGAGGGAGCTGACCATACAAGGATTCCAAAAGGTGACAGGTTACACTTTTCCCCGGGCAGTTCAGAAAGTTATGGGAATAGAGGAAGATTTCATTGTTGTGTCAGGAATCTTAGAAGACAACAGTGGATTTCCTTTGTCATCCCATAGGGGGATAATAGCAGTGATGGGATTGACCATTCATGAAGCGCTAGCGATGATGAACGATTTTTGAAAATGCAGATGAAATGAACTTATTGTGCCTCTTTAAATGCCTTTTCAGGGCAAGCAAGTCCTCCCGAAAGAGTAGCCTAGATAATTGGTAAATATTCTGAGACATGTTCAAGAAAAATAAATAAATAATACACATGCACAAGACCTAGAATGCAGCAATTCCTTGCCATCCGTAAAGAAACAGACCCTTTTGTAATAATGCAATGTTTATAGCGAGAACAATGGTACTGCTCCTTTTCTACATGTGATGATGATGATGATGATGATGATGATGATGATGATGATGATGATGATATCAAGAGGAAAGTAACTACCAATTCCCAGTTTAGTGTATGTGTAGGTAGACCCATAAATGATTTATACTGCTCGTCTCTTGTCTCTCGTTTAAAATGTGTCCATCCCTTTAAGACACCCTGAAACTGAATACTCATTTGTATTTGAAACAGCCCTGTTCTGCTTTTGTGAGCCGCGCTGGTAGCCAACATTAAAAAAATTACCTGAGCTTGGATCGCTTGGCGATTCTTAATTCACAATGTTTTCAGTCATAGCAAATAGGTTATTTTAGAGTCCCCACGGCATTACTGAATTTCTGTGGCGTATATGTATAACACGTGCAATATGATCCACTCTCTAGTGTTTCATAGAGCTATACTAGCATTATATGATCATTCTTTGTGATTAATTTTTGAATGCAAGTATGATGCATGACTAATTATGTCTTGGATAGAAAAAGGCTCATAGAATGGACAGAAAGACAAACAGATGGACGGACGAACCGACAGACAGACAAGCAGACAGATAGATAGATAGATAGAAAGATAGATAGATAGATAGATAGATAGATAGACAGAAAGACAGACATACAGACAGATAGATAGATAGATAGATAGATAGATAGATAGATAGATAGATAGATAGATAGATAGATAGATAGATAGATAGATAGATAGATAGATAGATAGATAGATAGATAGATAGATAGATAGATAGATAGATAGATAGATAGATAGATAGATAGATAGATTAGATAATCAACACTTTTCCACCTCCGTATTTGTCGGTTCCTATCACCCCATATTAAAAGTAATAGATATACAATGGTCCCGAGGTCGATTATAATGATACCGACCGACCGCGAAACGGGAGTTTCGGTATCATTATAGTCTGCTGAGGGACAACTGTATATCTGTTTTAGTTCATTGTTCAACCATACAAAGAGAGTTTGCGTTGCAAAAAGCCTTAAAAGTGCACCACCAAGGTCAAAGTAGAAAAACAAAATATCCACCAATGAATGACATAGGTGTTTGGATTAAAAGGTCACACACTGGCGCATGGTACTGTTCCCCGAAATACGAAGAAGTTGTCTTGAGGCTTCACACATATACTCTCAGGATGGCATTTATGCTTTCGAAGTATTTCCACAGTCAGCGAACAATTCACACGATTCTTGGGACTCGGATGCTGTTCTGTCTCAGGCTCTTGATTTGGCGCAGGAATTTGAAATGGACAGTGAAAATGATATACTGATGAGCCAAATGTGTGAACGAACTGAACGAGCAGAGGGCACAGAACAGCTAAAATCAGACAGCGTACTCGGTGCTCTTCATGCGGACATTGGTCAGTATGGCCAAATTACATATACACATTATGATGATAATGATATTGATGTTGCTGCTGCTGATGATGATATACAATTGAGTCAAATCTGTGAATATACTAAGGACATGGACCTGACTGCTGCGGACCTTGTTATATCTGTGCACCAATTAGTAAAGGCACTGGAAAATCATGTATGCATTGAAGTGCTATAAGGTGTATAGACTTCAGGGAAAATACATTAAACATACATGAACATTCCAACATACAACGTACCTGGCAGTTCCAAGGTGCGTAGAAAGAATAGGGACAAGCAATCAAGTAATCACAATGTTCATGAACGTCTGAGCGATCCCAAGGTCCGTGGCAAGAGTCCTCCCTCCTGTGCAAGCCCGGTGGTTTCCTGGCTCCGTGGGTTCTGAGGTCACATCCGGGATCATCCAGAGGTTCTGCCCAACACTTTTTCCTGTTTTATTAGTTTGATCCTCGGAATAAACTTTGTGGGGGCCGAAAGTAATTTTGAACAGGAATACCTATAGGGTGCGTCATGTCATGCTGTGTCCCACCTTAAGTAGAGGAAAGAGAATATGAAAAAATGTTAGTAACATTCCCCCAGGGCACCTGTAACACAGAATGCCCAAGTTTTAAGGCCCATCTATAGGAAAATATTATCTCCCCTTCAGTTGTGATCTGGAAGTACACATCTATAAAAAAAGTCAAGCGTTAGTGAAATTAGTGACATTCACACCATACTCCCATTTTCACTCAGTAATCAGTTGGAGATCTTGCACATGCATGACATCTCCAGTCATGTACTCCTACGCATGCCTCCTCATTCATACAAGCCAGATGATTGGAACAAATCCAACACGTGGAATTCTCAAATTCATGTTTCTGTTTTTATTGTATCGGGTTAGCCCAGATCCAACCCGAAAGTCAAACATGCAGAAGGTTCATGTTTGGTTAGGAATATCCAACCCAAATTCAAAGATATTGAAGTATATGTTGGGTTAGAACATATCCAACCCGCAATTTAAATATGTACTTATATGTGTAATATACTGTCGGATAAACGTTCTGACAATACAGTTTTGATTATTGATCTTGGACGGATAATATCCAACCAAACAACCAGGGAAAACTGGTGGGGAACTATAGACGGTACAACTCCTTTGCTGCTGTGCTTGTTGCCTGGCAACCAAGGAAAGGGGCACATTTTTGGCTGAGGCCACTAACTTTGCTGCCTCCAGGATCATCCCAGGATTGGCACACCTGCTGCTCTTAAATATTTCTGGTATGCCCACGGGGTACGGCGAGTCTTTCCAGCACGGTTTTATTCAACGGAATCTGCCTGATGACCCGCTCTCTCCCCCTCATCGACTTGATGGTGACCCCAAACACCGTGTTGGGGTAATTCTTGAGCCATCTGTTTGTATCCTGGGCACTTCCTTCATAACAGTGCAGATGCACTTTTTGCGCATATGTCAAAATACCCTCCATGGAACTTAGACACAGATTTAAGCTCCCCTCCTCCTTGCTGTTCCTGCAGTGCAGCACAACCGGCAGGGTGCTCTTGGCAACAAGGGAAAGCACTGCCTCGTAAGCCCATCTCTGGTGCTGCACCATGTCCTTGGAGATCCCATCCACTGTCTAGTCCATCCCCACCTCACCATAGCCTTTCACCCTCGGATGATGGGCCAAGTCTTCCAGTCGAGAAACCATTTTCTCTACCTCAGCCCTACTATGACCCCCAAGGAAACGTGGGTGAATGCCTACGGTCAAATACACCTTGGGGTCCTCCAGGAGGCTCTGCATACCCTTTTCCAACTTCCATTTGTTTTTGAACACTTGGTTGGAGACCAGATACTCCAGCTCGAACTCTTCCTGGCAGACTTGATGATGCTTGAACACTGCCTCCAGATCAGGCAAGTTACATCTGTACAGCAATTCACCCAAATGGCAATGGGAATCCACCAACATGTACTTCAGATTGACGCCAGGAATCATCCGATACTCCTCCCCCTCCATACTGATGGTGTGTACCATTCGCATGATACTTCTAACTGTATCTGGATGCTCCTTGTCGAGAACACTTACCATAGCTGCTAGCACTCTCCAGTGCAGGAGTGCAGGAATGCAGTTGGGAGGCTCTACACTGATAATGTCGGGCAGCGGCCAAAAATGCTCTGTCACCCTCCTGCTATATTCCCTTAACAACAGCAACTCCTGATCTGTGACCACAGCTCCATCTGCATACAAACCATCTTCCTGGGCTTTCACCAGCAACTCGGTGATGGTCTGACAACCCAGATTTTCTGCCAATATGATAAGCAGGCCTGTCATCAGAGAGGCCCACGCCTGCAGGTACCCATCCTGAAATTCTCCAATTTCTGGCTGGTGGGACTTCAAATGCTCCATAAGACCGGTTACTTGAGTAGAGACAAACCTGCACTCCCAGCAAGAGGTGGTGGGAGACACGTACCAGGGTAGGTGGATTTTTAACATATGACGCTTAACGTGCGTAACCCTACCATGGAACACAACGCACAGATGACATTTCTTTTTATGTGCTTGCTCTAAGTCATCAGACCGTCTCTTTACTTCTTTGGCCACCAGGGGACTTCTTTAGGGCTTCAACAGATAACCGGGCAGAGGTTGGTCCTTCTGAATCGTGACCTGGAGATTCCCATTGACCTCCTGAACTTCCCGTTCACTGGTTCCTACCTCTTCATCTGTATTTTCATCCGTCAACTCTCCCTCCTTTTTCATCTCCCCAGACATCTAGGAGAAGCCACTCCTCTGGCCAGTCTCCTGGACCCTGTGTTGGCTCTTGTTACAAAATAAAGAGGACAAAAACTATTTACAGTCAGAGCAATCAGACTATGTCAGACCACCATAAAAAAAACAGAGCGACGATGCTTAATCAAAGCCGTTCTATTCACAGCAGAATGTATTTACATGTACGTATACAGATTGACGGAGTAACTCCGACTAAAAGCCAGAGCAAATTATCCGAGATCGCATTGGTGCAAATAAGCAAGAGGACAAATAGCCCTGCCTCATCTAGTCCTCCTTGGAGAGGGCGGGATAGATGTCTGCACCATTTCAGCCTCCCTTGAGATAGGAGTACTGGTAATAAAATCACTCAGGTCAACAGATATATCCACTTCGGCAGAAGATGGAGCATCCTCTGCTGATATATCTGAAATGGGTAGCTGATCCTCCACCTCAGTAGAAGATTGGGTACCTGCTATGACTTCACCTTGACCATTGGTATTCTCTGCTACCGGATCTGGTTCCGCAAACAGTTCCCTGATGATATCTGCAAGGAGAGATTCTTCCTGTTCTTCCCCATCGTATGGAATGGCAATATCCAAATCTAGGAGATAATGCCGCATTCTCCTCATCCACATAGGGATGAAACGATCTGTACATGGCTTTAACCGATCATGATGAGCCACGTATTCCTTCCTGCGCCCCTTGATCTTATAAAGGACAGCAGATAGGACCTTGGTCACCACATAAGGACCACTCCATACTTTGTTCCATTTCTGGGACTGACCTGGTTTACTAGCAGTCTCCAGCTTGTAGACAAGGTCTCCCACTTCAAAGGACCTTTCACACAGTTTTAGGTCGTAGGTTTTCTTTTGTCTGCACTGCACATCATGCAGATGTTGTCGCGCAATCTCATGAGTCCTGGAGAGTGAGTCCAGGAGCTGCTTGACATAAGCTGGGGGTTCCAGTTTTCCATTTTCCTCTGCCAGTCTGAAAATCAGATCCCTTGGAAGAAAAACTTCCCTACCCAACACCATAAGGTTGCCAGAGAATCCAGTGCTTCTGTTTTGCATAGCACAGATGGCAGCTGCTAGCTAGGGCAAGGATTTGTCCCAGTTCTTGTTGGAACCTTGGACACAACACCTGATCATTTGAAAGAGCAGACGATTGTACCACTCCACCTGGCCATTCGCCCTAGGTCTATATGGCGTTGTCCGGGTTTTGGTAACTTCCAGCAAAGCAGAGATGGCACAGATCAAATTTCGGTCCACGTTTGTTCCCTGATCACTGTGTATTCGCAATGGACAACCAAATCTCAAGATGTATTCATCCACAATCTTCTTTACGATAGATTCCGCGGTCTGATCTGGAAGTGGATAACACTCAAGCCATTTCGTAAATTGATCCACAAGCATCAAAATATACATGTTACAACTTGAGCTGACAGCGAATGGGCCTAGAATATCAATATGGAGCCTCTCCAGAGGAGCACCAGCATGGTACTTACCCAATCCTGCCTTGGGCCATGTCTTGGGCTTCTTGTTTAAGCTACACAGGATTCCACATATATCTTACTGTCAAGCCGTGTCTTGTGCCAAAAGAAACTTCGCTTTAGTAGTTCTACGGTCTTTTTCTGTCCTAAATTTCTAACCAACCGAACATCGTGACAATGTTTCAAAACTTCCTGTTTTAAACTGCGAGGAACAACAAGGCACTTCCTGAGTATCGCATCTTCCCATTTGTAGTATAAAACTCCATTCTTCATAAGGAGTTGACACTTGCACATCCACAGATGTTTGGTGGAGGGACTATGGAGATGAAGCACATCTGATGCTGGGACTTCGTCGTTTTCCAACCAGGAAAGAATGGGTATGACATCTGGATCCTTCATCTGGTGATCACGCAGTTCCTGGTAAGAGTATCTATCCAACTAGTCTGCCTGGACATTACTAATTTGGGGTGCCTTAGGTGGATCCCTTACTGTGAGGGCTTTAACTGTCAAAGGAACCGCATCATCCACGTCTTCTTCGAACCGATGCCACTGAGTATGTGCATGTGTGCAATATTTGGAGCCCCCACATGGGAGCTGATCTAGTGAGACTCCTGCTTGATAGCAGTCACAGAAAGCTTCCCGATCAGGAATTCTACTTAGGCATCGGCATTCACGTGTCTTTTCCCAGCACGATGAATAACTTCCATGTCATACTGGCTCAGTTCTTCAAGCCATCTGGCCAACTGGCCTTCGATATACTTAAATCGCATCAGCCAGGAGAGACTACTGTGATCACTATGAACCATAAAATTCCTACCCAGCAAATAATGCCTATATTGTCGAGTGAATCTCACTATAGCCAAAAGCTCTTTCTTCGTGGTGCAGTACTTCCGTTGCACCGTAGTCAATGAAAAGCTACCATAGGGTATCACGGGCAACTTCCCCCCCCCCCCCCGCAACTGTGAAAGTTCAGCAGAGATCGCCGAATCTGAGGCATCTGTGTCTAACAGGAAAGTTCCATCATTCTCTGGAAAGCCCAGAAGAGGAGCTGCGACTAAAATTGATTTTAACGTCTCAAATGCTTCCTTGTGTCTCTTGCCAGATGAACTTGTTTTTTGGTCCTGTCAGTCCATACAGGCAGCTGGCAATCTGGAATATGTTCGTGATGGTAATTTACGAACCCTAAGAATGATTCCACCTCCTTTGTGTTCTGAGGTACCGGCCAGTCTTGTACAGTCTTGACCTTTTAGGGATCCACACCAAAACCATCACTGGAAACAATCTTTCCTAGGAATTTGACTTCCTTTGGAAAAGTGTGCATTTCCTGGGTCTCAGCTTCATCATGTTATCCCGAAACCTCTGGAACACTTCTCTCAGATTTTCAAGATGGTCCATGAAAGGCTTTCCCAGTATAAGCGCGTCATCCACAAATGCCAAAACCATAATCCAGGTTAAACCAAGTAATACTAGGTTCATCGCTTGCATGAATGTCGCGGGCGCATTATAAAGACCGAAAGCCATACGGCGATGTTCAAATAGACTGTACTTAGTGATAAATGTGGTCTTATGTCGATGGGAATTTGCCAATAAGAACTAGCCATATCGTGGGACGAGTAGAAGACATTGCCCCCTAGAGTGTCCACACACTCTTCAATTAATGGTAAAGGGTAGGCCTCCTTACCTGTCACCTTATTGAGTTCTCTGTAATCAATGCACCAGCGAACACTATTGTCTTTCTTTCTGACGAAAACTGGAACTGCTGCCCAGTCAGATGAAGAGGGTTGTATGACACCGATGTCAAGCATTTGTTGGAGATGCTTCTCTTTCTCTTTCTCGAAACCCAAAGGAACTCGCCTCATATGCTGTTTAATTGGTTTAGCTCCCTGAGTGTCAATTTTGTGAGTCACTCTAGAGAAACAACCTAGATCCAGGTCATCCTTGGAGAAAATGTCGGAGTATTCACAGAGTAACCTCGTTACCGAGTTTTTTTCCTCCATAGTCAAGTGATTGCCAAACTTGTCGAGCAGAGGTTGAATTTAATCTGGTAAATCAGAGAAATTATCCAACTTACAACCAGAACTCAAACTTTTTATGGCATGAGACTGTGGGGAAAGTGTATCAGTCATAGTGGACCAACACAGACTATCCTCGTCCTGTCCCAAAGGTAAGTTACCATGAGTCATAGCTGACTGTCCGTCAGCCGCCACTGGATCTGAGCCGGACAAAACTTGATCCAGCTGCATCACATTGCCAACCAAACTACTGGCCTTCAGGGTGATGTATCTGTCGCTCAAGTTAACCAACAACATTGGAACCTGTCCCTGACTCTGGACCAAGATAGTGGGAGAAATTAAATCAGGCTTAACTGGTATTGGTGTGATGACATACCGTTCACCTTGTGCATCCCCGAAGGACGCTGAGTTATGCATCCGACTGTTTGGTGGAATAACCAGCCTCCATTCCAGAATAACTTTCCTCACCACATGTTGGGACTCCCCATTCCAACAAAGTACTGCCGGGATAATGTGGTCTCCTATCATAACAGTATTGTTTTTTAAATTCACAACACCGTCATGTGATAACAGGAAATCCAGTCCAATGATGAGCTGATCTGTTATGGGTGCCACAAAAACATCCTAAGGGTAGGTCTTATTCCCTATAGTGATCCGCACATCCTTTGCATAATATGCAGATATGTTGCTTCCTTAAGCAGCACCCCTGAGTGGGACTTCCTCCAGACTCTTGAAGTCTAGATTAATCTTTTTGACTAAGTCCTCACTTATCACTGAAACTTGAGCCGTAGTGTCCACAACTGCATTGATTCCAAAGAAGTTCACAGCAGCTGGCACAATAATATTGTAGCCTTGTGTCTCTTTAAAAACAACTTCTCTCAGCAGAGAATTATTTGAAATATTTACACCAATTTTCTGGCCTGCACTCTCCTGTGGGGTTGATGGGTGGCCAGAGCCTACAACCCTTTCCGGTTTAACTTCTTGGGAGAGGACCCAGGGGAAGCTGTTGCTGGGGAACCAGGTGATTTCTTTAGGAACTCCCTAGCAAAGTGTCCAGGACTCCCGCACTTGAGAGCATGTAACCAATTCCTTGGGTGGGTTCCTCTATCGTCAGGTTTGAATCTTATCCTTACCGGACTTCTGGGACTACCAGGCCCCTTTCCTGAAGTTGCGCTCAAAAATCCCTTGAGTATGGTAGCCATACTTTTCATTCCTTTCTCTATGCCAGCCTTCATGGCCACAGAGATAGGCTTCTCCATTAGAGTGGCTACTCTGTCCTCCACAGGCTTCCTATCCAACACAACAGTTGCTGTAGCCCTGACAGAAAATTCCTCCACTAATTCCCCAAAAGACACACTCTTCACTGCCTTTCTCCCGAACATGATTTCATAGTTCTGTTCATGTATCTTCATTTGGTGAAGGGCAGTTTTTAAGTCCTCCGGTTCCTTGTTCAGGACTTGTAGAGCTGCTCTCTGGTGAGTACAGCCTTTTAGGAATGCCTCCATGGCCATGTTCTTTAAAATACCAATAGCTGCCCCATCAGCGTTGGGGTAGTTGACCTGTGCGAACTTCTGAGTCCTCTCAGCAAACTCTTCCAGTGACTCGTCGCCCCTCTGTTTTAGGGTAGACAGTTGGCGCCTAATGCTAGTGGGAGGGTCCTTTCTACCGAACCTGCGGTCCAGTTTGTCTTTTAATTCCTGATAGTCATCCCTGACCTCTTGGCCCAAACTGCCTAAGAAGTCTAGAGCACGACCATGTAAGCTGTTGGTAAGCCTGTCGGTAAGCCTGTCCAACTTATCCAAATTATCCCAACCATAACATTGAGCTCTTTTTTTCAAATTTGAGGATAAAGGGCCTCCAATCTTGCTTTCCGTCAAAAGTGGCCATCTTGGGAGCTGGGGGTTCACGCTCTCGCCTTGCCATATGATTCTGTCCTGGCAGAGCATTAAGCTGCCCCGGAACTGGACGGAGAAAATTTTCAATGGGTTGCCTCCCTACATGCTGCTGCTGCGGTGCAACCATCTGTGGAGCCACATTCCACTGCAACCCTGCCACTGGAACATTGGGTTCATTCCTATATTGAGGGTGAACTCCTTGCAGTTGCTGATGTACATTATTAGGCCTCATGGTATGTAGAGGTTATTAACGTTGTCTTGCTCTCCTGCCGCAGAAACGTTCAATTGCAGATGAGGGCGCACTGCGGTCAACTGCAAATTGGGGGTGTTGGGTACAGTGGTCATCTGTGTATGAGGTGTACCAATTGATGCCCCATAAAAGTAAGGTTGGGTTATGTGGGTACCCTGCCCATTGGCCGACCCTGTTTGACCTTGACCCATTAGGTACTGAGACGCTGCCTGACCTTGATTTGCAGCCACTGGATATGGATATCCAAGTTGACTTTGAACTTGCCCAGCCAAAGGCTGAAACCCAGGTGGGGGTACATTAAATCTCTGTAGTGGCAAAGCAACACCAGGGGCCACTGGCGGTATGGTAGGATACTGTGTGCCCAATGTGGATGGTGCTTGGGAAGTCGCCAAGGTATAAGCTAGTAAGCTGGTTGTTGTCGAGGGAGGTGAGTCTGGTTGCCCTCCTGCAACAATGGTATTGTTGCCGCGTTGAGCGGTGGCCACACCTGTGGACTAAGAGAGTAACTGTCCAGTACTTACCATTGTATGGTTGCCTTGGTCTTGGTTACAATGACGATTGAGTTGGTTACCTCCTACCTGTCCTGCATCCGGAAAGGAAATACATGTCACTGTAGGTGGGGGGACCATAACTCCTTCAGCTGCACTGTGGAATGGAGTAGACGTGTGAACGGCTGTCATAGATGGTGGCTGGATACGACTCTCCATCTCATCCATCCTTCGAGTCACCTGACTGAGGGACTGCAGTACTTGCTGCGAAAACTGTTGTTGTTGCTGCTGTTGTTGTTGAGCAAACTGCTGTTGCTGTTGCGTGAATTGTTGAAACATCTGCGTCATGGCTTGCATTGAGAACAAGCCGCCATCTTGGCATTGTTGAGCCCCTCTCTCTTCCTGTTCAAAGCAGATGTCGCCCGAATCCAACATCCTCTGCCACTTATCAGCAGGCAAAATGTTAGCAGCATCCAGTTGATCCAGTGAAAACACCTCTCCTTCAGCATTTACTTTTTCCTGTAATTGCACAATCTCATCAGCCTTGGATGTACCAATTCCAGACAATGTAACTAACTTCTTCACTGAAGCTGTGCACACGTTTACAATTGGAGCCATAACGAGAACTTGTAATTTCGAAATCCAAATTGTAACAAAAATGAACTTCACTTGAGTATAGCTGACAAACTGAATAAATGTTATTCAAGAAATTACATAAAAATTCTAGATAATTTCAGAATGGAATATCAGACCAGGAAATAATTTCCAAGTAACTGACTTGTGAAATAAAGACAAAATGAATAATGGCAATTAACTTTGACTCCTAAAAATATGATAATCCGCCCTCCAAAATAGAAGTTGAGCAGATTTGAATATTCTTTCAAAGTGCACACACACACACACACACACACACACACACACACACACACACACACACACACACACACACACACACATATATATATTTCCCAGCAAAATATCTGGCCAGGTAATAACTGAAACACAGGGCAAACACAATGTATGCTAACAAATGTGCAAGTATGCATATACCTGTGGGCCGGGAAGTAAATGTGACACTGGACTAACACCAAGTGTGTGTGTATGTCTCAAGCATACCTCCCAATCATGCACTTAATCCTTGCGATTAAATTCCAAACTTTGTTATTTTTTGTCTTAAATTTGGAATAACATATCCACTGAATACTCTGATGACAATCAAATGACCCAATTTGCAGGTTCTCTCAATTCCCACAATTTCAGAAAAAAAACTGAAACAGAAATTTAAAAAAGTATCTAATATAGATTCCAATCACAAATACATGTAACTGGTAAGTGGCTGATTCGGATACTCTTGAATAAAGTTGCCCACTGCCAACAAAGAAAGTCTGTTGGAAATGGCGGGAAATTTAAAAGGTAGACAAAGAACCATGCGATGTCATCAAGTGCAAAAGCAGCAGGTCAGTGTGATCTTTTCAAATAAAGTGCCAAACTGATTAAAAAAACATGGAAAATCCAAAATCCACTTAGATTATTCAGACAGAACCAAAATCCGTCCAAAAATATGTACTGAATGGTCAAGCACACATTCACAAGCAAATATCACAACACAGTGGAGATCACAATCCCTACTATGCAAATCAAACAATGAACCCAAGTTCAATCATCCTATCTTGACATCACAAAATACAGCAAATCATTCAATATTCATGGGAAAACACAGCAAGTGATTCAAAATGCAAGGCAATATCCACACAATATGAAGTAAATATCAGTTCAAAATCAGACACAGTTTAGATCAAATCCTAGCAGTATCAGATATCAAAAATACATTCAATCAATAGGTTCAAATTACGGATGCAAAATCATCAAAAAACAGTTCAATTTTCAAGATCAAAAACCATCTGATTTTTTCAGCAAAGATATAAATCCTACAAACACAAAAATCAGCAAAAATCTGTGATACCAAACCCAAAATGCAGTTTAGAACAAATCCGAACTGATTTCTAGTTAAAAGTCACGTGATCCAGGACGGCGGCAATCTTCAAAAAGAATCCCCACGCAGACGACTTTTTCTGGTACGAAATGAAGTGCTATACGGTGTATAGACTTCAGGGAAAATACATTAAACATACATGAACATTTCAACATACAACGTACCTGGCAGTTCCAAGGTGCCTGGAAAGAATAGGGACAAGCAATCAAGTAATCACAATGTCAATGAACGTCTGAGCGATCCCAAGGTCCTCGCTCCTGTGCAAGCCCGGTGGTTTCCTGGCTCCGTGGGTTCTGACGTCACATCCGGGATCATCCAGAGGTTCTGCACGACAGCATACTGGATATGGAGAACTATGATGGCCCATATATTATCCAGTCCTGGAATTTCCCAACGGGTATGTGTGTGGTTCATTTATTTCACTTATTTTTGTATTTCTCGTTTTCTTTTCTTTTCCTTTCTTTTCTTTCTTTTTTTTTTTTTTTTTTTTGACATAAACTATTGAAATATGTAAATCAACAATGCTCAATGATCTTTATCTTGCTGCTCCAAATTTCGAATCCATTTTGTATGCCGACGATACAACTCTGCTCACTCGGTACTTTCAATTTCGGGCCTCAAGTCAACAATGAATATGCCTCAATGAACATTAATTCCGAACTCGAAAATGTGTATAATTGGCTTGCTGCAAAAATGTTATCCCTAAACGTATCAAAAACAAAATTTATGTTATTCTCCTTTCCACAACGCAAGTTACATTTAGATATAGATCTTAAAATAACTGGTATTCGATTGGAAAGGACTACTGATTTTGATTTCCTTGGAGTTACACTAAATGAAAAACTAAATCGGAGTTCTCATGTAAATAAAATTGCAAATAAAATTTCCCAAACGACTGGAATCTTAAAAAGATTACGTCACTATCTCCCCAAATACGCTTTATTGTTAAAATATAATTCCCTGTTTTTGCCGCATGTCAACTATGGAATACTTGCATGGGGTTATGCTGGTGACCCTATCTTCAAATTACATAAATCGGCCATTCGTTTGATATGCTCTGCGCTTTATAACGCACATACAGACCCATTATTTAAAGAACTAAAAACTCTTAAAGCCCCCGATTTATTCAAAGTCATTGAAATTTTTCTATCGATACACTAAAAACGAATTGCCAACTTATTTCAATTGAAAAATACGATAAATTTATGTCGACCTGTATCGGATTCGAATCCACTACCTTCGGCACACTCGCCTAGCCAAATGTAAATTCCAACACGCTGACCTCTAGGCCATCGGGACAACCCCAAAAAAGGTTGACCAAGGACCCAGGGTGATGTTATAGCAGATGTGGCTTGTACATTGACACGGTAGGGCACTTCCACAGACCGACAATTTATGAAATACACCTCTAATATAATTTCGAAGTCGGAGCAATGGCCCACAGCACTTCGAAACCAATAGAGTATTATCAAGTGAAAAATACGATAAATTTATGTCGACCTGTATCGGATTCGAACCCACTACCTTCTTAATACTTTCGCAATCTTACCAGTTACTCATGATTATCTTACCAGGCATCGTTATATTCCCCGCTATGCTACTCTCCAACATATATTGACTGAAAAGTGCGTTCGTTATTCAATTCCCAAATTGCTCCTTGATACTCCTGGAAATATTACGGACAAAATTCATACACACTCTTACAATAGTTTCTCTCAATATGTTAAAAGATTCTCCATAGACCAATACTCTGAAACCTGTACTATTCCAGATTGTTTTGTTTGTAATGAGGATTTATAAGGTATACTTGTATGTAATTATGTTATCTATGTCTCAGTCAGTTCAACTGTCCTAACACACATGTGGTGCTTTGTTCTGAAGCAAGGTGTTAACTTACCAAGTAAATTTATTTAGGTGGCCTATGCGAGAGCGGATGTTTTCAGCCTTAGCTGGGTCACCCTGACTATCTGTTCTTTGTGGTAATAATGTGCTATTTCTCCAATTTTTAGTTTTGCATTTGTTTATATATATTTCTTTCATTATTAACTTTCAGTTTAAATGTATTGAATTGATTGTCGAATAAAAGAATCTGAATCTGAATCTAAATCACTGAACTATGATTCCATGGCCATATTAATTTGTAAAAGAAAAGGGTTCAGTGAAGGAAACATATGCCATCAATATATTAGTCTTTCATTTTTGGTTGAATTCTGTGCTTCTCGTTTTATTTTGCATGTTATAGAACACAAATCATTCTCGACAGGCTGCGTGTTAATTTCGGGGAGTGGTTTTCTGCAGACACAATTTGTAATAGCCTTTGCCGCAGTTTTGTAACGGAATGGTTTTTTTCTCTTCAACGAAATGCAGTGATATATTTTAGTCAGTCTCGGTGATTGGGTTTGATTTTAGTTTATTCGGAAAATCAACATACACATTATAAATTAAACAGATGAAGCATATAGAAAATATAATACAGCAAATCATAAGACAGAAATAACACACAGCATATAAATACAGCAAATTATGAAAAGGGCTTGAGTCATAACTAAAATCAACTTAAACATAATCTCACGTTTACAATAAAACAAGATTATCAGAGGGACCAAAAATATCAAGTTATACTAAAAACACAGACGGTATGTTGATTTCTCCAGGATAGCCCAAAAAGTCTGTAATAGAGGTATTTCCATAGAGTCCCTTTGTTTTCATATAAATGCATCTATTAATACACTTGTACTATATAGTTACTGTGTATCCATATGCAGATAACACACGTTTTACCCATGAAGTTCAGCCAATGGATAGGGCAGCACTGGCGCATGCTACCGTTCCCCCAAAATACGAAGAAGTCGGCTCTTTGGCCTGCTTCAGTCTTCAATCAGTGGCTACGTGGCAGACGCGGCAAAGCAGCAACTTCAGCCAAGACGAACATTTTAGATGCCGCAGGTAACAAAGAATCTCTTTGCGGATTGTTTGGTGAGTTTCTGCGCCAAGCACGGAAAGTTAAAGGTGAAAAATACCCCCAAAAGACCCTGTACAGCATATTTTGCTCTCTACAAAAATATTTGTATCTGATGGGTTACACATGTAACTTTTTCTCTGACATTGATTTCACGTTAGCAAGGAGACACTCGATGCTGAAATGCAGCAGTTGACCGGTAAAGGTTTTCAGTTACCACAGAAACAGGCAGATACCATTTCATTTCAACAGGAGTCGAAATTGTGGGAAATGGGTGTTTTAGGAACTTCCGGTCCTCAAACTCTCGTAAGAACCGTTTTTTGGTTGATAGGAATTAACTTTGGCCTAAGAAGTGGACAGGAGCACAGAGACCTGAAACTTTTAGATTTTACTGTCAAGAAAGATACTGATTGGAGTGCGTATGTTCTGTAGCTGAGAGCAAAAGCAAAGCTTATAAGGGAGGTCTGAAACATAAACAAGCACAGCCCCATTCTACACGTGCGTATTCGAACGCTGACCCTCAAAGATTTATTTTCACAGTCACGAGAAAGTATATCTCTCTCTGCCCAGAACAGAGTCTGAAAGAAAGGTTTTTATATGCATCCTCTTATGAAGCCATCAGAAGTATTATGGTTTTGAAAACCAGCCCTTGGGCACAATACTCTTTCCAAAATGGTCTCAAACATTATGACCGCAGGAGGTTTCAACGGGAATTTCACAAACCATTCTCTCCAGGCCACACTGGCAACCAGGTTATTTCAAGCTTCCGCAGAGGAACAGCTGATAATGGGGGTGACTGGCCATAGAAGTACGGCTGTACGTGCTTACAAACGCTCCAACGATGACCAACTGAAAGATCTATCCAACATCAAAACGGGCGACTAACTACTTAATGTACTGATAAATCCCCTGCAAAATTCATTAAAGCTATCGAAACTCCTGAAAGGCCAGTTGCAGATTGTTCAACAGAACCTAAATACGATAAATCACCACGAAATGTCAACATCAATATTTACGGTGGCCAAGATTATTTCATGTAATACTGAATGCGTCATGCCACACACTACTTATCAGTGTCGTTCTGTCATTTTGTTAAACACAGCAACACTATTTTATTTCATGTAATATATACGTGTTCCAGATTATGTAAATCACAGAATTTCCACATTATTAAAAATGGTGACTTTATTTCATGTAATACATGTCTTCAATGAAAGTTGACGGATACTTAGTAAAGTTCGCTTTAAAGGCTGCACGGAGGTAACAAATATGTTAAAGAGATGTATGTGGCTACTGGACTGTGCGATACATGTTAAAAATATATGACACAGATATGGTATGATTAAAATATTTTCATGTTGATTGATTGCATTATTATCTTTGTTCCTTTTTTAACCTTATGGTATGGTTCTCTGTTCTCAAGCGATAGATATCAGCACGCGAGATATTTTTTCCTTAGATTACCAACCTCTCTGCTAAGAACAAAAGATATTTTTTCTCTTGTAAAGCAAGGCGGTAGGATATATACAAACCCCTTGGGAACAAAGGAACTATGAACTAAAACCTTTTATAAAGCATTTTTGTCATGCCATCCATTGTGTACATGGTCCCCGCTAACTTCAGCGGTCCGGAAAGCACACTGTCCTAGTTTATAAATATGTGCGGAACTGCATATGTACAATTTAGAATCTTAAAACTTTAGTTCGATTTAAAGCAGCAACTGACACAATGTTTTCACGAGGATGCGCTTAAATGAACTGAGGCATGGGGTCCTTGAGCGGACGCACGGGACGAAAATCTTTTCTCTAAACGCTTGCTATAAAACAATACTGTGTTTCGGTAGCAACTGACACAATGTTTTCACGAGGATGCCCTTAAATGAACTAGAACTTGAGCGGACGCACGGGACGAAAATCTTTTCTCTAAACGCTTATTATAAAACAATACTGTGTTTCGCACGATCCCAAACAATGGGAGTTAGTTTATTCAAATGGTTTCGCTTCCGTGTAGTTATTTTAATGATTTTGGACGAAAGAGACTTGTCACTGACCTTCACTTGTACCATATTAAAATTACAATAGAACTAAGCACACACACACACACATACACACACACACACACACACACACACACACACACATTATCAGTATAAAAGAATCAGTGCTTGCCTGCAAAGGGGCCTAGTGCCACACAATTAGTCTAATGTAACATACATAAACCAGAACACTAGAGTCTGCTTCGCAGGCAAAATCGGTGCATGATTTTATAAAATTTGAACCAAGCTCAGATTACATCCAAAGCTCACACTTGTTTGCAAATTATCGATATAGAGAATTAATATACATTTCCTCATATGCCTATTTTTTGTTCTTGATGTTTTTTGTATCATTTATTAATAACAAATCAAATTTATGCACGTGATTTTCAATATTGTTTCCTGGCAAAGGTAATTGCTATTCCGGCGGTGGCCTGTGAATTCAGCGTCGATCAGCTCACTGAATCGCTTGTTTTACAGACCTGTCAAACCAATGTTTCATGAACAGAAAAAATTGAATTTTCAGAAATTTGAATGATAGTTATCAAACTTGAAAAGAGTCTTTAGAAATAGAATTTATCGTTACAAATCCCACATCAAGAATTTTAATACGGTTAATCTAAAACAGCCTAGAGTTTCAAAAGCAGTCAAAGAACTACAAGAAAGATTTGTAGTCACTAACATTGATAAGACAGGCAGCAATTTTGGAATCATATGCAAAAAAAATACAATCTGGATGGTTTGAAAAATGAACCTGGTATAAACAATATTTCAGACATAAGAGGAAATGACGTATATAAATTGCACAACAATCCATTGATAATTTGAGAGATACACATAAAAGTGAGATGAAAAGGAATTTTAATATCAAAATTTCTGAAGAGGACTCCTCTATTCCACTTTTGTTCCGTATACCCAAATTACATAAATTAGTTTGTATCTAAAATCAAAGATGCAAAAGCAAAAAATATCAAATGTTTTGATTTTTTCTACACTGTGCACAAATCTACTCATAGACGAAGTTAAAAGTTCTCTTTCAGAAATTAATAAGTAAAATGTTTAAGCATAGTGGTAAACCATACATAAATATGAATTCATATACAAAGAGAGCATATTGGTAACACAATAAATATTCAAAAAGTAGCGTTAAATCTTACACTGTTGAAACTTTGATAGATGCTATAAAATTTCTTTTGGAAAATAGTTTTTTCAACAAATAAAAGGTATTCCAGTGGGTATCAACTGCTCCCCATTACTGGCAGATTTATATTTAACCTGGCTTGAATTTAAGTACATGGATAAATTTATGAAAAAGGACTTTCGAATGGCAACAAAATTATCAAACAACGCAAGATATATTGATGACGTTGCTTGTGTAAATGTACAAAATTTCAGTAAAATTGCTAAAAAAAAATGTACCCAAAAGATATCCATTTGGAGGGTAACAATTCAGATGGTTTCAGAGATGTGTTTGTGCACCTGGATATCAGGTCACTAATGACAGGTTTGTATTAAAGTCTATCACAAAAAAGAAGAGTTTAACTTTGAAGTAGTTAACTATCCTTTGCCAGACCGTAATATTTTGGTAACTATTGGGTATTATACGTTTTTTGTCACAGATTTTGAGATTTGGTCGTATTTGTTCTGAATTTCAGGACTTTGCATCTAGAACCAAATTTATTTACAATAAACTTCAGGCAAGAGGATTCAAAAATGCACCTTTGATCAAATACTTCCACAAATTTCGCTGTAAATACCCGGAGATGGTTAGAAAGTTTGGGTTTAATAATTTTAGATATTTGAGACTTGCCTGTTTTGCTACTTAATTTCATCTTTCGGCATCATTCTGTTTTGACGTTCAGCTTTCAGACATTTTAGGCGAGCTTGTTTTCTGTTAGGATTAACCCCCAGGTGCTATCGGTAGCAAGCAGCGGCCTTCGAGAGTTAAAAGCTTGCCTTACTGTATTTGATATCTGGTTAAGAAACGATACATTTTCATTGCATTCTCTTGACTTAAATACAGATGACTTCCTTTCTTTTCTGACTTGCCCTATAATTTTTCTGTTAATATCCAAAGCTTATTAGGAAGTTTGGCTACAATAGTTTTACAGCTTTTAGAGTTTTCTGCTTTGCTACTTAATTTTATCTGTTAGCATCATTCTGTTTTCATATTCACTTTCAGACATTTTAGGCTTAAATGTTTTCTGTCAGGTTACCCCCCCCCCTCCCGCCTGGGCTATCGGTAGCAAACAGCGGCCTACGACTGTTACAAGTTTGTCAAATTGTTCTTAAAATTGGGTGAAGAAAAATTGTTTTGATAACATGTTTTTGGCATAAATGCTAATAACTTCCATTCTTTTCTGCATGCCTAAATACACATTTACTCAATATTAAAAAATTATTCAAAATTGACAGTATTTTCTTAAATGTCACAAAACTGACACATTACGTTGAAACATTGACTCAGGGTTGGCAGTGAAACAGAGCATAATTGTTTGGAGACTTTCAAAGAGAGGAGTAGGTGTCATCATGGAGTTTGTTTTACATTTCTGGTGCAGGATGTCCATTGTTGCAGTCTTGTTAGGATTTCCATTGGTTTGCACAGGTGGTCTACCTGCAGTGGTTTATTTTACAATCACTGGGACTGAATATAATGCCCCAGTTTGTTTCTACTTTAGTTATACAATGGCAGGTGGTTTAACTAGGATAAGCTGTCCAGCTAGAAGGGGTACATACTGGTTCAGGGGTAAGTCAAGTTGCTCTTATTTGAACCTGTACTATAAAAATTGCGTAATTATGGCTTGTTTGACAGGTATTCTTCATTCATAATGAAGCTCTGCATTTATAAGCAAAACTTCACGTCTTCAGCTAGTTCATCATTTGCCACGTTCATATTTATTCATTATTATGTGGGTTGTCTTTGCTAGATATTTAGCTTAGATAAGCAGCCACTACTCAGAGAGACATGTATGGGTGTATTCTGCAAAACATGTTCTCAGTAGTAACCCGCTGAAGACCGTTTAATTTATTTGGGCTAATACAGCCTATGTCCAAATTTTACAGAGGAACGTGTGCAATATGGACACTAGTACTTCCATATGTATATAGGTTAGACAGGGACAGGTTCGCTTATGGAGAGTAAAGAGTTCGGACTGTGGAACATGGTAACGACTGCTAGGAGGTTGTTCTGGACAAAAAAAAAACCACACAAATACAGACCAACAAATATCTTAAGCGTTGAATATTTGTAAATTTTACAATAAAGTTGTGCACATAACTTGTATGTGTGATTTCGTAACAAGTTCCATGTATATAAGCTTGGACAGTGAAAAATTATGCACAGAGGGTAAAGATTTATGTCCTCTTCTAGACTACTGACATAACGCAAAGTACTTTTAACGTTTGTTCATCACATATTATGTGTTGCGTGATAGTTTTATCATGTCACATAACCTAATCAACGAGGTCGAAGACCGAGTTGATGGTGATGGCATAATGGTCATTGTGACATGTTTTAAATGACTGGTAAGAAGGGTGGTAGGAACTGACCAAGATATTCCTTGGTGCATTTTCCCCCTGCCTTTTGTGCATGGTGTACTTTGCCGCCAACGTAAGATGTCACATGCACAGTTAAACCTTGACTGGCTGCTCATATATTTTCCACTTACTATTATGATAGTAGGAAGAGCAGGTGGTGGAAGCCAAAACGACAGATTTAAGAGACTTGGGCAGTATTTCCACTCGAATATTAATTTTTCAGAAGAGTGTGTGTCATAATGACGAGAGTGCACGCTGCAAGAAACCTATTGCAGGTAAAAATAGCAATATTTTGGAATTTAATTTGCTTATTTTTTCCAGAGTTCATGCCTGCCATGAACACTGATTCAGTGTTGTAAATTGAGTTATGTACATCGACTAACATTGTGCCGACAGTGATATATCATGCTAGATGTGACATACGACATGGAAAGTTCTAAGAATACACGTCTGTACTATTCCAAATCTAGTTTCCATCTGCACAGATCCTGCTAGAACAATACCGTAGTTTGGGCTGTTCAAGGGAAGGCGTCATGAATGATGGTTTACACTGCAGTGCACACATGTAGTTGCACCCTGTCTGCTTCAAACATCTCTGTAATACAATGAATGTGGGTTTATGCTACAGTGCGCGCATGCAGTTGCCCAAGTTCTGCTTCAAGCATCGGTGGTTTATCAGTTTGCGCAGTTTACCACAAAGATGCTTATACTTTTTACTCAGTCTTACGTCAGATACTTCACCATATCAATTACAGCACATGTTGGTGGCACCAATAAATTGAATTCCACATAGACGACCATTTTTAGCACATCCTGGAATCTTTGAACAGGAAAGCTTCAACTCCAAGAAAGACAATGCTCGCCTATTAGGTTAAACTGTTATTTGTTAAATTAAGGGCCTTAACACAGGTGAATGAACACCAAACTATTGACTTTGCCCCGCATGAAAGCAATCACGTCGGATTTAACCAGTCCACACGAGCATTTTTCTATTTTGATTTCCCAAGACCCGGTAAAAGGAAAATGTGCTCCATTAATTATTAAGATGCTTCGTTTCATAATAGTTGGACAAGGATTAATCCTTAAAGTGCTAATCACTGCTTTAGTCGTTTTCTCATTACTGTTAAACATAACATAACATGTTTGTGGGGAGTATTAATACTGAAACGTGTTGGGGCAGGTAGGGTTAAAATCAGACCCAGGATAACGTCTATAACACAAGTCAGGACATGCACTTTCTCTGGACAAAAGAATGATTAGCCACTCAAGCTATTCTGAGTGACCATCGGTGTCCCCTCAGGGTATTTCCCTCGGCCAGTTTGAATGCCAAGTTATATCATCTGATCTCACACCCACCCAATTCATGCTTTCTTCCATATAAAAATATCTAGTCCATTTCAAACACAAAACAAGATGTATAAATATCCGAGGGATAATATGCTGATCGTTGTTTTAAGGTTACCATGTCCATACATGTCTGATACAAAAGAATGGACATTCCTTTTGTCATCAAAACGAGCCTTTGCATGTATATGAGTCTTACATAATTTTTTTTTATGAATGAACCTAGATGAATGACATGTTTCAACAAAGCCACATATGACATGATAACCCGTATACACAAAAGAAAATGATCTCCCACCTGTGACGTCACGATACATGCCCATACGTGTCCAGATTATGACTGCTTAATTAGTAAAAATCATAAAGCGTGACCATCCTTGTAAGAGGGGGAAATGACAGTGATGATTGACACAAATGTGGACAGAAGTGAAGAGGACAGCATTTCGATACACAGTTGCAGTGGACAATACACAAGGTAAGCTAATTATTCTCATTCAATGGACTGGTCAGGCTTTCTATTCATAAAGCATGAAAAGGCTTGTCATCAAGTGCTCCTTTTTGGTTAGCTTTCCATAGGTTTGCTCTTTAAATTTATTAGGGCTGTACAGAAACAGTTGTGAATAGGGACAGTCGTATTCTTAAAAGCCAAAGCAGGTGTATGCGTGTTGTCCCCCCCCCCCCCCAATTAATTACAAGTAACTCTAGTGACCATCCACCTGTCCTCATTTCTAAAAACAAGTGTAGTGGTATTGGGGCTTTCACCCTCAACTTTCTAATTTGCATTGAAAGAGGGGGGTGAAGGGGTAAATTAAAAATGGCATTGGTCATTTCCATATACCAGGCATTAGCTCATGATGACGAGAGACAGTCACTGTATCCCTAAAAGCTAAAGCAGATGTATATGTGTTGCCCCACGGAATAAATAAAAGGGAACTCGAGTCCCAGCCACCGGTACTCATTGTAAAGGCAAGTGCACTGATGCTTGTCAATGGGCTTTTACCATCAACTTTCTAATTCGCATTGAGGAAGGGCGATGAAGGGTTAATATACAAATGGTATTGGTCATTTTTATATGCTAGGCATTAGCTCATGATGATGAAGGGAATGTTTAAGTTACAACTTAGAAATTTCACAGGATCATGTACCCCTATCAGACCTTCATTTGTATGAAGTATACAATGTCTGACTGTCAAGGTCAATGTAGCTGACGCCATTTTGTTTTATTCGTTTCTTTTGGTCTATAACTAAAGCACCATTGAAGTTAGAGCTTTGAATTTTCATAGAATCATATATCCTAACAAGACCTTTCATTGTTTGAAGTATAAAACATCTCACTTTCAACGTCAAGGTCATAGACACCATTTTGTTTATTTTAGCTTCTGGTCCATAACTACAGCATAATTCAAGTTAAAACTTTGAAATTTGACAGGATCATGTACATCTATCAGACCTTTCATTGTAAGAAGTATAAAACGTCTAACTAATAAAGTCAAGGTTGCAGATGCTATTTTGTTTTGTTCACTTTTTTGGTCCATAACTTAAGAACTGCTAAAGTGAGATCTTAGTATTTACACATATTAGTGCATCTGTAATAGACCTGTTCCCAACATCTCCCCAACTCTTGAGTAACAGAGACTATAAGTGTGTACCTCCAGAAACACTTATAAGTAGACAGTATCACAACATAGTCTTAAATACAAGAAAGGTCATACCTTATTTTTATAGATGGATTACTCGAATGTTATCACCAAAATGGCCAAAACATTCACCACCAGCGAAGACCTAGAACAATGGGCTGAAACATATGAGTTAAGAGAAGATCCACGCATCAAGGTGAGGCTCTTAAACCTCAAATGGAAGGAACTGGAACTCCACTTGAATCTACCATCGTCTCTCATTTCACCTTCGCAAGAATCATGTGACCTAGGTAAGACCTAGGTATCAGAGGAGAACCATCTTTTCATGACACTGCTCAAACTTCGGCAAGCCAAGGAGGATCAAGACTAGGGATACATGTTTCATGTTTCAAGAGCAACTGTCTCTCAGATATTCACAACATGGCTCAACTTTCTGTACCACCAGCTGCATGAACAGTGATTTGTGGATTCCACAAGATATTGTGCAAACTCACATGCCAGAAGACTTTGGGCGGTTGTTTCCATCAACACGTGTCATCCTGGATGCAACAGAGGTGCCCCTTCAGAAGCCTAGAAATGTGAATAGCCAAAGCGCCAGTTTTTCTTTGTATAAAAACCGTAATACACTGAAGGCCATAATAGGATGCTCACCAAGAGGTGTGGTCACCTTTGTAAGTGATGTGTATGGTGGCTGCACGAGTGACCAACAGATTCTTGAGAGGCCCGACCTGGTGTCTGAGGGCAACTTTGAAAGAGGTGACAGCATCATGGCAGATTGAGGCATCATGGTGCAGGACCTCTTTGCACCTAAGGATGTATTGGTGAACATTCCAAGTATGCTGAAAGGCAAATCCCAACTAGTACTGGAGCCTACAACTGCGTTGAAAGACAGGTATATTGCCTCAAAGAGGATACACATTGAGAGAGTGATTGGTCTTGCCAAAACATTAAAAATCTTGAAAAAGGGACTGTCCTGCAGTAGAGTGCATCTTGGAGGTCGCATTATACATATATGCTTCATGTTGACAGACTCTAAGAGGGCCATCGTCAGCAAAAATGCATGAGGTAAATATTTTTTCAACATTTTTCCAGGTACTCAAAGAAGACTGATCAGTGTTCATATGTGATTGAGAAAGTCATGTTTTGCATAAACATGAGGTTACTATTACATTAGTGACATTTATTTAAAACTTGGCAGCTATGTATGGCCCGTAATGTTGATGCTAAAACAGGCTGAGTTTTGGAAAGAGAGTATCTGTAAAGTACTCTTCGTCAATGTGTATCCTCTCTATGAACATGTCTTGGAATGTATACACAATGAACATGCAGTATTTTCTGCCTGTGATGTTCATCTGGCCTTGTATCTGATCATAATATGGATGATGTCTTTTCAGGTGAACATATCTATCAGTTGTGAGAAAAGGAAAGCTCTTTCCAGGAGCAATCTTCTCAGCCCGAACAGCATATGGGCACTTCACTTCAATGATGCCATCACGGTCAATCATTCAGTCAGGTGTTGCTGCCAGGAATGGAAACCACTTGTACACAAACAATCAAGCAGGTTCTAGATGAACATTTGATGCCCTGAAAAACTGGTCGATGGCCATAAGTTCATACACTTTACCATGCACAACTGACGGCGTCTTTAAAGTTATTCTTGTGTAAAGTGTCTCACACAGTTTTTCAGTATTTCTGTTGGTAGTCATATGTGATATCTCGCCAAATCGGGATGCCTTTATTCTCCACTGCCGTTCATCAAACCATGTTTTGGAGCCTGCTTGTGATCTTGTAATTCGCTCGATTTCAGCAGCTTCTGGTCATTAACCTGCAAGCACATTAGTGATACTTGGAATCAGTGATATTATCAAATTAAGTAAGCCTGTAATCAGGCAGACAGAAATTTTCATCAGCAACCTGCAAACAAACAATACAATATGTGAGCTTGAGGCCATATTTGACTGTGGGCTGTTGATCATTTATAGTTTACCTTTTCATCAGCAACCTGTAAACAAACAAACAATACAGTATTTGAGTTGGTAGCTATATTTGACTGTGGACTGTTGCACATCATTTACAGTTTACTTTTTTATCAGCAACATGCAAACAAACAATACACTATTTGAGCTTTTATAGCTGAATGTATTAGATAGAAGATTTAGAACATGCATATTGATGCCCAATGTTCACATTAACATCTGCTTCACAATAACATTAGCAGTAGAACAAAACTTATGAGTTGCAGATCTGCCTTGTAGTTATTTCTCATGTTTTCTGATTAACTATTTACCGCATTTAATGCATTCACCCAGTATTCAGCTTATGGCCTCATGCAGTAATCATGATCTAACATGGCTGCTTGCAGGTCTGCTTTTGAGTATGCATACTTCATTGTCATGTTGTCACTCGTTTGGGCACAAAAGTTGGAAGATCAATTTGCTAACTCTGTCCTTGTTGCCTTCGACCCTCCTATACTTTGAATTGCGCTGGTCTCCGATGCTGTTGGCATTGACTGATGACCCAAGGTCTTCTGCCTTTTTTGGTGACCCTGTAGATTGAAAAGTTATTGAATATGTATAACAAATTGCTTAAAGATGGTTACTAAAAGATTTAAATTGTACTTGTCATTTTTAACCTTGTATAGAACATTTTTCATATTCACTGGGAAATGGTATGTAGTTGAAGGCAGGTTACTGAGAGCCAAGTCCATCCATGAGCCTGAACAAGCAGGGATGGCATTTAATCTGGAAGAGTGGGTCCTGGGTGTATGACCCATGGAAAATGAAAAACACCCTCAGTATATATTGGTATGTTGTTCCCAAAGTACACAAAACCCAACCAAAATTCAGATTGGTTATGAAAAAATGGGTTCCTTGCTTGTGCCAAAAGCCCAGAACCTGCCTATTTTTATACACACCCCAGTGCCTCTCAACCAGCATTTTTCTTTTTCTTTCTTTTATTTTTGGGGGGGGGGGCGTTTTGCTAGTTTGCTTCATTTGTATTTTTACCATGGTGTGCCTCATAAAGCACAAACACATCATGTCTTTGAAATTTTACTTTACTATGTATGCCAAATGAATTTGGTTTTCATTTGCAAACATGGATGGATCTCAAGTCCTGGGCACATGGAACCTAGGAATTCAACTTGGGGCAGATTTTATTTCTGATACACGGATATTTCAAAGAAGGGTTTTGTATATACATTTTGTTTAATCTTGATATTAAACATCGCCTTACTATGTCTTTAGATATTTCAGAAAAAGAAGACATCAAACATGGTCATGGTCTCAAAAATATTTTTTCAAATTGCAAAAAGAAAATTTAAGTGCTTGTGGCCATCTAACAGGCACTGTATACAGCAAGTCAATTTTACATAAGTGTTTATGATTTGCCACATACCATTCCATGCACGTTTGGGCTTGTGAAAAGTTTGGAGTTTCTCTGTGCAGCTTTTCTGAATAGTGAGATGTCCATTTTGCACAAAGTTTTCCAACATCAGCAGAAAGGCAGCTGTATGTTTGCATATACCATGTGGGCCTTTGCCACCAGGGCATTCACAGTGGCTACATAGCACTTCACCGCGGGGGATGAGCTGGACCTTCACACTATAGGTGATCTAAAAGCAAAAAAATGCACCCATTTTGTTATTTATTTAAGACTGCATCTGGTATCATACAAACGTGGTTAACATGTTCTACTTGCTTTTATTTACAGTAAAAACTCAGTATAATGACACCATCCATTCCCCAAAAATGTGTCAGATAAATGAATCACATACTATAGAAAATGGACTTTTTGTTCTTTTAAAGGTTTGTCGTTAAGTGAATATGTTGGATAACTGAGTGTCGTTATGAGTTTTCACTGTATTTATTTATTCTAGCTTTGATGATAGTTTTAATGCAAAAATCATGTCTCAATTACTAGTGAAATATAAACATCTTGAAAATGAAGTCAAGACTGTTTCAGTACATGAACATATTGAAAATGGACCAAAATAGTGTCTCTGAACATGTGCTATTTTTCTCTCCCTCTTTTCTCCCTACATTTATGCATAAAACAGGCAGTAAGGTCCACACGTTGCCGATTCAAAGTCTTGTAGTCTCTTGGTATTGAAAATGTAACTTGGACCATTGTTCCACAAAGCGTCCTTGACCCAAGGTAGTCTTGGGGGTCTCCCACAAGAGTCAAAGTATTCGCATGGTCCCTCCACAGGAAAGTAAAATGCCACCCAGTGTTGTCCCTTATATCCTCTCGGTTGCATGTTGACAATGTAGAAACCAGGTCTTGAGGTCAGGCGACAAGGAAGGCAATCAGCAGGGCTCACTTCTCCAAACAGCTGACGTGTCCATTAATATCTTAGTAACACAGATTGTAGCTGTTGTGTATTCATTGTACTGTGACACGTCTGGACTTGTTGATTTTTTCTATAGCAGGGAACTTGGCATACACAATGGCTGTCACCGATTCTGGTAAATCTGGTATCAGCAAACTTCAGCTCCAGACATGTATTCCCTCTCATAGTTTTGGGTTGATAATCTTGATCCAGCGACTGACTCAGGTCAAAGACATACAGTGTATATCCATTAGCATAGTCATTTCTACTTATGTTATCAGCCTTGTCAGACTAGGGGGTACCTGTACCTGTGACCAATGACATGTTAGCATCCATGTAATTTCGTGTGTGGTAATCAGGTTGGAGAGGTCGGGCTGGTCGCTCTGACCATCCAGGTAAAAGGCTACAAAATTGCACTTGTAATGTTGGAAATTGAAGGGATTGGTGGCAAAAGTTCCATTGTAGGCAGCTGAAGACACTAAACCCACAATAAGCTGTTCTGGACAATATCCTTGGAACACATCTCCCACTGTCAATCCAAACTGCCCTTGTGTCACAGCAAAGGTCTTGATGTTGGAATCCTTTATGAAGTATTGGGCAGGAGATGTCTCTGAGGCTTTGGAATGACCTGTAATGGTCTCTGGCGACACTTGGACCATGCAGACTTTCATCATCACATCAACGATTTCCAATTCGTAGCTGGGTGAGGAATTAGCACTGAGCAATGCAAAACATTCCTATTTGGGGTGCAACTTGATATCTATTGGGACTCCATCCAAAATAAGACATATCCTTTTGACAAGTGTCCATGAAGATGGGACCGTCCATGTCAACAATCATGCTTTCTTGAAAGCATTCAGCTCTCTGGCTCAGGCCTGGGCTTGTACCAAAAAAGGGATCATTCTCACCAGATGGCCTGTTGATGTCTTTATAGAACAGTTGGCTTTGCAGATGACTACTCTCTGCTTCGCATCCATTGGTGAGTAAGGTGTCCAGGTAGGCTTTGTAGGGGTAATTGGTGTTCACAGTAGAGGTAATCACATGCTGTTGAAGACTGAGGTCTACTTGACTCCACATGCTCCCTGACAGGTTGTTTATGGGACCCACTTTGGCATCACCTGGAATAGTAGGTCCTAATGGAACTGGTGGTAAGGTCAACCCATCCCCTTTTAGGATACGACATTTCACAGGAAGACGTGTTTCTTTGAGATAGATGTAGTTTGTAGAAGCAGGGATGGAAAAGGTGATAGTTGCACCTGGGGTGAGTTGACTGGTGGGTCTGTACTCGATCCATTTTATTGCTTCAATACCCCTTTCCTGGGGTAGGGACTTGAATAGAGCTTATTTGTGGCTCACGGCTTCCATCGTTAATCTAATATGTCTCTGGCTTCTTCTTTCTTCTTTTTTCCCCTTGATTCTGGGTTCCTCTTATAGAGTTTGTAGGTCTTTTCAGTCCTCTACTTGAAGACTTGGTCTGCCTACTTATAGATTTTTCTTCCTTCAGTTCAGCTTTGGCTTGTTCCAAAGTCTTCTGAGTCACGAGGGTCACCAGGTTGATCACTGGTTTGACTTCTTTCTTTCTGCTGGATTCTGGATTAGGTGGCACGATGTAGTACTTACCGGAGGTGTAAAGAACTTTTCCTTTGGCCATGTTATCAAAAAAGGTGCCCAGTTGGACTAATTGGTCTTGCATGCCATTATGCAATGTGTTTCAAATGTAACACGCAACTGAACTCTCCACTGATAAACTGAATGGGTTGCAAATCTTGATCTCTCAGATACAGATGGACCCTGTGTAACTGATGCTGTACGATTTTGAAATAATATGGATCCAGAAAGGTGAGGTCAATGGCCTCAGTAGTGTCCAAGGGGATGCGTCTTAACACAGGCCACTGGGTATCACTGATGTTGGATTCCTCGATCAACTCTGTAGACACAATGAGTTGCTTGGGCTTAGATATGAACTTGTGCAAATATTTCAGTAAGAGCGCCGACCCAAGTTCCAATCTCACTTCTCCTTTGTTCTCTTCATTCACTTGTGAGGGTAATCTTCCCAAACTACTATGTTTAGTGTTGTTATAAGACTTCACCAGATCTTGTAATACATCTGAATACTTGTGGGTTTGCTTGGACATCATGTATCTGAGAGTTTTGCTTTTGATCCTCTTCAGAGCACATTCGGCATAATAGGCTTTGGTAAGGTTATTGGTCAGTATCAGATGAATATTTTATTGTTTCAGTAATGCTCTGACATATCGATTGGAGAACTCTGTTCCTCTGTCACCTCTCAGGATGTGTTTTGGTTGTCTACCCTCTTTGAATATATCTGTGAGAGCTTTATTTACTTCCTGTCCTTTTTGTTCTTCAACAGTCGCACCCACATGTATCGACTGAATATGTCGATGTCTAACAAGAGGAATCTGACACCTCTATTTTATTTGGCTAAAGATTGCATGTCACCAAGATCACAGTCCCATTGGGTATCCAAGCCTTTTACTACCACTCTGCTGTGTGGTTTGGGTCTCACTGAACTCCTATTCAGAGTATAGGTCTCTTGACTCTTCAACCAGTTTTTGATGTTCTTTAGTGTAATCGGGTATCTGCCTTCAGCTTTCACAACATCATAGAGTTTGCGTGGGTTAGAAATATTAGTTGGTTTGTTTGGGGTATAGTAAAGTTCAGCTAGATAGTCATCCATCCTTGTAATGTCTGCTTTGATGTGTGTGGTACCCTTTCCCTCATATGACTTCTTTTCACTTTGGTTACTATACTACCAACAACTCTTTGTGTACACGTCTAGACTTGTGCTGGGAGACGCTATTACCTGCATAGATTTGTTGACAAATACAAGGGGGTGTGTCCTGCTAATACAGCTGATCTGTCAAAGATGCTCCTGACTTGTATAGACTTGTTTATGTTCATGAAACTTTGTTTACACTTGTCCCCCACATATTCTGGGTATTTTCCACTAACTGGTGTACCCAGTCTATGTCACACACCCTGTTTGGACATGTCGGGCAAATTCTTTTGCTATGTCAGGTTTTTGGAGGCTATATTCTTTTGCTTCGTCAGGTGTTTCCATGCTCACTAATTCTTCTATTGTCTTGGGATGAAACTCGGGTGCATACTACTTGTATAAAATATAAATCTTACACTTATAACTTTACGACAATTATTTCACGCACAATGTGAAAATTGTACGCTTATAAATTTATCTCTGCATGATACCGCATGAGTTATCCAACATTAATTTTACTTCGTGCTCAAGAAGGTTACTATTAACATATACACGCGTATAACACTTTGCATTGAACGATACACTCACTGCTCTATATATTACTTTTCTGGTTTCCTATGCCTTACAGCGTGAAACACATCAAGCCAGAGCTACGGCCATTTAAGCTTGAAAGACGCTAAGCAAGAGTTTTATAAGAAACCTGAATTTAGAATATTTCAAATATTTTAGCGTGAATATTAACTGCTTGTGGCAAGCGCTTGAACGGCAATATATATGTGTGTATATATATATATATATATATATATATATACTGCTTACACGAAGTTTATGGGCCTACGTTCTGTGACATCCTAATTTCAATTATCCAATGGCACCTGGATTATAGCTACAAATAAAATATTTGATACTGAAGCATGAAAACTTCACTAAAATACAGTAACACTGAAAACTTCAAAGTTTTACGCAAATTGGTCAAACTAACAACTTTTGAGCTCCCGTTGGCGTTTCATGACGGGGCTCTATGTTTAACTCTGCTCCAATGATACCTGTCGGTACGAAGTCAAAGCCCCAGTACGCGCACAGGGAATACTGGAGTATACAGCTGTATATAGGGAACGTGTCCCCGACTCCCACACGCGCACAACCAGCAGTGTCCAATAGCGATTGAGAAAACTAAAAAAGCTTTGAATCAATTCCCGCGCAAAAGTTTAACTTGTGGTTTCACTACCAGTGATGCACGGAAAACCCCCACATTACACAATATACTGATCGCTATAAATTCGAGGTTTTGCTCCTGAATTTCCACATGGGAAATGGCATGTGATACCAGCAATGCTGGATAAAACGGGGATATTGGGAGCATCCTTCACCTCAGTGTTAAAGTGCAATACTTGAACTTGTCTTCATTGGATCAATTTGCATACAGTCTTGTTTTTAGAATCCATTTGTTTTATTTTACCGACTGTAAGTCCCCATGCAAATACTTGGCGGGGGGGAGGGTAGGTGATACCATCAAAGATTTTACCTTCCTGTAGCGTTAGGGATGATGAGTTCCCATAAAGAGTCAAACTTTCATTGATACACTTAAGACTGAGTCAACAGCTTTCCAAAGTGCACCAAGGAAAGCTGTTGACCCGGATCATTATATCCGGAAATGTATGCATGATGGTACTTGAATGGAGGGTCTTTTCACAGGGAATATGAACCTGCTGAATATGAACCTGCTATCCTTATCATAGTCGAGCGCAGTTCGTCCGAAGTACTTCGGCTATAAACGTAGTTGGCATTGGGAGTCAACAGCGAGGCTGTCGCTTTAACAATTTAGCACTTGGGCCTCACACAGTTCCCGACACTGATTAAATATTTCATATGTGGCTACAATAAAATCCGAAATAAAATGCAATAGATGTGTATTCGTAGAGCTAATAGTGTGTTGTTCTTTTATTCCATAGGATTTGAAAAGAGTGGGTTATCAGGCACCCGGCATGGTCTTAGATTGTTTCCTAAGGTGGGTTAAGGGGCCAAAGGATATAAGGATTCTGGATTTGGCTGCTGGCACCGGAATGGTAGGAAAACATGTGAGTGGTTTGCTCAAAGCACAGTGGACGTTTTACATGCTTTGTTGCAGCATTTAAAGGGACAACTCGTGTATGTTCAGCAACGTGCCCTGAAAAATGCAGGGAAACATCCCCAACAACGGGATTATTTAAACGGCTTTTGCAAGAGGGCTTTTTAAAAAAAAATTTGATTTACATAAATTTGTCCGAATTTTTTATGCCGTTAAAGTGGAAGATATCCCTGCGATTGGCTTTTCCCGCCTTGTCTGTGCTTTTTTTCCAATTCATAAACAACTTAAAAGGGTAGTCATGTAAGTACTACAAAGATACTTTATATGTTTTATTGCAAAATATTTTGATGTCTTTTCGTACACAGGTCTTCATATAACTATTGCAGGCGTCAAGTTCACTGAATGTGATTAAGATAAACACTGCTTTGAAGGTCAAAGCAACTTTCAAAGGTCTTCCTGAGACTGTGGCAATCACCGAAAAGCTTTCTCAAAATTTTACTCTCAACTACAACTACAATGATTATAGATATGTTATCACGGTAACTAAAAAAAAAATGTATATTTTCTGGTACATTTGTTTGCGTCTGTTTGATGTTTTTAAATTAGCCTATTTACCCAGTCAGAATGGAATCACGGTGAAAGGGGAAAAATTATTGCAATCAATACACATGAATGCACAGGCGCCTGGAGCCAAAGGGCGCACCCACAAGCACACTAACACATGCCTGAACAAATGATATATATATAAGATACAAAGTATGAAGGATTGGAACCTTCGGACTGACCTGCCCTTTAGAAATGTGGCCAGAAAACGTGCTTGCCAAAGTATGAATGTCAATTATTCAACAGAACGTCCAAAATTGTGATTTTTAGCCTACAATTAGGCTGTATCAGCCCAAATAAATGAAAGGGTCTTCAGTGGGTAACTACTCAACATGTTTCGGAACCTTTTACCTGTAACCATTAAACATTTTCACTCCTTGTTGATACTGAACGACAGGTGGATATTTCTAAAGCCGAAGACCCATTCTCTGCAAGCGCTGTGTGCCTGATAGGATGGACTTTTCCAAGATCATTTCCTGTGGTTTGTGATCTGTCAGTGCTCCTACCTTTTCTTTGCCCAGGATAAAGTTTCGGTATTTCTCCATTGCAAACACAATGAACAGACACCCTTTCTCTGTCTGTGCCTAATTTCTTCCAGTTTCAGTTTCAATAAGAGCTTCAGATGCAAAAGCAACCTGTTCCTTTTCTTGGAGGAGTACCGCACCTAATCCAACATCTGAAACTTGATATGCGTTTTCTCATTATTGTCAGCTTACTCTACCTCGACAGTGGCAAAATACTGTGCTTGGCTGGCTTTGATAGCATTTATATACTGTCATCGCTGTCACATGCCAGTTCCTCTTCTGTAGGGCAACATTGTACCTGATGAACAGCTTTCTATTTATGTTTGTGGTCCTTCTTGCCTGGGCTTTTATTGGAGGTGTGTTTTGCTTTAATGATGTCTTAATCCTACACACACTGGTTTTAAGTGATTTTTCTTTTCAGAATGTGTGCACGAGGTGCCGTATGCACTGCTGTTTCCCCTCTCATGGTGTTCTCCACAGTAACACAGGGTATCTCTGGTGGTGCCGTTTTATGTATGGAAGCCAGGGACCCATTTTTAGGGTGAATGTGGCCACCTCTGGGGAATGGATGAATTTGGTACCAACTTAAGGTAATATTCCAGGCTTTTATTTTCTAGCGATTACACTCTTTTAAACGTGTGGCTTCATACCTGCCGTGCTTGCCAAAGTATGAATGTCAATTATTCAACAGAACGTCCAAAATTGTGATTTTTAGCCTACAATTATATTCCTGTATACATATGTCGCTTTTTTGTTATTCATATTGTGTTGTTATCACTACATTTATGCATATAGTAAATGTGGCACTTTTCTTCACTATAGAATTTAAAACATGAAAATTTTAAACAAATTATGACCATTTCATGGATAAAATACTTTCCCTATCCCCTTTTTAAAAATTCTTCTGCATTTTTGAAGTGTTTAGAGTTTTCCTTGGATGAAACATTGCTGTAGAGTAACAAAACCTGTAGAATTTAAAGTCTTTTGACACAAATGATTTTAAAAAGTAATAGTGCTTATAGTAAGGAGGAGTGTCATACTTTAACTGCTGTATTAAGTTGGTCTACAGCTTTCTTTGAAATTCGTGTTTCGTACAGAATACAAGGGATGAACATTTGGTATTCGGGGAGGATTGTAATATATTCCAACATGATATTGTTCACATTTTCTTTCTGAGCAGCTTTTGTTCAATCATGCAATGTTTGTTTAATGATATTTTTCCAAATTTTATCTCTATTTGAGGAAAAATGGAAAATTGTGTTCACAATGCCACCTTTAAAGCGATAAAAAAAATACCCCTACCCCTTATATCATCACTCTAGGCATTGCGTCCTCATGGTGTTCAGTGTAAAAAAAAATGCATACTGCAGACTGTTATAGTTCATAGAAAAGAATCAGAAATGAATTTTTCCAAACTCTTATCAGATTGGATAAACAATATGGATATCAGTTTCTTCAAATAGGCGCATGATCGCAACAGTTTTAGCTGTAGGCATCAAACAATCATGTTTCGTGAGGTGGGTTTAACTGAACTAACACAAAAATCGACAAAAGACATATACTCGGCACTCAGCGTGTTTAGGCCGTTAACAGTGTGGTGTATTCTTCTTGACAGGTATCTTTGACACAAATATTCATATGCTTGTAAAAGTCACATATCTTTCAATTATTAACCAGCACATGGTACAAATAGGTCCCTATCCTCGATGTTGCACGTATAAACATTTACCCCTTTTCCTTATTTAATCCGGAATTAGTTACATAATGTTACCTCTCAACCACCGTTGCTGAAACCTCCATGTCTGGGCCACAATGCCCGACACAACTAAGTTGAGGCTTGATTGTTCTGTAGACCTTGTAGTCCTGGTCACCACTCGGTTCCTGTGGAAACAGGGGTAGGTGAGGTGGAGGTTTGTGACTTCCAGTGCGCATGCACCCCTCTTCTTCCTTCCTCCTTTGGTGCCATTTCTAGCTTGCTTTAAGAGTTGCGAGCTCTGTTGACTTTCATGTGGAGAAACTGTTTTAGTGCTGCTTGCACTACCTCTACTGCAGGAATTGCGCTCTGAGCTCCCCTAGTCTCGTCCGAGATAGGGACAGGTTATATTTGACCTACGGATCTTTTGAAAATTTTGGAAGTTAATGCTCGTTTTGCCTTGAAACAGATCATTTCGATGATGGTGTCTGGCAGGTCAAATCGCAGACAGAGGGAAGACAGTGATGTACAGGCAATTGCCGCTTGGCAGCGTGCTGTGGGTATGGAGCCAAAGACTGCCTCCTTTTCCCTTGTTGGGTTGAGGGCAGAAGATGGACTCACAGAGCCATTTCATGGCATCCCGAGCTGGCCTTGAGCATTGTTACAGCCGTTCGCAACAGCTTAGGTGCTTCTGACTTTACGTAGTGCACCATAATTGTTTGTAAAAAAAGTGTAAGTTGACACAATGCAAAGTTACTTTAGGCATGCTTATTACCCCCACTTATTCTTAAAATTTATTTAACAAAAGTGGTCGAAGATTAATTTTAAATGTTTAAAAAAGGCATGAAATTTGTGCATGAGGTTCCAAATTGTGATGTTTTACAACTCTATTCCATTGTATACATAATTCTGTGAGCATACTGCTCCATACATTTACGCATTAGCAAAATTCTTGTAAAAATGTGATAAAAATATAGATAAAGTGGGGTTGTTGAAAATTCGGGGTTAGAGCTAAGAAAATGCTCCTAAACCGTAACTGTGTATTTGCAGCAGTTCAGCACAATTGAAGCCAGATGGGTGTTTGAACCCTCCTTGATAAGAGCAGAAAATGTGAAATGCTAAGTGAAAACTAAATTTTGAGGTATTTCACTTTGAGGCAAAAAAAATTTAAAAAAAAAAAAAAAAAAAAAATCCCCCCCCCCAATCCCAAATTGCGTTTATTATGTTTAGATGTTCAATGAGGTGTATTTATACTTTATGCAATTTCATTCCATTAAGAAATAAAATTTTGCAATGTAATACATTGCTGAGGTAAAAATTCATAAAAACGCTGAAAAATGGAATAAAAAGAGACAATAAAGGGTGGGGTATTTTCATCGCCAAAATTACCCAAATCTAGATCAAGACCCTAAAAATGTCTTTCAGAACGATTTTCCATATTCCGCTTGGAAACCTCAATTACTATAAATTTTTAAAACATGACCAATATATTTATAGCCGCCCCCAATGAAGTGGAGGGAGGTATACTGGTTTCACCATGTCCATCCGTCTGTCCGTCTATCTGTCTGTAGACATAATCTTGTCCAGACTCTATCTCCTTGAATAGTGCTCCAATTTTCTTCATTGTTTGTCTGGTCAATCTCTGTCACTTAAGGGTGTGTCATGAAACAACAATGACCTTCAGTTATGTAGATCAAGGTCACCGCAGGCACCTGTAGACATAATCTTGTCCGACCTGTATCTCCTTCATTAATGCATGAATCTTCTTCAAACTTTATATGGTAAATCTCTTTTACTAAAAGGCATGCCCTGGAGCAACAGTGACCTTGAGCTATGTAGGTCAAGATCACAGGTGGCACCTTTCATTAGACCTGTAGCATAATGATCTCTTACTCCTTCATGGAGGGGGTTATGGTCATTGTCTATCACTAAAGGGTGTGTCATGAAGCAACAATGACCTTGAGCTATGTAGGCTTAACAATTACCTTGATTTATATTGTTCAATTATGGCAGGCATCTGATATACAGATACTTTGTTGCTGTTGACTTATTTATTAACATAGACTTTGATCAAACATCGGGAGGGAACATGAGGGTACATGTATTTTCCTTCTTTTGTTGAAGGTAAAACACAAATGACAGGTCTGTTTAAAAGCAACAGTTTTTTCTCAGCTGAGGGTTATGCAAAACATTCAGGCACAATGTACTCATATGTTGCGGGGGTATCTAGTATGCCCTTTAGCTGCTGCTTCTAGTATTTATGGGTCTTATGTAGAATACCATATTGTAAAGCACTGACATAGGTATGCAATTATTGTAACAGCTATTTTGGCCACACCTTACAATTGAAGCCAGATTAGCATCAAGCTTCACCTTTCAAAAAATTATAACTACCCAACAGCAAGTCTCCTTACTTTTATCTTCCAAATGACACAACTTTCATTTATTCGCCCGATATGGCCACGAAACTCAGTTTTTAGGCATTTCCGGGGGCCTGGCTCCCGTACTATTTGTACTTTGGTGGCCGCATGCCCATAATGGACATGTTCTATCTTCCCATCTACTTTCTGGACTTGCTGCGCCATTTAGTCATTGGGTTTTGCACATTTCTATGGCTTTTTCAAGGAAGGGTCAGGTCTTTCTCATGCAACAGACATTCCCTTAATGCACTGTCTCGTATGTCTATAACAATGTGACCTCATATGGATTCATCTGTTGTGGTGCGATAGTGACATGAAGTGGCTAGTCTTCTCAGCTCATTTGCATATTGATCAATGTTCTCATGTTCCTGTGAGCACGAAAAAAAAATGTATCTTTCATATATCACATTGTGCGTTGGAATGGAGAATGTTTCCATTGTATCTGTTATTTACTTTAACTGCTTTCTTTCTTCGTCTGTAAGCGGCAAATCCTTGTAAATATGATAGCAGTCTTGCCCCATTGCTGACACGAATGAGGTAACTTGGACAGCTTCACTTCAGCTTCTTTCTGTAGTTCAGATGCAATTCTGCAATTGCTCCACCATCATAAAAATTCCCAGTTAATGGCCAGATCACCTCTTACATCCATTTTCGGAGCAGGAGGTATCAGTGACTGAACTGTACTTGTAATGGAAGACTTTTTGTGTTATTTTATTTATTTTCATCAGGTCAATGCGGGATTGTCAATGACAACATGTCAGTCAATATTGTCATTTGTAAACACTGCATTTCAGATAAATGCAATTGTGTTTGAACACCTGTAAAGCTACTATCTGGAGCACCGGTGTTGTTTTTTTTTGTTAGCTGCATAGTGTGCTGAAATATGTTTGTTTAGTGTATGGACTGAGTATCTTCTTGTGAATACAAGATAGTGCAAATTGGTTCATGTCAATAATTAAAGTTATGTATCTATCATTATTGCTTTAGCCTGAATGTAGGGCAGGGTGTCTAGACAATGTCCGGGTTGTAATATGTTGCCAAAACGTAACTAACTTCTCCTCTTATGCCTTGCCTGTGCAGCCGCAGGTAAACATGGCTCGGGTGAAAATACCGCTGCCGCGTGTTTATCATGCTGACAGTTTGTCAGTAACTGCGATAAAGTGTGTTTATGGACTATTTACTGCAGCAACAAGCTCTACCACTATAGTTGAATGGCAATTATAACACACAACCGATCTTTAGAAAAAAAAAAAAAAAGATGAACCATCGCTCGTGACGCTAACCAAGAAAAATGCATGGACCGGTACCCATGCAATTGTATTCACACAGGTTTGACCGTTTTGACCAAATCGTGAGTGAGATCGACATATTTCCTTTGTTAGGGTGTAGGGCAAGAGTTTTTGTATAAATTGACAAAAGAGACACATGGAAAAGTAGAGGTCTTACTCAACAAAACTTAAATCATGACGTGGATCATTTTGCATTAATGCAAAAATAAAAAAGTTGTGGCACTGATTTGACTTCCAAGATCCCGCGAAACCCCGGATGTTGTGGCGTCACTCCCACCGAACTGATGGCAGTCCAGAGTGGGCTTGCGCAAGTTTGACAAGTCCCTGGTGTCGGCAGCCGGAGGGAGAGACGGTCAGCTTTGTCTCGCTTGAGTGGCCAGTGACTAGCCATGCATTCATCGAAGACCACTTTCCACTCGCAATGATAATGGGATTAGAACGGACCAGGACTAAATAGCTGCTACTGTTGAAACCGACACGGCAGCAATGTCAACCAGTTAAAAAAAAAATAATAATAACAGTATGACCTACTTAATAACACCGTATAGTTGGCATAATATTATTCAGTTAACTTTGTGGAGGGGAAAATGTATCGCACTTCTGGGTGGGACCGCGGGATGGGAAAATAGGGACATGCACCAGGGACTTGTGCAAGTCTAACCAGGAAATGGTTCACAACAAAGTAATCCATGTAATCAATTTATCTCAATACAATTTCCTCACTAAAGACACAGAAATGCTGGAATGTGTTCGATACTCTCTGTACATGTATAATGAAGATGTGCACTAACATTAATGTGATTTTTTTTTTCTGACAGATACATACCATGCAATAGTGACCTGTGGTTCATTCTGTCCCGGGCATCTCAATCACAAGTGCTTCCCAGAGTTGATCAGAATAACTGAGCCAGGTAAATGCATCTTGACCCCCCTTCCCCCCCCAAAAAAAAATTAAATTGACAAAGACATAATTGTGAATATCATGCAACATGTTTACCACAAGAAAGCTCCTTATCAGTGTGTTCTGCCGCTTTGTTGCTTCATGCTCAGTGTTTCTGTAAACCCCCAGATGGGGATATATTACCCTCTCAAAATCTGTAATACCCTGTGAGAAAATCCTAAAGGGTCACAAGTCTTGTTTATTTTCTTGCACAATTTGTGAAAATCTGGTCTTCTTCCCTGAATTTCCCTTCTTGTGATACCCGGAACAGAAATACTTGGGCATATAAAATGAAATGTCCCTGCTATATTGATTTGGTTTAAACTAATTTTCTAAAACTAAAAATAAAATTAACAGAAGAAAATATGTATGCTTGAAAACAGGGGAATCCACACATAGCCCTCGCGCAAGACAAATAAACCCATCGTGTAAACTGAACCAACTTGACATAAAACCGCCAAATGAAGGATTTCAAGATTTACACAAACAGAAAAAGAAGAGACTACCACGGCAACTATATCTTTGATGTTCAAAGAATACATGCTCCTGCTGAAAAAACAGAACACTAGTATTAGTAAAGCATTTTGGCAAAATGTGGAGAATAAGTGTGGGGACTGTGTTTGGTTTGTGACTTCATTTGATTCAACCACACTTTTAATACAGAGTGAATTCTGCTACCGGTGATCCGAACGTAAGGGCATGTTGGCTTCAAAGTCCATCGACTTTCTAACAGTGAGCTCATTTTAAAGCCCCCATGAACCTCAGTGCCAAACACAATGCCCACAAAATTCTGAACTTTATCCTGCTTCGAGGATGATATTTTCAACTGCACTCGACCAAGCATAAACTCGTGTTTTAGACCACATTTCATAATATTACAGTGGTGGATTCACTCCATATACAACATCGTATTTATCATACTCCACGTTCAACCAGTGGAATCCTTATTTTTTAGCAGGAGTATATAATCAGACAAAAGAAAAGGGTATCATAATTTACCGTGATGCATTGGTTGTGTATTTCAGGTGGATATATCTTCATTGTGATGAGACAACAATATGTGGCAGAATCTGCCTTTTTCTCTGGTTTTGAGGAAGCAATCAAGTTACATGAGGAGAGTGGCAAATGGAAACTGGTGGAAAGAAACAACAGTGGACGGGTCGGCGAATTTCATAAAGAGGATACAGCAATATCATTAGTATTTCAAATATGTAAGACCTAGAGCGGGCATTTGAAGCTTCATGCATAATATACTGCTGTGCAAACGAAGATTCAAAGCCAACACGGGAAGGGTATATGTAATATTTAGCATGCACATCCGTTTCTACTGGAAGACGTTTTAAATGATTTTTATATTTGCCTCTTCTTGCTGTAAATTTCTATTTTAAAATTACAATAAAAGATACAGGACAAACAAAGAACCGCTTTCATTAAAAAAGACATCATAACAATTGCTGAATCTGTAGCCATTTGACGTCTTACAAAGAAAAGAATTTATAATCACTTCAGGACCGTTCAAAGCTTATTTTCCCATTTGTTCACACACATAACCTTTGCCTATGATAATTTGTGTATTTTCAAAACAATCCAGCTTCAAGTGAATATTTTCATCCAAAATGGTGCTGGGAGCTGCATATCATACGTACGTGCTGGAAAACATGTTATGAAAAGAACCACCTATCCATCTACCTGTCCCTCCATACGTACATACATACTCAGTATAGTCAGGCCACACAATCCATTGGAGGATACATTTTATTGCCAATGTCTCTGAACATGAACCGGAACTCAATTACAAAATATTTGGCACAGATCTCCTGTAGATGTAACCTCTCATAACAGAAATAGAGAAAGGGAGAAAGGAAGTTACAAATGAATAAATGGAGACAGAAAGAAGCGAAAGGACGACAGAAGAAATTAAGAAAATAAAAAGAGACAAAAGGAACGAAGTAAGGCAGAGTGCAACGTAAATCAGAGGCCCATGGCGCAACGATCAACCACATTCAAGATATACAAGACAAATAAGATTTTTTCGAGTCAGAAATAGGTTAAAACTAGGGCATCCGATTTCAATACACATTACACAGAACTTAATGTGGGCTCAGGCTTCGATCCAGTTACCAAAGCAAAAATCATATATAGATTCCATGTAGCCTCTATTTTGGTATGGTGCCATACAAAGGTATAAGCACGTATTATGTTACAAATACTTTAAAAACCATGCCAAGGTTACTCATGTTTGAACTAAGTGCAGTCCTCTGAGTGCTATGCAAGCATCTGGTGTTTGGAGATCCCATCTCTTGAAATTTTCTTAGCACCAGACGCAGCCAAATTCTACAAGATAACGCCCCGTGACCTTGACAAATAGGTCAAGGTTAAACATGTTTGAAAGTTAGGCTTTACACTGGGGTATATCCATGCACAACTTGGAAGTCAGATCTCAAAAACCTTCTCAGGTAAAGCAGTACAACAAACTGTGCACTCGACTTTTGACCTGAAAAAAAATCAGATTGATAGATGCATGCTGTCAAAAGTCAGAAGGGCAACATCACCTTGCACATGCAAGATAACAGCCTTTGACCTTGAAAAATAGTTCAAGGTCAAATATGTATTAAATTATACTAGGTTTGTAATGGTGCATTATCATGTGAATCTGGATGCCAAATCTCAACGTTAAAAATCTTCGCCAGATGTAAATGTATGACCTTTACTTTTAACTAGACTTTTAAAACACTCCGTTATTTTTTTCTTTTGTTGAAAATTATGGTTGATAATGCAGGCTATCAATAGTTAGAGTGGTAACGTCATTTTGCATATATGACCACAGTGTGACATTGAAAAGCGAGTGAAGGTCTTCCATGCTTCCACACAAAATAAATCTTATAGCAGTGTACAGCCACATGCAATTTTGAGGTTCCAACTTAAAATCCTCTTAAGTCATAGTGGTAACACCAGATGGACGGACAGATAGATAGATGGCCAGCTGGACATCACAGGGGAGGACAATACCCTTTGGCCTCATAATGCCATAAGGATAAAAATCATCTCATGAAATGCATGCCCTCTGTGAAAGCCATCCATATGATGTGAGATCAAAGTTCCATATGTGATAAACATTTACTGTATATTTGGTAATGTTATCCTTATTCTTTTTCAACATGTTGAATTTTGTGTTCTTTTCTGCAGTGTATAATGGCCTTGAAAAAAAGGTTCAGGTCACCTATAATTTTGCAAAATGTGACTGATAACCTAAGGCATATGTGAGAAGGTGAAATGTACCATTGAACACATATATATATAATGAATATTCCAGTGTTTTACCTTTGCTTAAAGCTAGGGGATTATCCCCCCCCCCCTCCACTTTTGCCTCGGCAAGAATGTAGGCCTCCAGAGGTTAAGGCTCCTCAGAAGGCCACTGTCCAACCATGCCATAAATTTTAATCAAAAATGGCCACATTAGACCTCAAGGCCTTCACCTTAAAAAAAGGGTAAACATAATAAACAAACCTCCACAAATGAGGCATAACAGGGGTTCACTGACATTAACCTGCCATTACCTGCATTGTTACTTGCACACAGAGAAGTTTGAATCATCACTACACTCATGCAGTTACATGTGCAAAGCCATGTATATAATAGGTAACCGTTTTTAATACTTAACACAAATGGAACCATTCCCATTTAAGAATGTAATATGTGCAAATGCTACACCAGTATACAGGTAACTTAGAGTGTATACATGTTTGTGTTAATTATGCATTGAACCATAGGCTGTATTGGTCATGGTTGTAGCCTGCTTGGTTTTCCATGTATCTTTAACTTCCGTGAGTATGTTTTAACACAAATACTGTACATGTAAAGTGAAGGATTTTCAAGACACTGTTTTATTATGAATTAAAAATGCTCCATTTGGTAATTAATTTTAAAGCGAAGTAGCTATGAGAAGTGCCTTTGTGTCTTCATGTAGACCTCCTGTGTCATAATTTGGAATTTGTAGTTGGTTTACTAGATGTGAATTGATGAAACATTTGATGTATTTGAAACTGTTATATTGTGTTACATGAAGAGCTTCGACTGATTCAGTTTTTTGTTTCATGGTCTTTCTTTTCTGAAGTCCTTTCTGGGATCCTTTGTTTGGCCTTCCAGATAATAGATGGATGAAAGATCGGTAGCCAATAAAGGTCGTTAAAGGTCATAAGAGAGTGGTGTTGTTATTTCCCTGCGTTACACTAATTGGTGTAAATTTGATACATTGCAGTTTCATCACAATTTATTAATTTTTTAGTTTTTGATATCTATCATATTTGTTCCAATTTCTGCCACGAGTGGCACCACCATGAATTCACATGAAATAGGAATCCTGCCTGCAAAACTTTCTTGTAATGGGAGATAGATGTCCACAAATTCAGATGTAATGACAATCACAAATAAAATTATTGAAAAACATTCCCTCCATGACCTTGAGAGTATATCAAGGTCATCTAAATTATTCAGTATCCACGTACTATATATAATTTATACTTGTGATATGTTTGGCGCCATTAACCTTATCTTTTCTTAAAATACCAAACTCTGTGTCCTTTACTAAGCCTTTAATCACATTGAAAATGTGCCAAAGTCGCTCACAATTTCACAAAATTTGAGATTTGGTCTAATGCTTATGTTGTGTAAATTGTATGATTAACACAAGTGGCACCACCATAACTCAATATCTCATAGACGCTTGTCTACATAATATTCCTGTCCTGTCCACAAATTGAGATTTTATAACCATCGCAAGAATATAATTTTCTGAAATGTATTCCCTCTCTGAGCTTGAGAAAGTACGTCAAAGTCACCAATATTATGTAATATTGAACTGTCACATATGACACACATTTGTTGTACATTTGGTGAAATTCACCTTGTAATTTCTCAAGATTATGAAATTTCATATTTTTTCTTCAAATAATCAATCATATTTTTCATTCACCTACAGGTGGTGCCACTAGTACAGTGGCTTCCAAAATTATAGAAGGACCCATTTTAAAATAAACACAATTTTCCATTATTCCTCTTTTTATCCTCTGTACTACATGATCCCCCAGGTGTCACCAGCAATAACGAAAGGAACCTAGATTTTCATCATTAAAGGGATTAAATAAAATTGTACATGTCATAATGTTGTCAAGGCAGGATGGATGGACGGACGAACTGACATGAGTAATCGTATAAGCTCTGGAACCTGTGGTAAGCAGAGCCAAAAAAGCGTGTTGGCATCAGGGCATGATCTTGTAGTTAAAGTCCTCAGCTGACCATCCAAAGAACCCCAGAAAGTACATTCAACTGAAGTCAACTGTCCTGTGCTCTTGGATTCAGGCTTGGATTAAAGTTTCACGCTGGTAATTCAACCTGTCAAAATAGAAATAAACAGAGTTGTCATTTTGTAACTCATCAAACGGAATTCAAACATGTATGTATTACACATCAAAATGTTTCTTACATTTTGTTCCAACAAATAAAGTCCATAAGGCATGGGCATGGATGGCAATTTTGAGGATTTTGCCATGGGAACCACGTCTTTATAGTACCACTTACAGGAATCTGCTGGTCATCTAAAGGTAGGTAGGTCACTAACCACCAGACTGAAGCGCTGTGGCATGCATGCATACTGATCGCCTATGACAAAGTGTGATGCGTATACCTGGGAGGCACGTGCAGGGCATTCTTATGGGATAGCAGTATAAGATAAGTTATTACGAAAATAATCGCACGTTGATAATCGAAGCTACATCTTGTGCCATAAACTATGGCAAGCAATGAAAGCCCCTTTAAACTTAATAGAAAATATATAAAATATATCTTGTAAGCTTTCCACTGATGTATAATAAGTTGATAAAATCAATGTCGCACTTAAAGGTTAATCCATGTCACAAAAATTGGTAAGATTAGCGTTTCTGAGGTGCTGAACTCCTTAGTTTTTCAAATTTAGTGATAAATTTATGCAAATAATAGGAAATAAAGCACATACAAACTTAACCTGGGTGTTACGTGTACCAATATGCCTATAATATGGCAATCAAAAGGTTAATCCGGGCCCGGAACCTGTATGTAAATCAAAAACATTGCTCAACCTATACAAACCACACATTACGTGGCAAGTAAAGTTCAAAGCTACCGATATTTAGCAAGGTTTACAGCCAGTAAGTTCCCAAATTCTGTCAATATGATTAACAAAAGAGAATGTAAAAATACTCAATCTTTAAAATTAAGAGACTTTTTTTATTTTATTTTGTGGAATAGTGGGTTTAACATTTTGTACAGTCAAATAAATTCAAATGAATATTTTGTCAAAAAATTTAAACATTGTACAGACCATGACAAGATCACATATGGCTTCACACATAAAATATTGAAGACTTTTCGATTTAAGTTTATCCCCCCCCCCCCCAAAAAATGACAATGGAAAAAAAATACATTGTGAATTTGGGGATAAAACAATAAACAGAAAAACAGACATAGTATGCATTTGTTGTGTATGGTTCAAACCTGGAGATACTTTGGTATTTTGTAAAGCACGGTTTTCTTTGGCTTATTATGCTCTTATTTTATGTTTTCAGGTGGCCGGCATTCTGTTGTAGAAAAAAGAAATTTCAAGCACTCTCTAGAACTGCACACAAGGCAGTACAAGTGAAAAAAATGCAGAAACAAAGGGAGCACTGTCAGTGAATAAATCATTGTCCAAAAAAAGAGTAAAAAAATAAAGATGAAAAACAGCAAATGAGAGGGAACAGAACACAGGAAACATTAAAGCAAATCTTGAATACACTGAAAACGTGATGGAGGAGAACCAATGCCTCAAACTAACAAAGTAAACCAAAATATAGAATATTTGGAAAATGAACTGAAAATGGCTAGGGGCAGAGAAATTGCAGTGATTGAAACTCAAATTGATAGGAAGACATATGCTCCTTTTATAAGGGAGGCCAGTTACCATTTGCAAAGCCTGGGCATTTCCAAGAGACATGTGTCCCAAACATTAAGAAAGGTCACAGACGCAATGAAAGGGGAGGAACTAGAGGACTTCCGAAGTTATACACAACGAAATTCAATGACCAACGAGATGAAAGCACTGCCCGACAGCAGGCCCGAGGAGGTTTGCAAGATGCATGTAATATGAAGTATGATGGTACCACGAAAAAGCTTGGTCAGATGGTAGAAGTTGAAATAAGTACGAATTAGCAATCCTTTTTACCTGATACGCCTCAAGAAGTCGGTGGTAAGGCCGACACTTATGTTGAAACTATGTGTGACACATTAAAAGGTTTGTTGGGAACAGATTCCATCTTTTTTGTGTGGCTGAACCCTTTTTCATTATGCAAAGCACACAGCTCGATTTTTGTCATTGGAAAATCCTAAAGGCAATGACATGCATCACGCTGTGTCTAACTCGTTACAAATTAAGGAACTTCTTATCCAACTAAGGGCCCTTGGTCTGATTGGTTGAGTGGTAACTGCACCATAGTCGAAGAAACAAAGTTATTTACCCGAGATTTGTTGGGAACAGATTATATGTTTACTTTTTGTGTGGCAGAACCCTATACCAATATGCAAAGGACACGGCTCAATTTTTGCCACGTGTAAATCCTCCAGACAATGGCATTCAACATGCTGTGTTTAACTTGTTACAACTTGAGGAACTTCTTATCCCACTAAGGGCCCTCGGTCTGATTGTGAAAGTGGTCACTGTACGCTGGATGAAACTCATGGGGGAGGCCGAAATATTCTGGACATGAACATTTTTTCCATGAGGCACAGGTGAAACTACAAGAATAGTCAATGGATGCCAGCTCATTGCTAGGACGTGAAACCACATGCATATTTGATGCTATCCCACTAAAGACAGATGAAGTGCTGAAGTCCCTTCTTGAGCCGAGACGAGAAACAAATCAAGCTAAGTTCAAACATGTACTGTAGAGTCTTTCTGGTGTCTGCCTTAAAGACGTTCGGTACACTGGTCAGAAGAATTTAGAAATCTCTGGTTTTTGGTGTGAACCAAGATATTGCCATTTGAAACAAAATGCAAGCAACAAATTGGCATTTCACGGTGCTACTTTTGTCGCTAGGTGGCGCTACATGTAAGGACTACAGAAATTTGATAGCAAACGTTATATATGTGGGTAAAAGCAAAAAAAAATAAATTAAGGATGCAAAAATATGCATAAAATAACTCAATATGAGTGTATGCAATGTATATCAAGCCTTTTAATAACAAATATGTAGACAAAACATGCTGGAATGTGACTTTAAATTCATCTCGTCTTGCAAAAATGTATAAGTGCTCACATTATTTTTTAAGTTTGAAATAGAAAAAATATTTGCAAATCCCTGAAAAATTGTAGGGGGTTTCCAAAATATGCACTGATCTCATTGATTAACAAAAAAAATATCATACGGTGCTATTTTTTCCGCAATTGTACAAAGAATTCATGCATGTTGACTTAATTTGTTCTAAGTTCATAGGTACAAGGTATCCATTCGTTGTCTAACTTCGATACCATATCAGTATGCATGTATGTAGGTTAAATAAACGGCAGTACGTGGTTAATTTTATATTCCAGTCATAATATATACTTTCATTGTTATACTGAGAAGAGGAAAAACTTTTTAAGATTCTCTCCATAGCGCAATACAGTAATGTGGAAAAGAGATAAAAATAAAAATATCAAATTTATAGTTGCCTTAATACATTGTCGAATGGTAACAGAGGCAGCACGTTATAAAATATGCCTGTGCCACCTTTTGACGCTGGGGTATTACTGTGGTGCCCCCCCCCCCCCAGTTGGGACAGCGTTTATGGTACCACATTCACAAGAAATGTAAAGTACACTGGCCAAGCCATATCGTTTTTCTGATTCTGTATTTTTTAGGGACAATGTTTTTTTTTGTTTGTTTTTTTTTTTTACATTCCTCGTATACAAGATTATCGGCTAGTACACTTAGTTCCACTATTCTGGGACCTTCGTCCCAGTTATAACTGTCAGTGTTTGCATGTGCATGTGGCAGTTGGGGGGTGGGCGTGGCACTTTCAACGGTGGCTTGGTCAGCGTTCGCTGATTCTGTACATTCGTGTTGGTCTACCACTGCCGTGCTTTGACGTATTTTGCCTTGTTTTAAGCATTTAGTCCTTTGTTTTGACATTTGTTAACAAACCGCCCATTCTTTTTCCTTTTCTCTCTTCGTAACCAATCCATATTTCTCAAACGGAACTGTAAAAAATAGGAAAAGCGAACAGCAACTAGTGCAGGTATCGACAAATACCAGCTGTAACTGTATAGAGGCATTGGACCATAAATGGTTGCGCATATCGCGGTGTACCGAACGTCTTTTATGTGCTGGAAAGACAAGAACACATACAGTGGCCAGATGGTGTGTTGGGGGAACCTAATCCATAGCTGAGCAGGGAAAATGGGAACTGTAACAGCAACGATATTAGTGGGGAGTGAAACTTTGCAATTGCTGAGCAGAAGATCTTAAGAGCACGTGGAGCACAAGTGCCCTACATAGAGGCAAAAACAATGTTTCAAGTCAACAAAAACTGACAGTGGGCTATATGAACTAAGTAACGTTGAGAAATATGCCAACATCAGGCTTGCAATAAAACGGGCAGGAGGGATTGTTAAGGATGATAAACAGCAAGTAAACCAAGTAGATAGAATCAATGAAGAAAAGTTAAAAGCATCAAGGAAAGCTGTTATGTAAAAAGAGGACAACGACAGTCGCAGATACGAGTAACACTTGGAAATCTTTTCATTGCAGGGGGTTTGTTGGCAGACTGCACATGAATTTGAAAGCAGTTTAACAGGTCTTAGTAAAACAAAACCATTAATGTACTGAAGGCACAGAATCAAGTGAGAACCAAAATACTTAAATGCACTACAAAAAAATCACCCTGGGCAAGTCTAGTATTAATGAAGTTAAGGAACACCTGATTCAATTGAGGAAGACTGAAGTTTATCAAACTATAGAGGATTTATGTGAATTAATCAGTGACAATGGATCCCTCCTTGGGCAACGCTTCTTTCAGCGCTGGGTTATAGAAGTAGGCAAAACTCAGTGGTTTGGAGGTCAGTTTGTTGAAGTGGAAATAAACAAAAGGCAAAGTTTTTTGGGGAAATTGTGTATAGAGATGACTCTACTTGTTATTATACCCGTGCAGAAGACATTGTTGACATACATCGTGGGGAATTAGATATTGCAAATGTGTGACTGAGTTTTGTAGGTTGCAATATGTGTGGAAGTAAGATACAACACAACCACCAAAAAAGGGCCGGGGGGGGGGAGCAGTGTAACAGTGTTAGCCTATACATGTGTGTAGCACAGTGATGAAGAATACATATTTCAAATTGATTATAAATCGCAATAACACACTGCAGACAAAAGTGTTCAGCACAGTGATGAACTTGACAATTTAAATTTTCACACCTAAAAACTACAGTCAACATATGGGCAGCACAATGATGCGCCTGACAATTTTATTGACAGACAACAGACAATATGACCAGAATGCCTTTAGCACATTACTGAACTTGAAACTTCAAATAGATAGTCTCAATATTATCGTTTTAGCTATTGAATATCGCCCTTCTCTGTGGGTACTAACAAAGTAGTTAAAAACATGTTGTTGATTTTGTTACTATTTTACTATATCACGATTATATTCCACGCAATGTATTACTGGTGCAAAAGCCATCTTGAATTGGACAGTGAACAAACTTTTGCTTCAGGACCTGTGTAAAAAAATATTATCATATTATAATTGGAAAGTGCCCATTATAGCCTTTCTACCAGAATAGATTACCCTTGTTTCACATTAATCCCAATTTGGAGACTTGATTTTGTGTTACATTTGGTATTGATTAGCATTTATAATCAATAAGGAATATAAGTGTGTGTGTGTGTGTGTGTGTGTGTGTGCATGTGTGTGTGTGTGTGTGCATGTGCGTGTGTGTGCGTGTATAAGGTTTGTGTTAATCCTTGTATCAGCCTTTTTGCAAATTAACGAAAACTTCCATTTTTGAAATATATTTTGTTTAAAATTTGATATATTGATTATCCTTACATCATGAGTGGTCTCGCATAAACTTTATGCCAGAGAAAGAAACTTTCCTGTGCTTGTTATAGTAATTGTACTTTAAATTAACTTTAATTGTTAATCTGGATTATATTAATCTTAAAACGTTTTCAAAATGCAATATGAAAATTGAGATTGGCCTAAACACAGCAAATATGGTATATTCACTAGCTGTGTTTATAATATTATTGTGGTTCATTCTGACATTAATCCCTTATCTGGATTAGCATTATTTCATTTTCTTGATTAAAATAAGCTCAAAATTTGTCAAGTTATTATTCCATGCATATCATCAATTGGCTTTTCTACCAAATCCTAATGCAAAATAAGGCACTTTGTGACTTCAGCTACATGTATGTTTTAATTGGTTTATTACTTATGGGTTCCGTTTGGTCTATTAAACAATTATCTTGGATTAAGATAATCGAGATTATACTGATCAGCAATCGATGTATTCATTATTCTGATCTGCATTTGTAAAATGAGCATTAAAACTTCCATAATTTTGGTTCAAATTAAGATATTTTCAAAATTCTAGCAGATTTGAGTTTGTCTCACCAGGATCTTTTGAATACAACTTTAAAAAGACTTTGTCATTTTGGAAATTAAGCTGATGTAACTACGGTATTTTTACACACGTTTTATGTTCATCTGGTTATTATCCTTCGGCCTTATGAGGCCGACGGGTATTGTCGTACCTGGCGCCGTCCGTCTGTCCGTCCGTCTGTCCGTCCGTCCCATGGTTTTACCACCATAACTTCAGATTTTTTTGAGACAGGACTTTCAAATTGCACATGATAGTACACTCCTATATGGCCTACTTTATGTGCAAGCATAGTCGACCTTGACGTGATTTTCAAGGTCACACATTGGTCACATGTGCTAAGCAACGTTACCGCTTTAACTATTGAAAGCCGGCATCTAGCAATCTAAATCTTACACACAAGAAGCTTCATAGAGTGATCTAAAAGCCTATGGAAAATGGAGGTCATAGCTTTATATTTCATCTACTTTTTGAGGTCAAAAGTCAAGTGCACAATGGTGGTATAGTATAAGTAAGGAAGTATTTAAGTCAGTTACATGAAATTTTATATACACATGTATCATAACCAAAAAATGTGTCATGAATCAAAAGTAGGTCACTAGGTCAAGTAATTGGGTCACAGTGACCTATTCATTAAACTTTTGTTTATCACTATAACTTCAGAAAAGTTTTTTGTTTGAACAAAATTAAAGTTGCTTTAATGCTATTAGTAAATGATGTGCTTATGATGGCCAACTTCGCCGTCTTAAGATTTGTACAAACTGGCATAAGCGGTGTTTCTGGTTGGGCCGAAATGATTCCGGGCAAGAAACCAAGAGCAGCGTTGAGTCCCAAACAGAAACACAGGCGAGGGATAGATTGTATTTATCCCATAATGTTTCTATGGAATATTCTGTTCAAGTACACAATAAATTATCGCTTTAAAGCAAAAAAAAAAAAGGTAAGAAATAAGTGGAAAAGCATAATCACCGCCATGCTCGGATGAATCGGTCTGTGTAATGCGGTCTAATTTTGAATGGCGCAGAAGTTAACAACCGGCCAAAAAGGCATGGCACTGCATGGCAAGGAATAAAAAACAGTGGCAACTGAAAAAACACAAAACGCTGACTTTATTTGCAAACCAAACAGCGGCTTGAAAGAGGAAGCGACAATTTATTTCAAAGTACATAAAAACAGCAACAGGTCGTACCGGGGAGTCCAACTACAAGGTGACAGCCAAAGCTTTATTACCAATCTGATACGGAACATCAGACGTGATAACGGTAACGCATGCCTTTATTACCCTCCCAAGAGCCGCATTATGGGATTAAAAGAAAAAAAACGATATCTGCCTTTAAATAATGATGCCATAAACGACATGCAGCATCAGATGCCTTTACCCTAACTGCCGGAGTTTACCTGAGGAGTTATTCCAGTGCCTTGCATCTGCCATATCTTAGCACATGTATCTTGATACACGCCATTTTTTTTAACTTGGTGTGGGTAAAGATGTTTTCTACAATTTGAAGTAAGGTCTTCTTATTTATGCCTATGCTTCATTAAGAATTCTGATCCCAAATTTTCTTGAGAATGTGAGCTACGCAGTTTAGTCTATAATCGAATACAACTGCACCACATTTATATGTTCTCTAAGTATAGGCCTATCATATTCAGAACACATTTTAAAAATATTTGTTGCACAGACACTGAGTTACATCGGTATGGAGGGCCTATTAATTAAAAATGAAACAAATGCCTACAATAGGCCTATATTAAAAATACAAATCCTTGTGGCACACACATCGAGTTACATCAGTATGTCACTGATCAGAAATGACCAAATGATATAAATACAAACACATCACTTAGATCTATACACATGCCTACATTGAGTAGAGCACACAATAGACTTGCTTCACGTATTATATAACCTTCTGCTGTAAAGCGTGCTAAGCAGGGGGGTAAATACAGTGCGTGAAGCAAGGGCGCGCTGTAAACCAAAGTCATAAGTATCTAACGTCAGAACAGTAGGCCTGTATGTCTGTGGGCTTCATACTTTGTACAATGGTGCATTCAGTAAACATAATCTTCCATTTCTGACCCATTGCAATAGTTAGGCCTACATAATCTGTTAACTCATTCCATGTTGATAGTGCGCGCCAAGGAAAGCTGTTGACCATGGGCATATACTTTTGAATGATCATACATGCAAGTTTTATCCGAAATTTTTTTAAAAAATCCCTAAATTAGGAAAATTAAATTAGCAGACGACATTTGGATATTAGCGGGAAAAAGCGCCATTAGGGTAGAATGAATTGAATCATTATGGAGGCTACTGTCGAATATACATGTGATTCGCCAAAGATTTGCCAAGTTCATGAATGCATGATGAGACACTGGAGTGAAATGTTTTGATCAAGTCCCTCCTAAATGATCCTGTAACAAACAGTATGACTGCTTTATGTTTGTATATATTGTATTATCATTATCTATTTGTTGTTGCTTTTCGCTGTCTTGGCATTATGTACTCTGTTCATTGGGCAACATCGTATGTATATACACGAGGAAAGATATTGATATACGCCATTGGTCATTTTTTCAGTCCTCATTAAAGATATAAAGTTTATTCCTGCATGTCATGGTTTGTTCAATAATTATACATATGTGAAGTATTCATTTTACACATGTAAACAAAATACCCAAATGTAAATTTCTTTTTCACATGTGTGAAATATTGTCTCATACATATGTGAACTAAAGTTGTATCATACATATGAGAAAAACAATTCCTTATATGTATTTAAACGTTCGCATATTAGTGAACTTTTATTTCACACCTGAAAAAGATTTACACCTATGTGAAATAGAGAGTCCCACATGTGTGAAATTATATTACAATGACCCCTACGCATGATGGTATTTCACATATGTGCAAATCTTTTTCACATATGTGCAAAAGAGTTTATTTTACATGTCTGAAAAGGACTCACACATTTGAAAGTCTTTTATATATAAGTGTTGAAAGTTTTCTCATATGTGAAATGAAGACAGCACACATGTGTAAAATTATTTCACATATGTTTAAAAGAAGTTCACATACGTGTAAATATTTTTGAGATGAATAAAATAAGATATTTGCAATATGTGGAAAATTTATACATGTGAAGTCCATTTATACATATGTGATATTAGTTTTACACTTGTGAAATAAAACCTTCATTTTATACATGTGAAACGAATTACACCTATATGTAAATCTTTTGCGCATTTTTGAAATAAAAAGAAATAATTTCGCATGTTTGAAATGCATTGACATATTCATGAAACAGACTTATACATATGTGTACACAGTATAACTGCACATGTGTTTAAAACTATTTCACTGACTTCAATTGAAATCGAAGAAAATGTTATACGTTTTCCTGTTAACAAAAAGACTAACAGAATGTAATATAGAAACACCTTGTCTTTATATTTCAAAAGCTGAGCTATATTTTTGTATCCTCTCTAAGATGCACTCACTCGACGTTTGTAAGCATAGGGCGTGTATTCAATGATCTACTGTGGAGATAATTTAAATGGAAGTCCAGCATTGTACATTTTGTTGAGAACCAGAGTGATTTGGCCATCATATGCACAAGGTCATGTGTATTGCTTGAAGCATGTATTATACATTCACATGCTCAACGTATTATGGGTCCCCCTTGGTGACGTCAATTTACGTTGCTTGTCGGCCTTCGGTCATAATATTTAGAGGGCTTTCTAATTCTCTACTGCACCCTTAAATGTTCACAGTAGTCCGCTATTTTGTTAAATGGCGATTCTGTTCTGCGACGTTCCGACCCGATTTCTGTCATGTATCTCGTAAGCAGGTACCTGGTTAAGTAATTAAAGAAGCGAATTGGGCACACTTTAACAGCATATTTCAGTTTTCTTTTATTAGATAATCACAAATTACTGTCGGTTAATATTTGAGTGATTGACATGATTAAAAAATAATACCCGTGTGCCTGCCTATAATTACCGCAGTGCGCCATCTTGAAACACAAAGTTCGGATCGACAACTTTGCAGACGATAGCTACATAGGCCACTTGATAGTTGACAGTTGAAAAGCTTTATTTGGTCTAAACTTCAGTACATCAGTAATATACACAAAACAAATATATATATATATAGATTTAAACCAGGAGACCTGCACTAAGATTCGGAAGAATCGCTGTCATGCAGGCTACCTCAAGGTTAATTGATGATTACTACTATACACTGTACATACGCTGTTGGCTGAAGGAATAAAAGGTATTTGCAGTTGTAAGACCAAGTGAAGATAATACATACATGTAGTTAATAAGGTAAATTATTAATTAGTATTATTGGTAGAGATATAACAATAGACAATAGCGCAGTTGGTTTTATAGTTATCAATGATGTATTTCTTTGCATATTGGGTAAAACCTTTGAGGGAATGAGTATGGATTTTTGACGTGACAATCTCAGGTAATTGTCATTTATTAGATCAGGTATTTTGTATTTAATAGACAACCGACTGGCTTTAGAATTGGTGACTATTATTGCCATAGTTGGGGTTAAAGTAGGGATATTATGTATTGTTGCATCATATCTTCGTGGGGCGAGAACAACTCTTCTGGGTCTCTCAGTCTGCTGTGCTTGATTATTGTTGGACATGTTATTGAAATAACTTGGTAACAATTATTTTCATACTTGAAATACAATTTCAAGCAGGATAATTTTAAAATGTCTGTAACTTTAAGTAAACCAAGTCTTTTAACGATAGGTGATGTATGTGCATTATATTTGCTTTTACTAATCAGCCTTACTGCTTTCTTTTGGGGCTTGACGAGTCTGTTTCAGGGGTAAAACCCCCATGCTGTCATCCCATAATTCAGATGTGACAGGAATAAAGCATTATAAATTATTTGTAGAATGCTTTCGGGTAGTAGATTCTTCAATTTGGTTAGAATACCACATGTTCGGGATAATTTGTTAGATACAAGAGTGACATGGTTATTCCAAGTAAGATTGTGGTCAATTAAGACACCCATGGATTTGAAACTTTCTACTCGCTCTACCTGTTGATTCTCAATTTTTATGTGTGGTATTTGTTCTTGGGATAGTTGTTTCTGTTTTTTATGGAAGATCATAAATTTAGTTTAGTTTACATTCAAAGATAATTTATTCACATCTAGCCAGTCACTAACTTTAGGTAATTCTTGATTTAGATTGTCTGATAATGAAGAGTGTGACGATGTATCATCTGTGAAATTATGTACTGTTCACTCAGTGTTAAATAGGCGCCTTAATGGGTAAATATATTGGCATTGACAAATGTAGCTTTGTCTGGTAAACTGAAGTCAATTATCACTTGGAAGTGGTAGTTTGTGCCAGAACTTTGATAAATATATTGGATATAATTGTGTTAGAGGCTATGTTTGTACTTGTCCTATGTTGGGATACGTGTACATTTAGCCTGGCCATAAGAGTGAGCTGCGCTCCCTATTATGAACCGCACTGGGCACACAGCAAAGCTGGGGTACAATATGTGTACTTGTACTTTATTTCACATGTGTATAAAAAACATGCGTAAAACAATTTCACATATGTGTAAATCTTTTTGCGCATGTACAAAATTAACCATTATTTCATATATGTAAAAACATTTCACATCTGTGTAATTTTTGTTACTTATGTGAAAAAGATTCTCACGTGTGGAATTCTTTAATACATACGTACAAACTTTTTACACATAATTGATATGACATAAAGTCATGATTACAAATGTGTAAAATTACTTGTCTGCTAGTCTTTTTCAAATAAGTTATTCTTTTTCACAAATGCAAAAACAAACAACTTTTCCACATATGTGAAAAACATTTTCACATGTGCCAAAAAATTACTTATGTGAAATACTTTTACACTGATGTAAATGGAATGTAATTTACATGTGTTAAATTATATTACATTATGGTACACATTTGGAGTTTGGTTGTATATATGCAAAATTAATCACACGTTTTTAAAATTAGCATCTCGCGTTTGTGTTATTCTGGACTAAATGCTAAAACAGCAAACACAGTGTCTACCCATTTTGTCAAGACATGTGGTACATGCTGATTCATGAATGCGAGGAAAATTGATTTCAAATTCACCTAAAGTAGTATTCTCTAAAAGCATGATGAGACAAAAAATGGACATAATCAACCCACCTGCTACCAGCAGTGATAAGTCTCTCTCTCTCTCTCTCTCTCTCTCTCTCTCTCTCTCTCTCTCTCTCTCTCTCTCTCTCTCTCTCTCTCTCTCTCTCTCTCTCTCTCTCTCTCTCTCTCTCTCTCTCTCTCTCTCTCTCTCTCTCTCTCTCTCTCTCTCGCTCTGTATTTGTGTGGTACAGTTTGCAGTGCTAGTAGGCATATAACGCGCAGAAATAAAAGGCATATGACATGCCATGCAGATCTGTGTTAGTTCCATATGGTCATGTTGTGTTTGGCCGAAGTTTAATTATACCCTGTATTTCCATTAAGTGTTTTAAAACGCGAAAAAAATAAGTGCCCCACATTAAATCATTGATGTAATTGTGTATCCTGGGGCCGTGTAGCTGGAGTATATTTCCCTGAAAGAGTTTTGTCGAGGTCATATGAAATAAATAGTGGCATATTCATATATTTGCATTACCCCTGGTATATAAAATTGTGGTATTTCTTACATTTTTTTCACAGAGAGTAACAGTAGATAAATCTTCCTCAAGAAAAAAAATCTTGAGCCCTCCCCCATGGCATATTAATTGTGTTTTGACCACTTATAAGTGTGATGAATATATGATACAAATTAATTAATTCATCAATAAATTAATACATTTTTATGTAACTAAGCTCTCGATAGTGTATTATCTAATTATCTAGCCATGTGTACAGACAACGGGCGTGTTTTTTTACATGAACAATTCCGAAAAAAATCACCAGCAAATTTAATGTGCACACCCAGGAATTTTTAATTTTATGATGTAATACGCAAGATATACCCATATTTCGCACACCATATTAAGATCTGGACTTGGTGCACGTAGTCAGTCCATATCTAGCTAACACTTTGTCAAAGTCCAAGACACATAATTCTGCATATCTTGCTTGATAAAACAATAATATTTTGATGATTCTGACATTGAGGTTATGAATTTGTTTAGGCAAATCTTATTTAAAAAGCGATTGGGGGGAGAGGGCGAGTCCTAAAGTAATCCCTCTCGCAATAAAATAATAAAAGTAAGTAAGTAAGTATGTATGTAAATAAATAAATAAATAAATGTTACAGAACAAAGCAAGGACAACTACATGGAAGATCATATACCTTAGACACAAAAGGTAATAATGTGGTTTCCTAGACCAGAATTTTTCGGGACCGTTGGGAATTTTTAAGTGAACTGTGTTGTACCATTAATAGCGTATACTTAATTATAGTGCCACAAGCGATTTTTATAGAATGTGGACATTTTTTCGGTCTGTATTGAAACATTCTATATGGGGAAATAGCATATTCTAGAAAATGTGTCGTTGAGCTGCATACAGTGGATATTCCAAAAAGATTGGGAAAACATTTATACTGCAACAACTTACCAATATAAAAATTTATCATTTGAAGGACAGTTTTAACGTGTAAAACTAGTTACATATTGATAAGAGTCCGTATCTACATAAACTAACCACCATAGAATAATCAACGTGCATAAGGGGAACAAATCAATAAAAATGGCTTAAGCCCCCGCTGGAGAGCTATGGAAATTAGTTTTACAATAATATCTCTTGCATGCAACATTAAGAAACAAAATAGAACTATATAAGGAAACACCACTGTTTGGATCAATTGAGAATATAACACGAAAAATATAAATCCTTGGTAAGTGGCCGTAGTTCATCAGACTGCTGCATTTTGTGTTATCTGGCAAACAGGAAAGGGTAAAACAATGTTAAGAAAAGCAGAAACAATGCAAACAGGCTTTAGCTGCTCAGTTTGATAGTGACATCAGGCGGATAAGTCAGTAACTAGAATCATGGCAAAGAAGAAATCTAGCAGTATAAGACGTACTAAACTATCCTGTAGTGCCTGATTGGATCTCAAGTCACTGTGCTAAGATGACTGGTAAAGAGTGAAAAAAGGCGTCCAAAACTACCTTTCTTAAAGAGAGTTTCTTAAAAGATTCCACCCTGCAAGATCATTCTTCAAGGACCTCGTGCCTCCACGCCCGGACGTACATTTCACGCGCTGGGCCGTATATGTCTCAAAGGCGGACGCGATTTTCATGCTCTGGGTCGTCCAATGGCTGGGTGGATGTCGCATGAATACCCATCGCATTTGTTTCAACATAACGGCCGTTAGTACGGGTGTATTTTGAAGGGCCTTATGGCCCGGCATACGCATGATGTGTGGTATATACGGTATGTACTTTGTACAATTTTTACACACGAAATAGATGAATTATGAATTTTAATAAAGCTTGATCGGGCTAGTGATGCACGCTTTAACTCTCTTGAATTCTCTATGGCCCCCTCATAAAATGATAATTCTGTCCTTAAACTGCCCTCCTGTGGGCTTCATACGAAACATTAGAGGTACTTTTAGCGGAATTTTGTGGGCGGACGCGTTCATCACAGGCCAGGAGTATGTCTCTTTACAGGAAATCGACAAGCTGAAAAAATGTTTGGTTTCTTAAAGACGCCCGTTTATGATTTTTGACTCCATAAAGGTCAGCCTTTAAGTTTCTCAAATACTGATTTCCCGCTCGCCCGAAGATTTCATGCAACATATTTCGTACCCACGCGCATCTGCTAGACACCTGCACCCCTAAATTGGCCACAGACGGCAGCACAAAAGCATAATGTCTAATGACCTGCACTGTAGGATTGGGCTTGACCAGAGTGGTGGAAATTGTGGTAGGCTGAAATCCGTTAGATATAATTTTAATTCAGATTTTGTCATCGTAAAATAGAGTGATTTGAATAATTCATTTTGGGCACATTTTTTCGGGGGAAGGGGTAGGAAATTTAAAAGTGATATTGGGTGCGGACAGGTGAAAATCCAACGTGACTGCGTTCAGGTCGGCAAAGTCAAAAGTTTGGTGTTCATCATATATGTTATGTATCTTATTTTGTAAGTCAGATTTGGACTTCATTGGTGAGCCTTGTCTTCCTCAAAGTTAAAGCTCGTACTCTCAGATACGCCAGGTTGTGTTATAATGGCCGTCTATGGGAAATTCAATTTAGTGGTGCCACCTGAACCCCACTAATGATGTAATGCTCGGCCGTCTGCGCATGGGTCAACAATTTTTCGGCGGCGCAAAACATGCTGGTCCCCGGTAGTTTTTAACAGCAAAGACAATTTGCAGGCCAGTGAAAGCCAAAGCGCCTATACCCTGCTTATTGATGACTGTGTCTTATAATCATGTGGGAAACTTGAGTCACAAATTTCAGTGGACGCTTACATGTACTTGGACAGTATGCTGCTCATAAACAGACTTTCATTAGTACGCTTCGAGGTGAAAGAAAGCAGCTGAAAAGAGCAGCTTAGTTATGCTGGGAAAGGGATACTTTGGGGGAAAAACTTTGAAGAGCAATGGTGACTCAGTATTACGGACCATATCATAGTCCTTGCTTTGACGGGATTTTGCAAGATAGGTTGCTAATTATGCGTTAATTGGTCATAAATATGCGTTCACCGGACACGTGTCTGTGCGGATGTTTTCTTTATAGGTTCGTAGCCAAATGATCTTAACCCCCATCCTTTCTTTCTGGACTTGAGACTAGGTTACGAATGAGCCATCAAATAATCTAAACCTTTTCTCCTTAGACTGCGTTGAAGAATGATCCAAATGATCTTAACTCTTTCCCCCTCGACTTCAGACTGGGTTTAGCAATAATCTTAACCCTTCTCCCTAGATTTGGGACTGTTTTTAAGAACGATCCAAATGACCTTAATCCTTTCTCCCTGGACTTGAGACTGGGCTTAAGAATGAGCCAACAGCTGTCCTTGCCATGGGTTGGAGACTAAGCGCCCAACCCACACATAGGAAAGCAGTTGACATCGGATATATTACTTTGATGTCTCCCCTCAGTTCTCATTCAAACTTTTCTGTATCACCGTTAAAATAAGTCAAAAACATTGAAACAGAAGACATTTGAGCACCACCCGGCTCTTCCTTTTTTCCGGAACATGTGGCTCCACAATGTAATGTTAAATGCTGTATTTCGAACGAGTGTCATTAAACATAAACGCTTGCTTAAAGTCCGGGGATGTTCATTTTAGTGCTCGTGTGTGGTCATTTTGTAGACTCTTTCAGATTGTTAATGGCACGGGCCCAACAAATAATACACGGGTCTGTGTTTGATGACACGCGTAAGAAATATCGTATTCACAGCACAAACTCCCCACCACAGTTGGACGCATGAGCTGTATGGTCTACGCTTAATTAGGCAGGGACAAGAACAGACGTTTCAAGAACTACCTAAAAGAGGGCACTGCAGTCAGTGGAGGGATAGGATTGTGTATTCCCATTACTTTACATTGTAGTTTGCAACTTGGTAACTTGAAAACTACTACACATAGAAACACCAAATTTCAGACAGTAAATTTTGATGCATAACTAAATCCCCCACAAAAATCATATATCCACAGGTACAAAAGTGACAAGTTTATTAAAGGTTGTTTTAACATACAAACAAATGGGAATATACAGCTCTAGCCCCCCAGGTGTTTGCGTATTCAGTTGTGCATTGGGACGAATACACACCTTAGAGCTAATTCTGACCTTTCCTACTGTCCACACAAAAATAACAGCGGACTACCATCAAGACGGACAAACCACAGGAACACCTTCAATCAAGTGACGCTTTCAGTATTTTAAATCCAGGAATCGCAGCTGCTAGATAGAAAATGACCCCCCCCCCAAGAAAAAAAAATGATACGCAAACGAAAAAAGATTGATCCCCAAACTACAGGCCAGGTTCAGATTTCCATACATGATTAAAAAAATAAAAGCTTGGCCAAAAATTTGTATTACCTCAAGCTTGACAAGAGAGCATGCGCAACTGTTGTCCTTCAGGCGGTGCTCGCCAGATTTTCCTCGCAATGGGGCTATAATTAATAGATAGAAAGTGCAAAGGTCAGTATTTTATTATTGCTTTTTGTCTTATCAAAACCTGTAGATAATTGACAAAATACTTCTGCTAATGGGAAACAAGGGGTAACAGACCTCTACATCTAGTGTTACCTGGACGTTAAGCGTACGTCATGGGGCATAATCAATGGAGTGCGTGGGCTAATTTAAAAGTATGTATACATATTCTTCGTACGTTTAAAACAGACACTACAACGGCCAACCACCTCGTTGTCGTAAAGACCGTAGACGAGGGCCTAAACATCTGCTAAATATGTGACAATGATTGGCTCCAAAACAGATCAAGCTTCGTATCATTTCTACCACAAGGCACTGAAGCAAAACACAGAGATTGATCTGTTTAGCAGGAAGCAAAAATTAATCCAAGTTGTCGGAAGCCACCACTTGTTACAATAAATGATTGCTTTATGGTGCATATTTGAAACAACGTAGACAATATTTTGTACCTCTTGAGAAATTTATGAATAAAAATTGTTTCCAAAATAGTCTGCAGCTGTGGATATATATATATATATATATATATATATATATATATATATATATATATATATATATATATATATATATATATATATATATATATTGGATAGCATTTAGACTTCGACGCCATCTATGCTGTACGCTCCCTTGTGACCTTGTCATGTTGCTGAAAATTGTCGACTTTAAATCTGCGATATATATATATATATATATATATATATATATATATATATATATATATATATATATATATATATATAAACACACTGGAATCTCCCTATTAAGACCACCTAAGGGACTGGGAAGTGTGGTCCATATAGGGGAGTGGTCTTAATTGGGGATAGAATTTAAACGAGTGTAGACAAAAATTGAGCTGTAAATTGGTGGTCTTCATATTGGAACGATCTCTCTATGAAGATGGTCTTAATTGGAGATTGTACTGTATGTATATATATTGATAAATCGTACCACAAGACAGAGTACACATTATGCTTCAGTGGCACACTAAACATACGACTCAGACAAACAAGTACAATATACGCTCCACATGGACACAACAGACTCAAACGTGGTGACATTGCATTCTGGCAGAAGTAAAGAAGTAGCTATGGATTAGTTCAGAAGTAAATGATGTCTACATTCCTGCTTGGTAAGACAGGGCTCATTTTTTTAGTATTATAGTATGACCTATAGAAAAAAGACTTCATGAAACGTTTGTGTAGTTGGGTTTCAATAAGGTCCAGCTTGCATGAAACAACGATAATAATAGTAATTGTAGTTATGCATGGAACGCATTTGAGAATTACCACAAAGTATTGTTATATTGTACTGTAATTAAATAATAATAAAATACACCTGTATATTTGTCAGCCTCCTGCGGGATTTGAACCCTCGATCTTTGGCGCCATCACGTTGGCCTCTGAGCCATCTTGACAACCCCCAAGAAGATTGACCGAGGACCCAGGTTGATTAAATGAAACACGCTGACCTCTGATCTCCCACCTTTTATCAGCCTTCTGTGGCTTTTGAAACCTCGATCTTTGGCAACATCAGCCAGTGTGACAACCCCCAAGAAAACTGACCGAGGACCCGGGTTGATGAAGTAAAACACGCTGACCTCTGAGCCATCGTGACATCCCCCAAGATTGACCGAGGAACCAGGGTGGATTTAATGGCAGGTATGGCTTGTACATTGACACAGCAGGGCATTTCCAAATACTGAGAATTCTTATTATATGCAAGTAAATACACTCTAACATTTATTTCAAAGTCAAAGCCATGACCCGCCAACTTAAAGAAACTAATATACAGATTATGGTCCTCCATAACATGCAGCCCACCTTTTATCAGCCTTCTGTGGCTTTTGAAACCTCAATTTTTGGGACCAACACATAGCCAAGTGTAATAATTTCAAAAGGATGGTCCTCTAGCACAACTGAAATTTACAGTCCTTTTTAACAGACCATGCTTTAAAACTATGTCAATAGACATATGTTTATTCAAGATCTGGTACGCACCAATGAATTAACCCATCTTAGGTTCATGGCTTACAGATATCTGATCCAAAGAACGCGTAGGGAACATGATAACGGCCTCCCAATTCATTTGTCACAAAGACATACATTGGCGTTACGACATGTATAATTGGCAAGACGTGTTTCAAATGTCCGCTGAGCAAACTAAGAAAAGAAAGAAAGAAAGAAAGAAAGAAAGAAAGTAAGAAAAAAGAAAGAAATTAAAGAAATATAAACGGGAAGAAATTATGAACTTCACGACTGTCACGCTGTGTTAACTATTTTTTATTTTTGCAGCAACGCTTCGCAGACAACCCTTAGTCTGACTAATTCCAACTTCGCACTCCTGAAGAACAGTATAATTTCTCTCTCTGCCTCTAAGTCTTAATCTCGCGTACAAAGCTGACTGGTCTAACGTTTTAGTTCATTTCTCAACAGGGAACCCCACTTCCCACGATATTGTGGTCGCAGGCGACGCTATAGACATTAAATTTGTAACATACAAGCCGACACGTGACGAAGAAACATTGCATCGCTTCATTTTCACGTTGACCCCAGAATGAGCCATGCCACAATGCAAGGAGCATATATTCTTATTAATTACATGGTAAGTAAAATAAAATTCATATTTGAAGAGAATGAAAATTGTGAGCTCTTCGTCTTTTGTACCTTTCTTGCAGTCTCAACGTTGATATACGAGTGCAAAGATTCTTATTTTCGTGTGAACGAAGAGCGACAGAGTTCAGAAAATAATTTGATAATATTATTAATGGTGTATTTATTACACACCAAATAGCTGATAGGATCTGCGAAGCCATAAAAAGTTAGCCAAGTAGTTTCCGTTGATCTAATCACAGGATAAAACGCTTGAAGCGTTTATCATCTTAGCTATCCCGTTCAGGATAATTTTCTGGCTGTGCAGTTCTCAGTGGGTATATACAAAATATTTTCTGTATGTACAGTTTGCTGATACCAAGACAACACTCCTTTGGTTTCGCACTGCTGCCGGCAGTAATTTTAGCAAGGAAATGAATACTCAGTTAAAGATTGGTTGAAAATGTTTGCGTCACACATGGGAAAGCGCGTTATATTATTTTTGAATTATAGATAAGCAATTAGTGTCCAGCTGCCATTAGTTGGAAATGATAGGTTTGATTACAACTGAACAAGTCTGTATTTAGTCATGTAGAAACATACATTTTTATGTCGATACAATGATGAAACGTGACACAGGAAGACACATATTTCATCTTTGTCTTTAGTGTCGTGGTTCACCAAAATCAATGAAGTTACCTGCTTGGTCAGGTTTCGGCTCTTTTCCCCAGTCTTCAGTCAGGTACATATCTAAAGTTTATTTGCATATATCAGTGAACAACCTATTGCCTGGTACCCCATCAGAATTCAAAACAAATTACATTAATTTTCACACAATGTACTGAGTGTATAGTGTATTTTAATCAGGTCACTTTTTGTTATTTTATGTCAAAGTTCTGACTGCATGCATATGTCAAGGGCATAATTAGTAAACTTCGCTGGTTTTACGATCCGTTTGTTTGTTTAGGTGTAGAATACTGAAGTTCAGTGAAAAGTAAATTAATGCAAAGCAATTTAACAAGGTAAAAGTGCAAACAAAGTGTAGCTGTCAACGATTTCGGATCAGGTTAGTTTTGTCAGAGGTCAACATAAACTAAATTGATCTTGAGGGTGGGGCGAGGGTCAGGGGTCAGCCGTACTCCGTACTTGGCCATTTTTTTTTCAATCAATCGTACCATCCAGAGAAAAAAATATACTGTCCGTATGGCGTACGGAAAGCAAATCTCATAAGCCGCACTTGGCAAAACTTATTTTAAGTCATGCCTACTAGACGCAGTTAATATCTCTACCCGTACCCGTAACATGAAACTGTATCGATAAATTTCATATATTGGCCGAATGTGATCATTTTAATTTTGTATATGTTTGCTAAAAGTAAAACACTCTATGTTTTTAAGGGTATACATGTACCTTATTTTCTGCACCTTTTATCGACTCATCTCTCTATATAAATATTAACAAGAATACCCCTACTAGCCTTCTTCACAATGGACAGTGGGCTTACTTGCATCTTCAGCTTAGGTCAACTGTCGGCATGTTTCCAACATTGCAACCACGCGGGCATTGAACAAATTTCGGTACACTTTGGGACTATACTCAGATAATCCAATTCTAACCAACTCTGGTCCACGAAGTACAAAATTATACACATACATACTTAAACAATTATGGTTAATGATCAAGTTAAAATCACCATTTAGTGCCACATTTTCAACTCAGCCAAAAGCGTTTCCTAGCGCGATTTGAACAAATACACGCAAGACCCGCCGAGGAAAGCTATCGACTTGGACTATCATATTCTATGTAACTACAGTTATGCTGTACTTGAATGAAATGTGTACATACAAGGAGCATGAATCTAGCATCCTTATAATAATTCAGTCTTAGCAGTGTTAAGCAGGCAGTCGGCACTGAAAGTGTTAAAAGCAGTCTCCTTGCACAAGTGAGTAGGTTATAGAGAAAGTGCTCTGCAAATATTTTGAAAATTGGCAAAATTTTGATATTATCGTGACAACCATAACACAGGAGTTGATGTCTTTCAGTTTATCAAGGAGATCCACTCGACACTGTTGTAATTTCTTCATTTCCCAGTTTTGATGAAGAGATGCTGTTTAAACTTGGTCCGTGTGTCGACATACTGAGGATGTTATTTTCGTTTGTATATGCGCCCCTGTTGAAGATACAAGTGAGTAACTTTCTTAATTCACGGCGAAATGCACGTCCACTTATCAGGTAAAAGAGAAAATTGAAGGCATGGTTCAAATAGAGACAAAACAGTGCCAAGGCCCAGCAGAGCCGCTCAACAGCTGCTTTTTTGTCAGTCTGCACATAAGGACCCGGGAAGGAAAGGGTGGTCAGGTACATCACATGAAATGGTGTGGTCAGAAGTAAGTAGGCACAGCTGACGATCAAAAGCATGCCGACCATGGAATGCAGGTTCTCCGAATTATCGGCCGCGCTTCGTTTGTTTATCATATCTCTCCTGCGGAAGTAAGACTTTATCAATTTGTTAATTATGAGAATGTTACAGGCAAAAATTATGGCCGCGGGCAGCAAAGAAACAATTATAAAATCAGACCATGGTCGAATCTCCATGACAAAATAATTCCTAAGTACGGTGCCTTTGGTTTCAATTGTGGTACATTCTTTAAGAACTTTGCCATGAACTACCTTTGCCACGATGCCATACGACCAGATACAGTGGATTAGGTAGACAGCAAGGCCACTACCACTGCAAAAGAGGAAAATAATCATTCTGTTGGTGCTTAAAATCTTTGTTTTTAGAGGCCAGCAAACAGCCAAGCAGCGCTCCAAAGTGATACCAGCCAAAACCCAATGAGAGAAGCCGATGCCTATTGTGACCAAGTAAAACCACGCCCTGCAGTACCACTCCGCCAGAAGAACTGGGTCTGTTCCACTGATGCTCCTTGCCCAGTGCCGCATAGGTTGTGCGACTGTCAGCGTCATGATATCGGCTACAGACATTACTATCAAGTACAAGTTCATAATGTTTCTCGTACCCATCCTGTACAAAACTGCAACTGATATACTGTTTCCAATTACACCCGAAAAAAATAAAAAACCGCCTCCATATTTGTCAAATCCCAGTGCAATCTGTGCCTCAATAAATCCTGTGGCACTGGTTGTTTGTGTTATGTTAATCTCATCGTTGGTTGAAAACAGGTAATTATATGTAAATATTTCCGTTCTTAAATGATCTGCACCGGTACTTAAAGCATCACCTCTTCGAAATCCATTCCCATAAGCCAAAGAGGTATTGGTGGTGTCCAATTTGCCATCGACTGGTTTACTGAAGATGGCCAAAGTTTCCGATAGTGTAGTTTCTTTGCGACTTGTGAAGCCAACTTCCCATTTGTAAGTATCACCATCCGTCGTAATGGTAGACCTGGAATCAAAAGATGGAATAGATGAGGCAAAACGCCTTTCTTGGGAAACAGAAGCGCCATCTGTTGAACAAATTTGAACAAGGGGTCCCCAAAATGTTTTAAGTGTGATTTCGAAGGAATAAGCTTCACAGCTTCAGAGATGATTATTACCGCAGCTGATTTGTCAGTCAGCTGAGCTCATAGGATGGTCTGTCGTCCGTCCGTCTATTATCCGTCCACAATTCACATTTTGGCTTGTTCTCCAAAACCACTGGCCAGATTCACTTCAAATCTAGTGGTTATGTACCTTGGATGGGTCTTTACCACAGTCATGAACATGGTCATCCTGTAATATATTTTCATTTTTTTTTTTTTTTTTTTTGGTTAATTTTTGGCGGCAAAATCTGAAGTAAAATCTTCTCCGAAACCATTCACAAATTGCTTTGAAATTTCATGGGAACACGTCTGAAGACCCCTAGACGTTAATTTGTTCGACAGGTGGCGCTGCGATTTTTTTCTATTCTTGCGGGATTTTTTTCTTTATGTTTTCGCTATTTTTAACATCGTCTTCAAAAGCGTCCCTCAGATTTGGCTGAAACATACTGGAAATGTTCCTTGAGGACAGGCCAAACATACCTCTTCATTAGGTGGCAATATTAGGACCCTCTGAGTTTTAATATTGTTTTCACCTTTTCGCACTTGTAGGTTAATGCATGTATTCTTATTGATTACTATGAAAGCGTATGGAGATAGCTGTATAGTCATTTACATTTTCTAAGTCTTCTACAAAACCACTGACCAAATTCACTGACATGTGTCCTCGGTGGGTTTGTGCCACATATATTCAAATGTTCACACTCCGGTGATTTCTGATTTTTTTATGAATTTTAGATTAAAATTCTTTTCATTTTTTCGGCCGATTTGGCAAATTTCACCTATTTAGAGATTTTCTTATGCCCGATTCAGCATCCTTGCCAGTATTGATCCCCCGAGATCTTGTATCTTCCCTCGACCCCTCAGCTCTCGGGACAATACTGGCTTGAGCTGGATACATGCAGGCAAGTATACTGAATTGGGCCACTATGGTGATCCATGTATCCTAAATATCAGTATCCATAATGTGGAGAGTTGTGACTGTTACTAAAATGAGACAACCAGGATTAGGTAGTGCCTCAGAGTGCAGAAATTTGTCAGCCACAATGTCCGGCTTCCTTTCCCCTCCAGTTGCCACTGCTGGTCTGTGAAGACTAGTGTGTCTAGATGTCTGGGTAACAAAAAGAGGATATACTAACTTTCCATGCTATCTCTATTAGTAGGCTGTATCTTGCCTCGAAGAATACTAAATGTTGCCAGGGTAACAATTCTCCAGAATTCTAATTGGACAGTTTCAGTTCGCTCCCTCATTTTGATGTGGTCATATCCCTCTGAACACACAGTATGCTCGAGTACTAAAAGTGCGGTGAGAAGACAATTGTAATACTATATTTAGAATACTAGTTCATATATTCATAATGGTGTATCCTGGGCCCATGGTTACTATTAAACATTAACAGGAAAGTGCCTACGGGCTTTCCAGTGGTACTGTTAATTTTGACCCTGAGTGATCTTACTGGTCAAACTGGTTATGGTGGCTTTAATTTCGGTAATGGTGGATCCCAGACCCATAGTGACAATAAAACATTACTAGGGACTTACCTATGGTCTTTCATTTGATGTAGTTAATCTTGACCTTGTGTGACATTGAAAGGTCAAACTGGACGTCAAAAGTGATATATTGCAGGCATAGCGTTATGCAGCGTGACGCGTGTGTGACTATGGAGCTCTGAGAAATCTCAGCTTATTTACTGGACTTCTGTAACGTTGTGGAAATGTGAATAGACAGGCAACTGCATATGATGATGGAGAACTTTCATATGTATTATTTGTGCTGTTAAATGCCTGAAACTTGGATATTTTGGATATTTTTTCTGTGGATTCACGGGGAGTGTGATCATCTGAGCGTAGACAGTAGTGCACTGGGCTTTTTCAATGCGGTATGAAAAACACGATATGGTTGGCGGATATTCTGTTGCTTTTTTCCTGGTATACAGCACCTTTATTCTTTCCAAGTGATAGTATACTACCTAAGGACGACATTTATGCCTCAGAGAAAGAGATTTTACAGGTAGAACATATGAGCGCTAGGAGACCCCGAAAAAGTTCTTCAGATTCCGGACCCGCGACACCGTTACGTAAATCCATTTAAATGGCTGGTGATGACGGGAACGAAGATCAGCTGAGTCAAATAAAAATCATGCTAAAGGATCTAAAATCTAGCCAAAACTCAATGAGATCGACAATGGAAAATAAGATCGATGCTCTTAAAACAGACATTCTCGCAGATTTTTCTAAACAGATGAAAAGTCTGAAGGACGAGTTTGAGATGGAAATGGGCATTCTTAAGGCAAAAATGGAGAGCATCGAAAAACGGGTTGGCGAACTGGAGAACAAAAAGGACAGCGACTTTGTGGGAAACGCATTCGACCCCGAGGTCAGTATTATCGCTATAAATGTACCTTTCCATCAAGGGGAAAATGTTTTGGAAAATGCGGAGCGTATTATACATGTGGGCTTAGGGCAACAGCAAGTGGAAGTTGTCAAAGCGGTGCGCACAAGAGAACGACAGAATAAACCGGGTATCCTGAAGATTGAGCTGGAAAACGTTGACAGTAAAGTTAAAGTTCTGAGAGGGAAGAAATGTTTGAAAGATAAAGCCGAATTTAGAAATATGTTCATTAAAAGTGCACAATCGCATTTGGAGAGGCTCATTGAGCTAAACTTTAAAACCATACTTGGGGCGATCCCTAATGGCAAAAAATACCGTATAACGGGTAGTGATCAGGTGGTCAAGCAAGACGAGGCTACAGCAGGCGCACATGATACCTCATCCAGGAAAGGACATGCGGACGAGGGTCTGCCGTAGGACAGATACCAGCCCCTTGGGCATAAATTAATACTTTCCACTTGGAATATCAACGGGTGGACTGAAAATAATAAAACATTACAAAGTGAGCTAATACAAAAACTGAACTCTGATATTTTTTGTTTGAACGAAACTCATTTAGTTGGACAAGTTAACATTGAACTTCCTTCATACACTTGGTTTGAATTTAATATGACGCGAGATACATGCCAATGCGCCGAAAGGATCTGGAGGCGTAGGTATTCTTATCAAGGACACTTTGCTGGAAGAATGTAGTGCTAATATTATAGGCAAAAGCGTGGATGGTCAATTAGGCATTGAGTTTAGAAGTAGACATACTGACTTTATTTTTGTGGGTTTTGTTTGCTATTTACCACCTGAGAATTCCCCTTGGGGGAACGCTACAGACTTTTTTGCCCATTTGATTTCACAGTTATATACTTGCAGTTATGCAGATTTGACGTTTGTATGTGGAGATCTGAATGCCAGAACGGGAAAACTGTCCGATGTGATTGATCAAATAGAAAGAATGCCTAAAAGGCACGTGATTGATACCAATAGACAAAATGTACACGGAGAATCAATGATTGAATTTTTGAGAGATACAAAGTTACGTATGGTGAATGGACGATTTGATAACAACTGTAATGATTTTACATGTGTTTCAAACAGAGGGAAGTCGGTGATAGGTTATATAGTTACGCCGCATGACTGTTTCCAGTATTGTAGTGATTTCAGAGTGGATAGTGTTAATTCTCTTCTTGCTAGGTATAATCTAATGCAATCGGTTGGTGAGCGTTCTAGACCACCGGATCACTTAGTACTATCTTTCAAGTTTACAGATTCTTATATGACGAAGGTAACAGAAGTGTACACTGAACAGCCTTGTAAACGTCGTTATTATTTTGATAAGGACGGGGTGAATTTCATGAAAAATGACACATGGCAGCAAGGTATTAATGAAATAGTTGATATTTTGTTAAATAATATTAATAGTCACATGGAGATTGATTTGTTGTATGACAAGTTATGCAAACATATACTGAAGGAAATGGATATAAATTTAAAGTATACAGATGCAAGTCAGACAGTTAAGAAGTGGTTCAAGAATAGTAAACCCTATTCGGATGATACTCTAAGTGTAAAGTGGAGAGAAATGCCTGAAGCAGAGAAGGATTTTACCAGATGTAATGGTACTAAACGTCAACGAAGCGATAAGTTGCAAGGATATAAGACGATACTGCGCAGATTTGATAAATTGTTAACGAAGAAAGAAAGGGCATACAGAAGGGATATATTGCTACAGATTGAGGAGGTTAATACCAATAACCCACGGGAATTTTGGGACCACATCAAGAAATGGGACCGACGAGTAAACAAGATATCCCGTTAAAAGCAGAGATAGAGCGGGAAATCCGTACTGATATTAATGGGGTTCTTGATAAATGGAAACAGGATTTTGAATCTTTGTTAAATAAGACCAGTGATTCTGATGATGTAAATTTTGATAGCGAATTTTATAATGATATACTTGGGCATATTACAGAGACCGAGCAAGAACTGTTGTTAGAAGCATCAAATGAGCAAATTGAAAAGTATATGAATGATCCTATATTGATAGAAGAAGTAACAAAGGTGGTCCAAAAATTAAAACTGAAGAAGGCTGTTGGTTTTGATATCATACCAAATGGAGCACTGAAACATAAGGATGTATTACGAACTCTTCGTCTATTCAAAAATGCTTGTTTTGATCTTGGGGTTGTCCCAAATATTTGGAACAAAGCTATTATATCCCTGTACCTAAAGGATCAGATAAGAACTCGTACTTATTCCTCTCATATAGAGGCATTAGTCTGCTGTCGTGTATTTATAAAGTTGTCACTGGAGTTATGAATTCAAGAATTACAAGTTTTTCGGATGACATGAATATCATTAATGAAGAGCAAAATGGATTTCGCAAACACCGATCATGTGGAGATCACATTTTTGTTTCAACATCTGTAATTCGGAATGGAAAGGTGAAAAATGAAGATACTTATGCATGTTTTATTGACCTGCAAAAGGCTTTTGATTGGGTGGATCGCGATTTGTTAATGTTGAAGTTGCTTAATTGTAATGTTACTGGTAAGCTGTATAAGGCAGTAAAATCGATTCATGCTAGTAGGTATTCTTGTGTAAGACTAAATGGTTTTACTACTGATTGGTTCCCCTCAAAATACGGCGTACGACAAGGTGATACGCTCTCCCCAACAATGTTCAATTTGTATCTCAATGATTTTATCGATGAACTAAAAGAACAAGAGTGTGGTGTTAATGTTGACGGTAGAGTCATTGGGGAATTATTGTATGCAAACGATATTGTATTAATTGCAGAAAATCCAACTGACCTAGAAAAATCAATAAGTATTTTTGAACGCTGGTGTAGTAAATGGAGGCTAAAAGTCAACATAAATAAAACGAAAGTTATTCACTTTCAAAAGAAGGGAAAGCTGGCCACTGGGTTCCAATTTAGTCTGAATAACAAAGTGATTGAGAGAGTAGAGCGATACAAGTATCTTGGTGTTTACTTAGATGAATACCTTGATTTGGGAAAATACTGCTAACTTTTTGTCAGAAGCCGGCGTCGTGCTCTAGGTGCAATTATGTCGAAGTTTCAGAAACTAAGGGATGTGGGTTTTAGAACCTATACTAGTATGTATAACTCTGGGGTGGTCCCGGTTATGGACTATTGTTTGGAGGTATAGGGGTTTGGCAGGTACTAGCACTGCAACAAAATGTTAAATCGTGCCGTGGGGTATTTTCTTGGAGTGCACAATAAGGTTCCCATTTTGGCCATACAGGGAGATATTGGGTGGATTACGCCAAAGTACCGTCGATACCTGAATATGTTAATGTACTGGACCTACTTGGTATCTATTGAAAATGATAGACTGACAAAATATATTTTTGAGTGGGATCTGAGGCAGAATAATAATAATTGGAGCGCGGAATTGGAACTTCTTTTAGATTCTGTTGACATGGCGGATATATATGAACAAAGGGGGCTTTGTGATATAGAGGCTGTATCAAGAAAATTGTTTTTGTTATTCCAAAAGGAATGGAAAGACAATTTGCCATTAAAACCAAAGCTCCATACATATGTGAAATTCAAGGAGGTGCTAGAAATGGAAGAATATGTCAAAAGCTGTTTGCCACGCAGTCAAAGGTCCATTGTAGCCCAATTTAGAGCAGGCATTTTGCCTTTAAATATTGAAACGGGCACATATAGAGGGATACAGGCTGAAAACAGATTGTGTACAATGTGTGATGATCAAGTAGGTGAAGATGAATTTCATTTTCTATGTAACTGCCATTTGTATAATGATCTCAGGGAAGTTTTGTTTACTTTAGTTAAACAGAAAAATACTGATTTAGAAAGTAAAACCGTGGAAGAAAAGTTTGTTTATTTAATGACAAATGCATGTTATAACGTTGCAAAATATCTTAATAGTGCTTGGAGCAGAAGGAAGCTAGCTCTGTATAGACTAGTGTGATAATTGTGGTTACTAATTCTAAAGTGACATATAAGCCAAGGAGGCTGTGTGCTCTTTATTTGACATTATATATTGTATTTCATTGCTATGTGTGCACATGTCACTATAATAAATAAAATATACATACATACATATTGACTTATTTGTTTGTGATGGTGGATCCTAGACCCATATTTACTCTTAAACAATAATAATAGGTTTATATTAGTTGCACTAAATCTTGACCTTGAGTGACCTTGAAAGGTCAAACTGGAGGTCGAACTGATACATTGGCTATAACACGTCATATCTGGGCTGTAACTCTATTGGCTGTGGATTTACACGTAGATCATCATCGTCAACATTATCAGCAGCAGCAGCAGCAGCGTCATGCCATCATTGTCAGCTTAGTACAGGACCATTATGGTCCTCTTATTTTCTCAATAGCTTCCATGAGAAACGCCCCACTTCAAAAATATCGAAATCAAAATCCATGGAGCACGACCTTTTTTCCTCGTACACAGCCATGCAATGTACATCTTCACAAGTTAAGTGTATCAGCCTCACGGGTTTTCGGGACGTGATTTGGCCACATAGTGAATGTATGGAGAACAGAATTCTACACTTGATTTACCATATCCCATTAGTTCAATATTGAGCAAAATATCTAACATTTTATATCACGCTGCATTGGGGATTTTAAATTCAAAACCATAAACGATCTTTAAAATTACGATACAGATCATGCTGGTGGAATTCCTTAAAATCTAGAGACGGGAAAATTGCATTTTTATTCAATGTTTATTTCCCTGGTGCACCCTCATATTTCTGTTGCACAGTTAAACTACAATGCATATAAGTACTTCAGTCCATGCAAACAACACGACGAATTTTATATGCTTGAAATATCGATAGGGCTCCAATTCGGGATTTGAGGGAAAATCCAGGGTTGGGTAGAATGTTAGATGTATCCCTAAGTGTAAGTTAATGCCAATTTATTGAAAAGGCGAGTAATTAGCCCTGGGTGTGCTTGCTGGTACTTTGACTGTGTCTTGAAGAGAAAGTAACTTCCTTTGTTGTCACTATGGGAGGGACCTTTTTTAATCAATCAGTGTTTACAATTACTATTAATATGAGGCAACAGGTTCACAAAAAGAACCTTTACCTGCTGGACAGTGCTTCAAGGTAGCTGTTTGGAGCATGAAAGCATCTCCATTGTGTTTCATATAGTCCACAATCGCTAACATATCCCCACCAGGGAAAATGACCGTGATTATAAGATTAATTAGCATTAATAAACCTAAAGGAGTAGAGCAGTGAACTAATCTATACCCGAGTTGACCTTTGAAGGACTCTTAGTGAGTCTGGTAGAATTATTTAAGAAGTGTAACCTACATGATGCCACTTCACTCCCAAGTTTTAGTAACTGGCTTTCAATTGTACATCCTATGAATATTGAACCAAAGTCATACCATGAAAAATAATGTTAACAACTTCGAATCTCGTTCTGACTTAAGTTAGTACACAGCTTATGTCCGTATGTTTACCAAAAGTAAAATACATTTAATATGAAATGCCTGCTATATTTTTTTCAACACTACTTTCAGCAATCATGCATTATCAGCACTCCTGACATGTCTTTGCCGGAATCCATCAGATTTTTGCAATTAATGCAGGTTGTTCGTAACGAAGTGTCATTTAATCAACCATCATAAAATAATTGATTTCTTCAGTCCAAAAATTAAAAAAAAAAATAATAATAATTATAGTTAAAAAAATTCAGGACAGTCCTTTACCAATGGTATACTGTAAAGTTCGCACACCTATCTTAAAGGATTATTGCTCTAAATAACTTAATTTGTAGTATGGAAAGAAATTCATCTAACATGATTCACGAAGAGGTGCCCAACTCTACTTATAAGCCATTAATAAAACAGTAGTAGATCAAAAGTTTCGGAGCTGAGGGCTGACTAATATCTGACCGAAACATTGTTGTTTATTATTATTATTTTTTGTTGTTGTTGTTTTATTTTATCTGTTTTTTTTACGGGTTCCGTTCCACAACAGTGTAGACAGAACGATCTCTATCCGTGTGTTTGGAAAATTCTGCACCGCAAGCTATCATTCCGTTCCCCTCCGCGTTGTCCGTTCCGCGTCCTGTGCGTTTTGGCTTTTATTATTATTAGTAGTAGTAGTAGTAGTAGTAGTAGTAGTAGTAGTAGTAGTAGTAGTAGTAGTAGTAGTAATATTATTTTATTGAACCCCCAGTGATGGGGACTTAAACATTAAAATACACCGAAATATGAATAAAATAAATGCAGCATATACACAAGTAAGTCACATTCATCACATGAACAAAAATAAACAGACTGGAACTAAAACACAAAATATACAAACCACAAGTAATACCAGACTAAAATTGAAGTGAAGCAGAGCCGAAGAAAGTAAAAACCGGGTAAGCAGCTTCACTACCTCATACTGGAAAGACTCGGGTACATTATAATTAGGTGATAGCAGCAGGTACCTCAGCGAGTTAGCGAAACCGTCCCCGCCAGTAAGAGAGCTTCCACGGAAAGGGCCTGAACGGGTCCGCTGGCACGCAGAGACACCCGCCGCCACAGATGTGTTACAACCGAAGGCGATGGTAACAGGAGAGGATCCATGTCTAATTAGCCAATCAGTCATGATGACTCCCACCCTGTTGCCATGTATAATATTATCTGACACTTGAAAAGCAAATAAGTTTCGCATTGGCGATTTAACTGCAGATTCTTAGAGCTAGAGATAAGGTATTCTGAGTAATCACTTGGGAAACAGGAGGAATATCAAGAGATGGAAGTAATTCAGTGGAGTGAGAACGGTTGCTGAAGCCAAGGGACTGTTTAAGTAAGAGATAGAATACTCCCTTGGCGAGTGCCTTGGGTGACAGGGAAGAGTTCGCTGTACTCGGATCTCCACTTTACATATGCCTTGAGACCACTGTACCATTTATACAAGTAAAATCACTGAGACATGGGGAGTACACCATACAATTTATAAAATAGGCCACTGTGCCAAATTTTGTCAAAACATCGTTCTGCATCAAGACTACATATAAATAAATCTGTGGACGTATTTTTATAATGTTTAATAATACTATGTAATAGGGCACACCCAGAAGCTGTCCCGCGTTACTCACGAAAACCAAATTGTAATTCACTGGCAGTATCGGGGATACACATTGCAAGTTCCATAAGTTTGGCAAAAGTTGTACTTAGGGCGATAATTGCCGGGGTCATTAGGATTTAAGCAATGTGGTTTAGGAATTGGAGTTACAACTCCTATACAAAAGTTAAGAGGAATGACAGAGTAAGACAGCATGACTGAATAAAAATCCGATAGAAGTCTACGAAAAGTCATAATATTACCATATTTCAAATGTTCAGACGTAATACCATCGTAGCCAGGCAAACAATTGCCCTTTAAGCGTGATATGATTTAATTAACGTGTCCGGGTGTGATACTACATGGAAATACAGAAGAATCATTCTCCTTAACAAATGATTGCACTTCACTGTGAATGTTGCTGTGTTCAATATTGAGTGAACTCCTGGGTTCATCTTGCATTTGACCACTGTAAAATTCTGCAAATTGTCGCAGGGAGATATTAGAGTTACATTTAGTTTGTAGACGCCTGTTAATTATATTCTAGAAATAACCACCTTTGCCCTGATGGAAATAAGTATTGAACACATCAGAGCCACGAGACACCTCAGAGTTAACATTTCTTCTACAAAGTTTTCTGAAACATTTTAAACATATTTACACATATGTAAAATCACTCCAGACCTGGGCCTGTTGTTTGTATTCCAAAGGTGCCACCAAATTCGTCTCTTGAGATAGAAAGCTCAGGGGACCAAAATGACTTTGGTCTATAACACCTAGGGAGTATATAACCAGCTTCTTTAGTAGCATCATGTATGGCAGAATTTATTTCATAAAATTGAGTGTCAACAGAATCTTGGATATTAAGTTCGTCAAAAGGATCACTTATACGTCTACATGGTATAGACCGAAGCTTCTGTTCTAAAATAGACTGATACAGTTTGTTACTCTGTTATTCCACCTAGGCCGGGCATGAACCATAGGTGTCCGTGTCCGTTTGGTTTCTACGTCAGGTGAACAAGAAACAATTGCCATGGGTAAGTTTAAGGTTAATTTAACAGGTAAATGGTCGCTCAGGTTATCTTGGTCAAGAGGAAGTTTACTCAGATACTTGACCTCATGACCTAGCTTCGATTCATGCCATTTTCTTAGTTCTGATATGTATCTTTTCGAAGCCTCATGAAACAAAACCGAAAAAGCAGAAAAAAGTTTTAGCCTGGAGATGAATAGGATATTAGTTTATCCTTATGGTGCAGATATATGAATTCGTGACATACTTTGTTATGCATATCACACACATGCGTTCTGACACCTGTGAATATAAATCATATATCCATGGCAAACTTAGCATAAAAGCAGATTAGCATAACCCATTCACATAAATGCAATACTGGTTTGTGATTAGCTAGGGGAGCTTGGCGACTAAATTATTAAAGAGAATATATAGTAATCAGCGGAAATGGGCACTCATAAATAAAAAATTAATGCAAATGAAAAAAAATAAATAAACAGAAAACGGCAGAAGTCACTTCTGGTGAAACAAGTTTGTAGTTTAACCGAAATAAATCCCTACAAGTTTTTGAAGAAAAAGTCAGTACTTGAAACTTTAAAAGTAACAACAAATGAATGTAAAATATATCACAGCCCCCCCTTCCCCACCTTGTGAACAAATGTAGCCCTATATGGCCCCAGAAGTGTTCACCTGGATTTTAAAGCAATACGCCAAAGATTTCTAGAGAAGATTTCCCAAGATGGCTTTCTGGATCTGGTTTACAGTTTGCAGAAAAAAGTCGTAAGCATGCATCTACGCAGCTATCCCCACATAAACAAAGCTAAAATGTACACTTACCCTTCGCCGGGATATTCGAAAATTATCTGAAAATAGGAAATGAAGGTAGCGCTACCTGGGGACATTCGCTGGAGGCTTAAGTCACGCCACGTATGTTCCAACCAACTTGTAAGGTTTTCGGAGACAAAGTCAAAAACATACGAAACCTGAGAGACATTGATTAAAATCAAACAGAAATCGAACGGCCACTTGTTGAACAAAACAAAACATCAATACGCAAGATTCTGTTCATGTACTCAGTTCACAAGTGCCATAACATGTTATCATTAACTCATTCCATATTATGTTCACAGGCCTTGGTCAGTAGTTCTGGCACTGCCTGGCAAGTCATGCTGCAGCTGCCCTTGCAGGTCCAACATTACTCGCCAGGCAGTGCCAGAACCACTTGCTTGAGGCTATAGGCATGTTGGTACTTGAACAAAAGCTCTTTTCATGAAGAATTCAAATATGCAATTGTCGTCTTAAATCTGGGTAAATATACGGAAAAATCAGGGACTGGTATGGAATGAACTAAATGGCCATGTGCGCTTTTCGTACATATTGAATCTAGTACAAAGGCTGGCTTCATACGCCAGAAAAAAAGCTCCCAGAGCGCCATCCTGGAGGTCATTTTTCATGTCATAACCTTGAAGCCAAAATACTTCAAATAATATGAGACTCCCTCAGCGCCATCCTGGAGGTCATTTTTCACGTCGCAACCTTGCAGCCAAATGCTTCAAATAATATGAGACTGCCCGGTGTTTATAGACGTAATAAAATATTAAGCTGCTCTTTGAGAATGAATTTTCAGCCTGTTAGAAGACATTTTTAATTTCTTCTTCTATCTCTCAAATCAGATAATTCATTTTTTTCTGGTTTTCTTTACTTTGATGCTATTGATTAAGAAAAAAGTTAAGACATATGGCATTGGATAACTGCAAAGCAACCAGAACCTGTAATAAATTTTCTTCAGTAAATACTTAATTTTTTCGTATCTTGGCAGCTGTTCTTTCAAGTTTATGTGTACTTGGGAGAGCCGTTGTGAAAACGCAAAGCAAATGGCCAAACAATATCCAGGAAGAGGACTTTGAAAGGACGTTCCCAAGATGAATGCAAAGTTCATAGAAATAGTAACAGTGTACTCAAGGTCATCCCTTCTAAGTTTATTTAATAGATCATGTTTTTATGAAATATGGCCGAGCTAAATATCGTTTACGTATAACCCGTTGAATACAGATTATTATGTCAAACGATTGTGGAATTACCTGCATCCACAAGGTTTAGACTAACATGTATTCCACTAGCCTTGTCATTATGCACATTTATAGATCATTATGTTATGTAAAGAAATTGTTAAAAATCGCAAACTAATGTAGCGCCAACTACTGAACTAACCTAATACAAAACAAGTCAAGAAACTTCCCTGCCACGTTTTAAAGAGAGTCTAGCAATTAGATTTGAAGACGCTGAAAACTACACACAAAAAAGGAAAAAGAACCACCACCATCACCGCCACCCCACCATCAGCAACAACAAAAAAATCTTCCAAAAATGATGATGATGCGCACGATGATATTATTTTAAACATTAAAAAATCCCTGCATGGTCATCATTTGGGAAAACGTAGTATAGCCCATGCAGGGTACATCCCCAGCAAGGTATGGCGTAAATCTGTCATATAAGTTTTTTTGGACAAGTCGAAAAATGAGAATTACCTTTGCATTTCCATTGATGTATATGATAATCAGAAAGCATGTATGCATTAACGACAACTATCTGAATTGAAAAATTCGTCAAAGACCTCCATAGCAGCGCTAGTCAGAGCACACACACACACACACACACACACACACACACACACACACACATATATATATATATATATATATATATATATATATATATATATATATATATATATATATATATATATGTATATACATGTTTGTGTGTGTGTTTTAAATCACAGCCACCTGTCTAGCAGCTTAAGTGGTTCCGTGCGATTTTGAAATAATAAGCTGAGCATTATTTTGCCAATAAACGAACAAAAAGTCATTAACAAATCACTAGAGCGTTACCATTTTGACAAACTTGGTAGAGACCCATCGAGGGTGCATTCCCACCACGCTTGAAGTGAATCTATGTAACGGTTTTTGAGATAAAACCGAAATTCGAAAAAAATGCCATTGCAATCTTCATTAACTTGCATTGTAATCAACAGGAAGGTATGTATTCACAGATAAATGACCAAGTTGAAAAGAATTGTGAAGAAATGCAGATCCACAATAGAGCCACTTAGTGCACAATCATGTCTGATCCTTTTTCACAAGGAACATTTCAATCACGTTTCAGCGTAATGTTGCGTGACGGTATTGAAGAAGGTGAACAGACAAATTATGGATGGGTGGACGAGAGACAACTGACTAACCTTTATCCCTAGTTGGCTCACAAGCCAACTGAGCTACAATAAAAAAAAAACAAAAACAAAAAACAAAAATAAAAATAAAAACAAAAACATAACAACACCAACAAACACAACAAACCAAAAAACCCTACAAACATAAACCCCCACAACATAATAAAATAGAATCAGTGCAGCGCAACATGTTGAACAAGTCAAGGTATTTGGATATCGTTTAATTTGTTTGCTACTTTCATGTATCTCAATGAAATTGTACCTTTTTAAATATAAGGATCATTCAAGCGCAACCTGTTGAACAAGTGTATAGATATACAAAGGAACACTCCTGTGAGGCATTAATATCGGGGCTTGTTCATTGACTAAACAATGATTTTGATGAAAGAATAATACCCTAAGTCATATTCTTAGATTTGTCCAAACCTTTTTGGCACCATAGACCATTATGTACTTCTAAATAAACTGGAACATTATGGTGTTAGGAATTCTGAGTTAGAATGGTTCCAAAGTTATTTTACTAATAGGACACAATTTGTTGCAATAGATGGTGTAAACTCCAACTCTCGTGAGATAATCACAGGTGTTCCTCAAGGATCAATTTGAGGACTGTTTCTGTTTCTCACTTTCATAAATGATTTATCTGTTGCTAGCAGTTTCAATATTATTATGTATGCTGACGATGCTGATCTATTAAACACAATTGCAAATTTCAAACAGATACAGCAACTGTTTCTACATTGTCAAAAATATAAATAAAGAATTATAAAAAATAAGTGACTGCTTTGCAGCAAATAAATTGTCTTTCAACGTTAATAAAACAAAGTCAACGATTTTTCATACAAATCAGAGGAAAATGCAGTCCTGTCAAATACCTAAAATCATGATAAACGACCATCCAATAGAAATGGTTGACACATTCAAGTTCTTGGGTGTCACAACTCAAGAACATACTTCCACATAACATTTTATTTCTATCATATAATGCACTGTTTCATCCCATTTGAATTATTGAATCACTGTGTGCTGCTTGAATTCTTGCAATAGACTAATAAAACTGCGAAAGAAGGCACTGAGAATATTAAGTAACAGTAAATAAAATGCACACACATCGCCTGTATTTAACAAACTTGAACGTTTATAACATTGTGACCTATTTAATTTATCATGTTTGAATTTTTTTTACAAATACATGAATAAAATGTTGCCTGTTTACTTTTTGAATTGTCCATATAAATCAAACTCAACAATCTGAGAGACCAAGAACGTCTGTAACACCAGAAAGATGCAATGTAACACTTCATAAGATTTTATTTTTAAACCCTACAAGACAAAGTTCCCACACTAATATTATAACAAGTTGATTTTATATCAGGTACAAGATACCTGTTTCAGTTTATGAAAAGTAATTGCCAGTTTTACTCTTTAAAAAAATAAATACGCATTCATATAAAGGATTTTTAAGTTATGCACAAAATTAAGTCATTGTTAACTATGAATCTATCTGAAATATTGGTAATTGTCATTTTGCAACTTCAATGCCTAACTTATCTTGATGTTTTCATTTACATATACATTATTTTGAATTGAATGTATATATTACGTAATACTAATAATACTACTTGATAAAATAGTATACTTAAATAAACACTGCCGTTTTTGCACGGTTACAGTGTGAATTTAATAGACCACTTACTTCATAGGACGCGGGTTTTTTCGGTTCACCTCGGGAAGCGCATCCTGCTTTGTTTACATTTTGTGCTCGACCACGCGGGCCGGATTATACTTGGAAGGATCAGACAGTAAAACACAGGATGTGCTTGGATTTAATGAATAATTAAACTGTCAGTAAACTCCAAATGCGCGTTTCACCAATGATGTGATATTTAGGTAAAAGATTTGCACTGTTCAGCACAATCCATGCTGTAATTACCAGCGTTAGCCGTAGCATCCGTTGTAAACAAGTAGACGTGGGCCAGACTCGGCCACTTGCTGATTGGACAATCAGGCCAACAATAGCATGCATAATTAATTACGGTCCGGAAAGGTCGGTACAAGTCGGCATGAACAGGTTTATTGACAATTTGTCATTCAAGTGGAACAATTTAGGGTGGCCTGCATGGCAGCGCCTCATTGGAGTCTTGATGCAGTGTCTTCCTGATTTCTAAAAAACAATATACCAACCTGTTTCTTGATTGTAACACGAGACAAAATAAATTTCATTCATTCATTTATTCAAGTGTGGTCAGGAGCCACCATAAGGACATTCTCACCACGTTTGAAGAGGAAGTAACCAATGTTTTTTTTTTTTTTTTTTTTTTTTTTGTTTGTTTTTTGTTTTGGCGGGGAGGGAGTCGAAAATGATAATTGTTAACAGACAGAAGAAGGCTGGATGAGATAGGACAGACAATGATGCCCCCGATAAGCTTAGCTGTCACGTCTGAAAGTGGTATTTGTAAAACTTTGTAGCCCTTATACAAGTATGTATACGGGAAAACTCTCAACATCGTGACGTGTCAAAAGTTGTAAATACAATTTTAATCTGAACTAAAACGTTAATTTCAAATTATCATAACCACTGACCCTTGGTAGCAAAATTATTCATGTGGTTTGATAATTAAAATCATCGTTATCCCTCAACATCATATCATGACTCTGCTCTGGGTAAGCGTATGGTCACTTTGGCAACTGCTGAACTGTGCAGATGGAATCCTCTTTTACCAATTGTTGTAGATGGGCATTCCACATAGTAAAACGTACATGCGGTAAAATTTTGTCAGTAAGCACCATCACTGAACACTATGACCAACAACAGAAAAAAATCTCTAAAATCATAGCTAAAGTGTTGAATATATTCTTATAAAAATATCTGCCTGCGGTGGTGTGCAGCATCTGGAGTTTTGGATGAGGCACATGGGAGATATTTATCAGCCTTGCTCTCAGAGCCTGCTGCAGTGTACGTCAGAAAATTGTACCACAGTTACTTTTTGGTAAATCCGGTCATCAAGTCGCCAAACTATGTTATGGTAATGACCAGAAGTTCCATGATTTTATCTGTAATTATACACCATTCAGTACGTGTTACTGGAAGAAGGTATGATATTAAGAAGTCGACATTACTGTGAATGTCAATGTGTTAAATAGACGCTTTCGTGACATAGTATAACTGTAAGACTCGGAACTGCTTGATTTCCAGATAATTAATTTCAACACTGCAACGATATGGTCCATCCGTTGGTTTCTTATAAAATCCTGAAAATATATCGGGAAATGTCTTTTTTCGTTGCATAATACTTCCATGATTCAAAATGTGCGAAAGTTTTTGCAATTCTTAAATATTTTTTCTGATAATAAGCAACATATATTATATGAAAACATTACATTTGCCAATATAGACTGTTTTCCAAACTAATTCAACACATATACATGGCATTTGCAATGTTTCACTTGGGTCTTCAGGACCGTTTGAGTTCTCATTTTATAGACAATAACACCGTTCTGTGTGACAACGAAATCAGCTAGAATATCTTTGTACATCCTGTCGTCACAGCACATTACCATACTGCAATATAGACATTGCTTATAAGACTTTTACTTCAGTCATGTCATATTCGTGCCTGTTAGATGGTCATTGTTAGTCTGGACATTGTAAACGTCACACCAAAGCAATTTCTTTTTACATGCAATGTGTGCAAAAAGGCGGCCGTCCGGCTTTCATTGCTCAACGTGGAACTGTAAGGAAATATCTTCATCGTCACAACCAGGCACTTTACTCAATTCTCCCATTGTTAACATTTAAGGGTGTTTCAAGCGATAAAAACTGCTAGTAATATGCTTTCGGTAGTTATGTTTCAGTGTGTATAATTATGTGTACTTCTGTTTCCACATGGTAACAGAAATGTTTTTGAAATTCTTTCGTCAATTGCTCTTCCCATGTGTTAATATAAAACTAATTTCATTTCATTTACATGTATTTCGCTTGTTACAAACCCTTATGTGACAAATACTTATCTGCATCTCCCTATCTGCCAGGTGAAAATTGATGCATTCTATGTAGTTTGCATATCACATAATCCGATTGTTACACAAATGATTCAGACTTACTTGAAGTGTATACGACCCTTCGCTTGTGATACATGCCAAACCATGCTAGTGGGCATTGTTATGATAAGTAGTATTTCGCAGGCTTTCTGAAAATATTACATATGTGTAAAATTATACGTCTTATCATCATCGTCATTATTATTATTATTATTATTATTATTATTATTATTATTATTATTATTATTATTATTATTATTATTATTATTATTATTATTATTATTATTATTATTATTATTATTCCGGGGTGTAATCATGATAGTATTTTTGGTGATAACAATCATGTATCTATTTGGATCCATGTACAGTGCCTGTCTCAGTTTCTTCTCTTCAAATAGAATTGGAATTCTAGTCCGCTTAAAATGTATCACTGGCCCGCCACTTTCTCACTCCCTGTGAAGTTGGGACTTGCAATCGGCTCATGTTGCCTCTGTATTCTGTTGTCATTCGTTGGTAAATAATGTTGTTATTGTCCAGGCAGTTATACCAGTTGCATTATCTTGAAACGCTCCAGTAGTCTGGTCATGTACAATCTTTCTCTTGATTTACAGTTCTCTCTCCATTTGTTACGTGCCTGCCCTTCTTAGACTTGAATGTCGTTTAAGTACCTACGTTAGTTACTGATATCACTATGTTACGAGCTCGTGGCAACTGCCGGATATAGGTAACAAATAGATGACGTCAGTCAATTTGTTATGACATCAATCAGTAAAATACTTCCGCTACGAGACTTTCGTACCTGTAGTCAGAGAACTTTAATTTATTTCGCTCCTCCATTAACATCAGTCTTGAACAATACAGTTGAGCAATTGATTCACACTCAAGCACATGAAATACCCATACCATGCATTTACAATCTACACATAAAACTGTTGAAAGCGAAATAACAGTCTGCTTCATGGCTCTATCATTTGTAGCTTTGCTTCTGAATGAACTCGGATGCCTCCGTCATCTTGTTCTAATCATACGTAAATTCATCATGTCAGCCACTGATGTACTCTCCAACAATGGGCCCATTTATTTCACTTTGATACTTGAAGGTTTGTCATTCAAATGGCCATATTATCCACAAAGCTGCCCTGGCAAACTACGCAAAATTAAATTTTTTGGCTCAATTTAAAAACTTCAAAGTGATAATTTCTGAATCTTAGCTAGATGTTAACTGCAGTGATCAGCTTTTGTCTATGAATAACATTCAACCACTCTCAAGATGAGACCATCAGACTTGTAGAACAGGCGAAGTTTTATGAAGTGCTCACTCATTATTTGTACTGGGCGCTCAGACTTAGAAAGTCAACACTGCAAATATATACGAATAGAAATTACTACATGATTTTTGGGCACCATTGATTAGAAACTATCATTGGCCACCTGGTCAGACCGCAGATACATGTGACGCTTAGCTCAAATATCTTGCTACCTGTGTCAATACAACACTTTGAAAACAAAACAAATTTTATACTGGTTACTTTATCGACAGTTGTGTTGACTAGAAATTTAGAAACAGCTGGGTCTCGCTACTCTATTATCCACATTTTAGCTGCTGGCGTTCACCCAAACTTGAGATACCAGAGGTGATTGAACCACGCCACAGTTCTGCGACTTTGACATTGCATAGATGAACTACTTTTCAAATTTCACCCACAAATCCAAAGAATTTTATTTCTTGTACAGATGTCTAGATTTGTAAGAACGACCTTAAATACCGATATGAAAATTTTCAAGGATTTTATAGGCCAGTGTACAAGAGAGTATTAGATAACACATTTTGGCAGCATTTCCTTTAACATAATCCCTGAAAAGTGTATTACATATCTAAAATCAAAGTATAGACCAATATGCGGGCACAGTATTTTCTGTTTATAAATCAAACACGTAATGACCCAATAATAATTTTGTGATTATCATTTTCATCAACAGTTACCTAATTTTGTGAGCTTCAAAAGTGTTGGAAGGAGCCATGTGACTGAAAAAACCCACCAAAATATGGGGTTCCTGGACAATATATTAACCTATCTTTCACGATTATTTGACGTAGGTCTACTTCGATCCATTTGTTTCTAATTAAAGCTATCTGCAAAACTGATTGATCAGTAGAAATTTAGTTCCGAGGAAATTGGTGTTGAAAGATTTAAGGCCCTTTGTTCCCACATTGTTGGTCGTATTGACAATTGGTCCACTGCGCCCCCCTCCCCCCCCCCAAACTCCGGTCAGGTTTGGATGTTATGCTGTGAGGATATGTCAATCACAATGTTTTGTGTATTGTTTCCAACATACAAAGATTTGTTTGGTTTTTTTCTGTTTTTTTACTTCAAAAGCAGTTATTTATCCGAATCCCATCAAAGGCAGCCACACTTGCAGGCTTGTCAGTGTGGTTACAGACGCGACAGTGACAACTTCAAAGAAGACTCGTAAGCGGATTAGCCAGGTGTCCTGAAGGTGCAATAACCTTGACCCCAGCAACATTGTTTGCAAATGGCACTGCTTGAAAAAGACTACATGCACTTCCACAGCTTCCTTTCGTGAGAAGAGTACTCGATGGAAAGGAGATGCTCACTATTTCCTGATTATCTTGGATCAAACTGCAACATGTCTTTAATGTGTAGGAGGCATAGGCTAAGACGCAAGCGTCAGCATTACAAACATTGATAATAACGTCGGTGGATCAGGCAGCAGCACCTAGTCGTTTGGTCCTTCTAGCGGCAATTTACCAAACCAGTGTAGATGAGAGAGGCCGCAGTACCTCAGCTAAATGAACCCATCTATCGTACAGCATTTCCTTTTGTTAGACACTGTTCCACCAACTTAATTATGGTGCCCAAGATCTCAATATCCCCATTGAAATAGTGTCATCATCTGTGGCAGAGACCTGGCTATAAATATGGAAATTGTGATAAAGTTCCCAGATTTATGTCATCTGGCACCATGATACCAAATCTGAGATGGCAACATGGCGTTTTGGGGCCCATAAGGGATATAATGGGAGTTGCTGTCTGGAAGGCCTTTAGAATCAACATAGTGACTACACTGTTTGAAGACATTGATTAATGTAAGACACAAATGCGCAACAAATGCTACATACTTTGCAATGTTTTAATCAGGTTACCCTCACATCTGTAAAGTTTTTCTATACTGCAGAAATCATTTTCCAGCCCAGAAGCGTTTTTGCCAGGTCTAGGTTCCAGCAACGTTTCAACATTGCGTGATCATGAATTGTTATCAGTTATCACACCTTATTGACAACGTTTTCTGAATAGGCACGAATTATTGACGTAATTTCCATAATGCCCGCTAAGTTTGAGACTTTGGTGTAAATATGACTGTAAAAATTTCCATAATAAATTCATAAAAAATTGAGTCATGCACAATGGCGCTCCCCACGGCAAAAATCTCGGGCCCGAGAGGTCGGTCGTGATTTGTAATCAACGCCATATATTGTCCACCATGGTAGGAACACAGTTTATATACGTACGTACCCATAAGAGCCTGCGTGCGCTCGCTATGAACGGAATGCATGAGGCTTTAGCCATTCATGGACTATACAAGTGATCATACATGGTAGAAATTTTCGGCGATTTTGATCACGTAATTCAGGTCTCTTTGTCTCACAGTAGTGGGGCACCCTGTTCCCGATGTGACTGCAGGCGCTTTTACAGAGAGACTTTATTCTTTAACCAGGGTTACTGGCTCAGTGGGTGACACTGATCTTCCACCATGCCCTAGATGACAAATGAGTACAAATGATGGTGAGGAAGAATGAAGTAACATACAATGTTACTTCATTCTTTCTCACCGTATGTGTATATACAACATGCGCCTGTTGTAAATACCCACACCCATCATACTCGATCATCAGACAAAGTTACTGTTGCTGTACCGAGACCTAAACTTCAAATTCAAAAAAATTCAAGAGAGTTTCCCATACTGTGGACCTCTCCTATGGAACAAACTAGTCTATGATACTCAGACATCATGTTCATTAAATGTATTCAAGCGACGATCCAAATCACAGGGGCAACCAGCAGAATAGTTGTAATCTTATTCTGGTCGATACGAACTCATTCACACTGACCACCAAAGTCACTGTCCACCGAAAATACTGATTATGGTTAGAAGGGAACAAACAAAAATCGGCGCCCCCTCCCCCCCCCCATGCTCTTTTCCTGCTTTAAACACCTTCTGCTGCCCCGACACATATAATCTATATATCAAAAGATTGGCCACAATCCATTCTCTCGATCCCTGTCTAATGATTATGTTGTCAGATGTATTAAGCCCATTGAGCCTCCTTGTTCCTCGCAAAGCGTTTCGATTCCAAATGAGCCACTCTTCGTTGAACGGAAGTGCCTGCCGCGTACAGTGTCATCCTCTGAAAATCTATCTATCTATCTATCTATCTATCTATCTATCTATCTATCTATCTATCTATCTATCTATCTATCTATCTGTCTGTCTGTCTGTCTGTCTGTCTGTCTGTTTGTCTGTCTGTCTGTCTGTGTGTGTGTCTGTCTATCTTTTAAAATAAAAACTTCATAAATGAGTGACTGAGATATGAAATTAACATGTATAGATATGACATCATAAAATAACAATTATAGGTAAAAAACATGACGGGAATAAGTTATTGAGTCAGATGCAGTCTATACTGGCAAATACATTTGTTGTGAAGTGAAGCAATGCGTTATGGGCACGTATGACAAACAGCTTATGCACCCACCTATCTATTTATTTGACAAGTGCGTGCACAAGTTGTTTGTAAAATTTTGCAGAGTTGGAGCCACCTTGAGATGGGCTAGAAGGGAGTTCCAGGAAAGGGCACCTCTATATGATATCCTGTTCTTGCCAATGTTATGATTATTGCGTTGTACAAATAGAGAATTTTCTTTAGCAAATATTGTGTTATGAGAATGGGGTGTATTGGCCTTATGAAACATGAAGGAAAAAAACATGGGAGTAAATCGTGATTTGCTTTATACATGAAACATTTAAATAAAAGTCCCTTCCCTGTTAAGAGTGAGCATATTACACATGTAATGGAGGTCAGGAATAGGGTACGACAGTTTGCTGTATAAATAATTTGTAGGGCTCGATTTTGAAGAATTTGGAGTTTCTTTTTTAATTTGAAAGAGCAAATGTGCCAAATAATGTCACAACAGTCCATGTAGGGCAGAGCAAGCGAGTTGTTAAGTACAGGTAAAAGAGACTTGGACAAATATTTGCCGATCTGCCGCACATGCTATCCTACTTTTCAATGCTTCTTCCTCGTCTCACTTGGGCGAAGCCTCTGGACCCCACAAATATTCTTCGTGCAGGATTAACTTGGCTGCATAACTATACTTCTACATACCTTCATTGGGGTCATAGTATCTTTGCCTGAAGGCGTTGTTAGAGATGAACACAGCATATTTTATGTGTAAAAACGTAATGTTATAATTTAGTGCAATTGGATACTGCTTTTTTATTTCTATGTATTGTGCCAATGCATTTATTTGGACGCTCTCCTCGGAGAGCACAGAGTGCCCTTTTACTGAAAAACATTGAAAAATTCTTTGTATATTCATCTGGCTTTGACCTTCACAAGTTGCTGACCTTGTGAGTAGGCCACTTATTGTCTTGTGAGCACTGGTGACAGCTACCAAAATGGCCGACGAAGCATCTGATATCAAAGAACTAAAGGACTTTGAGGCCCGGGCTCGCTAAGGAGACCTTTCTCAAACTTTATGTGGAAAATATCAACATTGTATTTCAGTTTAGTGACCAGCAAATATGTGAACTCTTGTCTCAGCAAGAAATGGACGCTTTATCCAGTATCCATGGTTCCAGACATCGTTTATCTCGGGCTTAGGATTACAAATAATTGCCTGTTAAAGATATAGAGAAAATGTTCAATAGTAAAAAGATTTCTGACAGTAAGTCAGTACTGACATTAATGTCAGCAGTTCTGTGCAAACTGTAAGCAGTGATAGCACCACCCAAAACCAGGGCCGGCAGATTAACCCCGGGACCATGAACGTAAACAATGCTGACCCAGTTTCTAGGGAGGTTACGAGTCTGGTAAAGGGCGTTTCCGATATGAAGCTTTAATATGACAAACTTGATACAGGAAACAAAAGGTTAGCAGCTGAAAATGAAAAGGCACGTGAGCAATATACAATTAAGGAAATACCTTCCTTGTTAACGATATTAAAGGCATAAGATCGGACAATGAAAGGCTTGCTGGGTTTTAGTCTCTGTTGAAGCAAGGTCTGTGCGTTTATGGAAGTTGTACTGTTCAATAATTCACAAAACCCTGAGTTTTGTTCACAAAACCGTGAGTTTTGTTCACAAAACCGTGGGTTTTGCTTTTCAAAACCCTGAGGTTTGCTAACAAAACCATAGGTTTTATCACAAAACCCTGGGTTTCGTTAGCAAAGCCCAGAGTTTTGTTACAAAACCTTGGGTTTTGCTCAGTTATTGAATTTTGATATCAATTTGGACAAAACCCTGGGTTTTGTGTACAAAACCGTGGGTTTCATGAACAAAACCCAGCGTTATGGTACGAAACCGTGGGTTTTGTAGCAAAACTTTGGGTTTTGAGCACAAAACCCACAGTTTAAGAGCAAACCTCCGAGTTTTGATCACAAAACCCTCGGTTTTGTTATTTTTTTAACAAAACCCTCAGTTTTGTTCCTAAAACCCTCGGTTTAGCCAGAAAACCGTGGGTTTTGTAACACTTTGAAATAACAGAACAAAACCGTGGGTTTTGTGACATCACGAATCCCAGGGTTTTGAAAAGGTGCAATACCCAGGGTTTTGTTACCAACCAATCAGGACAGCTGTTACTTGGTAGGCCTTAAAATACAAAACCGTGGGTTTTGTGACGTCACGAATCCCAGGGTTTTCCGAATTATTCTAAACCGTGGGATTTCTGACGTCAGAAAACCCTGGGTTTTGCAATTAATTGAACATAACAACTGCAAAACCCAGGGTTATCAGGACAAAACTCACGGTTATGAAACAAAACCGTGAGTTTTGTGAAAAGATTGGATAACAAAGCAAAACCCTGGATTTTGTGGTAAAACCTTGGGTTTTGCAAGCAAAACCCACGGTTTGGTCTACAAAACGTTGGGTTTTGTGTCTATTTTTGAACAAAATTTTAAAATTCTGATGTTTGCTCTGTTATCCTGGGTAGTGAACAAAACCCAGGGTTTTGTGACAAAACCCTGAGATTTGCAAGCAAAACTCAGGGTATTGTTACAAAACTCACGGTTTTAGGTACAAAACCCTGGGTTTTGTTTTCGTACCAAAACTCTGGGTTTTGCTTACAAAACCCAGGGTTTTGTATTACAAAACCGTGGGTTTTGTACACAAAACTCAGGGTTTTGTGAATTATTGAACAGTACAACTTCCATATGTGTTGACATTGTGCCAGGAACATGAATCCTATACGCACTACGGAGGACACACTCGAGTAATAATGACATGTATGTGCCAAATGAAATGTTACCAAATGTGACAAATGAGAGACAAGCAAAAAGGCTGAGTTGGTTTCCTATCCCAAAGAACCTGAGGCTGGTACTCAATCTCATCAATATGCAGTGAGTGAATCCTCAGATTATGATAGTCTGACTGATGATTTTGTGTTTACACGGGCGTTTCTTAAGAGAAAGAAGTAAAAAAGAAAGAGAAAAGCAGAGGAGCATTGAACTATGGAACCTCTCCTGGTTGCTTCTAAGTCTATGCTGGAAAGCAGTAATTCTAATTAGAGGTATGATAGCTATATTGGGAACTTAAGTGATGGTAACACACAGGAAGACCTCCATGTGCACATTCGTGACAATATAGAAATCAGTCATTGTAATATACTTCAGCTGTGTCGTAAGATTTAAAGTCACAAATCATTAAAATTAGTGTTAAAAACGAGGCAGATTATCTTGTGCTAGTCAACGCTAATAACTCGGACAAACACCTTGTCGTGCACCCATTTAAGTGTAAGACCTCAGAACAGGAAAACCCACACCAAGCGAGGCCCATACGACCCCAGGGCACTTCACCCTTGTCCACTCGTGGACAAAGGGAGCCCATCCATCAGAGCACATGAAGTGCCGGTACCACAGGTAGGCCTAATGGAGAACTGTACGATACCGTTCTTTGCCTTTATTAAATTTGGCCGACGGTACACAACGCAATGTACCCCGAGGACAAGAGACTATCTCTGGGGCATCTGATATTCGAAATGTATATCATTTAATTGCAAAGTATTGAAACAATGTTCCAGTTATATTTTAAAATTATTCAAAGATTGCGATATTTTATGCCTGAGTGCGACTTGGCACCATGCACATGAGGACGATGTTATCAGCTATGTCATTTTTGAAACTGAAATATTGTGTGTATTTGCAAAATCTGGAATGGAAAATATGGGGATGTAGCTATTATATGTAAAGAGAAAAGTGGCGCTTATTATTCTCAACTTGAAACACAAAGTGACCGAGTTATAGCCATGGTCTAATTCGATACAAATCGATCTATGGTGCAAATAATTGTAAACGTATTTATGCATCTTTTTCCAGAGGAAACACGAACAAACAGATCTTTTTGTTGAAACCATTGACTCGCTGCAGTCATGTTTGGATTTGTATGGAGTAAAATGCCTAATAAAATGCTTTGGTGACTATATTGCACAGTTACCAACAGCATACAAATTGGATAGTTTGTGTTATAAGGGTAAAGGCTTCACACAGAATAGTATTATTCTATATGAGTTTTAAGTAGCAAACGATCTTGTAATTAATGATTTTTTTACACAAGCGGTCAGTAAATTATACTTACATCAATAACACAAATCATACTATACTTGGATGGATCAGGTTTTCTACAACATATGATGCTGACGGCATTTATAAACGTATCACCTTGGATCTTGATCCTCATAATGTTAGTGGCCATCTTCCTTCGTATGCAGAATTTCAGATTATCCTAAGCAATAAATTGTGTGATAATTGTTTACAACATGTATAGGTTGAACGCTCTGTGGATTATCAACATCTCGCTGACAATCTGCAGGGCTTTCTAAAGAAACCTTATCTGCAAAGGTTAACAGTATTTGACCCATTAGTGGTGGATACACATTTAAGTATTCAAGAAACGCTAGAGCGAGTTGATAATTATATGTCTCACGTAAATAATGCTATTCATGATTCAGCACGAGAGGCAGGCTGCATCTCAAGTAAGTATTATAAACCTAAGAAGTACTGGTGCCCTTGGCTTAGTCAGTTAAGAGTCTGCAAGCGTTTTTGGTTTATGATATGGTGTCAGTGTTGCAGGCCCAAACATGGCACTGTACATGATTGTTATAAAGGGGTCAAGAAGTTATTTCGCCGTGTTTCCCGATAATATATACAAAGACAAGAACAATTTAAATTTGATAAGCTGAAAGAGTATTAAAAGAACGTAAAATGACACGTTTTTGGAATAGTATTAATAAAACAAAACAGAAAAGAGTTTACTCTTGTTTATCTGCTCAACAGATTGGTAACTTTTATTCTTCTGTTATGACATATGACCATGACAGTTTATCTGAAGAACAGAATATCATTAATCTGAGAGTTGAAAACTCTTTTAATGATCTCTTGTCTTCTCCTGATGGTTGTAGTGACAAAATCGTAATTACCCTTACGGAGGTTTCTGGTTTTATTAGATGAGCCTAACAGGAACTGCTCTTTGGGATGTGATTGGGTAACGGCAGAACATCCTGTGTTTGGAAAACTAATGTTTATGTGAGGGGCTAGTCTTTATTCATGTATTCTTGATAACTGTCTTATTCCTAGTTATTCTCATATGGGTATTGTCATTCCAATGTTTTAAACGAGTACTTTGAATCCTCATGAGTGTGCCAATTATAGACCTGATACATGAAGCTCAGTCCATGCTAAACTAATAGAGTTTTTGATATTACCCAGAGCATGAAACTAGTCAAGTTCATTTTGGATTACGGCATGGGCGCAGCGCAGATATCGGTTTTGCTTTATTAAAGGAAATTTCGTGTTACTCTAATACTCTTCTCTATTTGTCGGGGAATTAGACGCTGAAAAATGCTTTGATACGGCATAGCATAATTCTCTGATATGTAAGCTAAAGGAAATCTTAGCAGCAAAACATTGGCTTCTGCTTTATTGGTGGCAATCTTAAGATGGATTGGTCCGTATAGTCATTTTTTCAAGTGATTAAAGGAGGGACACAAGGCAGTATTCTATCCCAAAACCTCTTTAATATATCTATTAAAGACCTATTGGAAATATCATGTGATCAGAATAAGGGAATTCATAATGTTTCCAAAAAAATATTGTGTTTGCTTATGCTGATGATGTCACCCTGATTAACAGTATAGCAACCGAGCTTCATGAGTCACTTGATCTGTGTAAGCAATATGCTGACAAACGGAGATTTTAACTAGAACTGCCTTCAGTCAAAATGTATTGTTATCGGGAAAAGTCCTTATGCTTCAGATTTAAAATTTTACATTGGTTGAGAAAATGTTGGAAACGGTTGACAATATAAATATTGTGGGAAATAATTTTGTAGTTATGATTCCTCAGAAGCACCTATTAGACAGTGTGATTACCATATCCAAACCGTAGTCCTAATGAAACAAATCCAAGTCAATTCCGACCAAAGGCAATGTTCCTTGGTATGTATAGCTGAAACATATATAGTTCGTATTTACCCAAAAGAGACCAAAACGTAAGTGCAAAGGTCCATAGGGGGGGAAAAAAAAAAAAACCTTATCTAGTTTTCACATGACAGAATGCAAAAAGTTTTGTTTGAAATTATAGGCCTATTTCAGTAAATTGGCTTGAACAGTTGTATCATTCATGCACATACAGGACCATACAATTTATGAAAAGGGACCAAAATTTGCATCACATCAAAGAATTTGTAAGCGGAGGTTCTTAACTTGTTGAAAATGTCTATAAAATTCAGTATTTAAAAAGGTACTACTTGCAACCACCATCTCAACAATGATCATCATCTATATAAGTCCACACACTGACACCAACACCAACATCAATCCATCAGAAAAGCCCTCTAGGCCTAAAATGACCATCAATAAGAATCTAAACAACATGATTATATAATTCGATGTGTTTTAGGCATGTAGTTAAAGATATGATGTTGTTTTAAAGGAGATAAACTAAGAGTATTTCAAAAAGGAAAGTGTTTGAATTTCCAAATATAGTAAGTACATTGGTTCAAATGTTAAACATCAGCCAGAAGCAAGTGACATTAGGCTTCAAATCATTAAAACGTAGTCAAAAATGCATTACAATAGTCAAAATTTGTAAGGATAGCAGTCACATTTCAAGTTGGTTTCCAAAAGTATTTTTGAAAGGACATTTAAATGTTCAAAATTGAAATGTTCCTAAAGGTAACTGTAAGTATAACTGTTTTCCTGTAACAGTTTTAAATTTTTTCATTTATAATAAGACGTAGTTCAACTTGTCAGTCAGTTGATTTAGATGTTAATTATTTATACAAAAGAGAGACAGAGAAAGAGTACATTAAACACTTTGAGCCAACCTGACATGACCTTCATAATAACAAACTATATTCATCAGACAATTATAAAAAACAACATCAGTTTCACTACACTTGGAACACTTACTGCACTGCAATATGTGCAGAAAATGCCTGAATGTTCAAATTGTTACCAAATATATAAGGGTTCCATGAAAAGAGAAGTGGATAACAGTTTTCAATGATAGTGATGAGACCAAACCAAATACCAGTTTAACCTTGTCAGATTCAGGATCATTTACGAAATAGTAAGACATGCTATGGATGATAGAATATCTGCATATCGACGTAGTTATTATTCCCTGACTAATATAGGATTACTTTAGCCAGGCCTATCAACAGATGTCGAATCCTATTTATGTAAAAAAAAAAAAATTGTGTACTTGTCTTAATAAAAAGCTGTGGGTTGCATTTTTAGACCTTGTTTTGGTCTACCTCTAGCTTACTCGATATTTTTGCTGCTTTTTAGTTTCTTACCATCAATTAATACTGTATATTTTGAAAAATAGTGTGAAAGATTGCGTAAGAATGACATCTTGATATACATTATTATTATTATTATTGTTATTGTCATTATTGTTATTGTTATTATTATTATTATTATTATTATTATTATTATTATTATTATTATTATTATTATTATTATTATTATTATTGTTGTTGCTTTTAAGATTATTATTGCTTTTAAGATTATTATTGAACTGAATTTATTGGAATTGAATATGCATTTTCATACTCATGCTAATACATTTCACGATGTTGCATATGTGATATGACGGCTCGCAGCGGAGTAATACTCATCAGCTAGGTACCTCTTTCACGCATTTCAAACTTACTTAATCTCACTAATGAGAGACAGAAAGAAAAGAAAAAAGGAGAAAAATACGGCACAATCAGGGAAGAAAATTACACAAACAGATAATGATGTGGACAAAAAGTTGACGGCCAAGCATAAAGCGGGGGCAATGTGCTGAAGATTTTTTTTTTTTCTTTATTTTCAAAAATTATATTTTACAATTGCCATATGCTAAGGAAGAATACTTGGACCTTGAGTTGGATGTCATTATGCCCACCCCTCTATTATATTTCTCCGAAAATTAATATCTCACTTTTTATCTATTACATATAGCCTACAGTTATAACATGTAAATTATACAAATTCACAAACTGTTTGCTTTTTCCAACATTTCTTGGGGCCTTTTTACATAAATACACACACACACACACACACACAAACATATATATATATATATATATATATATATATACCCCAGGAAATTATCTTGGGACCACTGCTGTTTTTAGCTCAGCTGACCTGCTAGTAAGGCTGTCTGTCGTCGCTCATCCATTCGTTCATAAAGAGCATTTTCGATTCTCCAATATCGTCCGCCAAATTCACTTCAAACATGGTTGAGAGGTTCCTTGGGTCTCTTCATAGTTGGTTGAATTGGTCAGGCTCAAGTGATTTTTTTTGTTTGTTTGTTTTTTTTTTTTTTTGTTTTTTTTTTTTTTGTTTTGTTTTGTTTTTTCTTGGTTTGGTTCCTTTTGGGGGCAAATCTTAAAAAAAAAATTCTGTGAACCCGCGAACTCAATTGCTTTGATATAATACGTAAATACTTCTAGGGACTCCCAGTTTTTAATCGTTTACCGGGTGGCGCTGCGACTTCTATTTCTATAATTTTTGGTGTTTTTTTGCAATTTTCGACTTCTTCTCCGGAACCGTCACTCAGATTAAACTGAAATGTTGTGGATATGTTTCTTGTGAAAAGATCAAACTTTTTCGCTACGTGACACTGCTTTGGATTCCTGATTTTAAAAGATTTTTTTCAATTCGGGTACTTATCAGTAAATGCACATTTTCTACTGATTACTACGCAAGTCAATGGGCATTCTAATGCTAAGTCACATTTTTGACATAGTGCCTTGGGTGGGTTTCTATCAAGTTTGTACAAATGGTCACGCTTCTGTGATTTTTGCATTTTGATGAATTTTTTGGGGGTGGGGGTGGAAAACTTAAAAACTCTTCTCTAAAACTGCACACGCAATTGCTTTCATATCACACAAAAACACTCCTAGGGACTGGTAGCTTTTTACTTGTGCACCAGGTGGCACTGCAATATTTAGCTCATCTGACTTGCTAGTCAGGCTGAGCTTTTAGTAGGCTCAATCGTCCGTCTTTGAAATACATCTAAATGTCATGTGCACTCAGCTAAAGCACAGCACAGGTCTATGTAGTCGCAACCTTGATTCTGTGGGACAAGCTTAGGTTAAATGAGCACGGGCTGTTCACGTAGCCCTACTGATTAATATATGTTAATGAAATATCCAATCTAATGCATACAAACATAGGTCTTTGAAATTATATTATATATTGAAGCAGATGATCCAGCTACTCAGAAAACGACCTTAACATGGACTTAAACTATTTTGAAAACTGGGTAAAACCAATGACTAGTCCCATTTAAGCCCATGAAGACGAAAATTATGCTAATATCAAGGAAAAGTATTTGTAGAAACAGAAAATCACCCGAAACCCACTATTTACAATCAGCATTTACACTCTGTATCTGTATCATTTAGGAGTAACATTTCTTAGTGACGTGACTTGGAATAGCCGTATTTTGAATGTTGTGGAAAAGAGCACAAGGTTGATCAACATCATGAGACGGTTAAGGTATAGAGAGAACAGAAACACATTTAAAACAATTTGTAACTAATTCACTGGGCCAATGCTAAAGTATAGAGGCAGTGTGTGTTCTGAATGTAATGCTGCTGATGAATCACTGTTGGTATGAGTCCAACTGGATGCAGCCCACACAGACCCACCTTGTTAGTGGAGCACTGACTGAAACATTGCATGTACAATTGTATTTAAAAATTAGTTGTGAAAGATTAGCGGTTAGACAGGACAAAAGGAAGGTAATGTTGATGTATTAAATAGTGAATAATGATGCTTCAAGTTATCTTGTAGGAACACTACCCTTATCTTCAGGCAAGGGACCCTCATACAATTCTCCCCATGACAGAAATATCTCCCACTTCCTTATTAAAACAGCAAATAATTATAAATGATATCATTTTGTACGCAACGGTACAATTGTGGAACCAATTACCCATAGGCGTGAATAGTATCAGAACATACCTCAACGTTCCCAATCTTATTGAACAAGCACCACAAAACTCCAGCGAAAAATGATCTTTATAGCTTTGGGAAAAGAAAAATTTCAATTACACACGATAGGAGGTGATCGGGAAAAATCAAGTTGAACTGCTATTTGAACAAAATAAAAAGTAAAAATTATCCTGCTTGTAGCTGATGCGCACCTGTTGAAAATCTGTTCCAATATTTCTTTATTTGTCCTGTATATAAAAATTTTAAAATAAACCTTCACGAAACTGTGATTCGTACAGCACATTTTACCTTGAAAACCGTTCTCTATGGATTAACAGAATGTACTCAACAAGAAACCGTCGAAATATTTTAAGGCAGTACACACCTTCATCGAAGAATCAAGATGCTTCGAGCCACCCTAAATTTTGAAGACTTATCGTAATTTCAAGTCAGAAAGCTATGCCATACGGTTTCGGCAGCAGCACCTGACGAACATGCTGGTAACGCATTAACACTTAACTTAACTTAACCAAAACGGAGAACAGATAAAGGGCTTGTAAAAGCTAGCAACATATGTATCACTATGTTAATGATTCAACTTCGAAACGTTTGCATTTTTTTATGAACCCTTGCACTGACAGAACTATATAAATATTGTCTTCAAAACTGTGGTGACAATAAGCAAACAAAATTGTATTTAAACAAAATGATGTATGAACTGAGTTAACATTCCTATGGAGAAGTTGGGCGTAATAACACATTGAGGAATGTCAGAAAGTTATGCCATAAGCTTTCGGCAGCAGCACCTGACGAACATGCTGCTAACGCTTTGACGCCTAATTGGAAAAGATGTCGATTCAGTTGGCTACGACCCATGCGTAGTCTCGAATGTAAAATAGATAGGTATCTCTTTCCTACGTTAAGAAGTTTGGGATAGCTCAAAGGGCATTTTGATGGATTTGAAATTCTCCCTTTAAACTATACTGAACCAAACAAATAACGCAACTTTTTCATTTGGGTTTATTTTCACATTGGAACTGTACTTAAAGTTCAAAAATATACGAACCGTTCTTAAATCAGTCTAAAATAATGCACCAAGTAGTGTGACCTCAAGGTCGAGTACCCTGACCTTGCCATTGGGTCATTGTCATGAATCAAGAGTGACTACAGCAGGCTATTTTACACAAGTCTCTGACACCTGAAATTAAGGTTGCCAAGTCTTTGATTCTGGGACAGGAAAAGGCCACATTGAAATCAGCCCAAGCATAACTGTGTGCGAGGATATGAGGCTTTCAAAGTTTGGTGGTTGTGCTGAATCAAGGACAACTGCAGGATTCAGTGTTACCCACATGACTAAAACATTCGCACCTTTACTGGTTGGGTGTAGCCCCTCACCGACAATAAAAGGGCAGCATCGGATTCATTTGGCACAGTATTCCAAGAACTATGGGTCGATTATCAACAGTAGATCGGGAGAGAGGAATTGGCATGCTACAGGCTGGTTTATCTGCAGCAGAGGTGGCAAGAAGACTGCAAGTCCACAAATCCACTACATCCAGACTTGCAACAATTTCCAGGAGACTGGGGCCACAGCTGATAGACAGCGTCCTGGGAGACCAAGAGAAACCACACCTGCACAAGACAGACACATCAGGGTGTCACATCTGCGGAACTGAACTCGACCAGCCACTAGAACGGCACAACAGACATCTGGCAGAACCAATAACAGAATGTCTGCCCAGACACTCCGTAATAGACTACAAGAACACCATCTACACGCCAGGCGTCCTTACAGGGGTCAAATTTTGACACAAGCAAGAAGGCAAGCCTGACGACAATGGGCTACTGCCCATACTCGCTGGACCCATCAACAGTGGAGGGATGTGCTATTCACCGATGAATCCTGCTTCACCCTGTATCATGCAGATGGTAGGACATGTGTTTGGCGACAAAGGGGAGAACGCTACTCAGATGCCTGTGTGCTGGAAACAGATCGATTTGGAGGTGCATCAGTGATGGTGTGGGGTGGAATTTCATTCACAGCCAAAACCCAGCTAATCTTCATTGAAGGCAATCTTAACGCTGCCTGTTACAAGGATGAGATCCTTCAGCCTGTTGCTGTCCATTTCATTAGACACCACCAACTCCACTTGCTTCAACAGGACAATGCTCTGCCCCATGCCGCTGGACTGACGATGGATTTTCTGCAAGGAGAAGGAATCAACGTTTTGCCATGGCCCTCCTTCTCACCTGATATCAATCCCATTGAGCATCTTTGGGACTACCTTGACCAGCGTGTTCGGAGACGGGATCCAGTACCCGCCAACCGCCAGCAGCTTCACCAGGCTCTTCAAGAAGAGTGGGATCGTGTGCCCCGGCAGATGGTGCAGTGGCTAGTGTCACCCAACATTGCATAGCAGTTACAGATGCTGATGGTGGTCACACACAGTATTAGTGGACATGCCAATTTGTGAACTTTACAAATCAATGTTGCCATGTTTATTGCCAGCTAGTCGCGCCCTCGTTGACAGTTTCAAGTTTTTGTTTTTGACATGTTATGCCAAAAAGACTGCAGAATATGGATCTAATTTGTTTCTGTGATATGAAAGTAACAATAAATATTTAAGTTAAAAAGTTTAAGGGTTGCGTTATTTGTTTGGTTCAGTATAGCTCAAAGATGGTAAATTTTAACCTTCAAACAGAGGAAGCTTAAGATTCCGCAATTGGATGTCACAAGGGAAGAAAGATTTTTCAAACAACATTAATCTGGTTGGAACTAAAGGTACATTGGAACGTCTATTGATATCAGACTAACCCTTGGTTTCAAAGTGGTAATTTTCCTTGGGTGCTGGAACCTCGGGCAGAACGTTTTACAAATAATTGGGGGTTAACCTGTAAACTATCTCATACATCATGGAAATTTTCCAGATTTCTCTATGTCTGAGGAGTTTGTAAGTTTCCTACCGCGTAACACTTGGGGTAGCCTGCATTGCTCCAATAACTGCACGGGACGCAGCCAATAGGAGATCTCATGAGACCTATTCAGCAACGTGTGCACAGGCATCCACACTACCATATGGGACGAGCAAATATGAAGAAAACTTTTGTGGGTGTGTTCTAATGTGCCAAGCTATCGTTGTAGACCAAACTAGAGAAACTTCACTATGTTTTTCTTTTTGGAAGCTTTGGTGGCGATTTCTCTAATATAGGTATTCTATTTTAGATCAGATTTCAGAATAATACCTTGATGTTTATGTTCGGGCCCATTTATCAGATGATGTCTTCAGAAAACAAGCGGGGAACGATCAGAAGTATGTTTCAAGAGAGATACGCATAGTGTCGGCTTTTAAGATAATGAAAGAAATGACCCATTTTACAACTCAAATGTCATGTTCATAGAACTTTGTTTGCTTGTAGTTGCTATAGCCCTGGGATGTGGAAAGCAGCCGACTGCTATCAAAACTTAAGGCTCGGTGGATTATTTAGCATAGGTCCTACATTGGTAAACAGACTATGCACGCGCTCTGGTCAGCAAGCTGAAACGTAGTCATGTTTTTTCTTTATCCACATAAATTTTGCTTTTTAAGAATCATGTTTTGTGACCCGAAAGGTAAAGTGCCAAACTTTATGAAAATAGAGAAAAAGGCATGTGTGTTGGGTCTTACGAAAAAATAGTTTAAAACAATAAAAGCGTATAAATTGGAATAATACTTCCATGATTGATTAATACTTCTAATATTGAAATTCAGTGGGCATCACTTTTGACGACAAAGCACATTCACATTTAATTACTGTTAATATGATAGCCCTTCGTTTTAACGTCTCGAATACATCACGTATAGCGTAAATCAAAGTCCACGGTCGCGATCGCTTCACTATTAGCACAGTTGGTTTTTGTGCCAGGATTTATAAAAGCTTAGAATGCTTACTTTCTCATTAAAGGGCATTGAATGTTTGATGCCAGCAGCAGAAAGTGTTTGCACCTTAATTACAAGGAGAAATAATCATACCATAATTTGGAGGCTTTCTTTGAAACTGATGCACACGAAGGTGCTTTAGAGTATCTTGCGTTCCATCAAATCCCCATGTATAGGTTAAAACATTGTCCTAAAAGGGGATAATACAAGCATAGGCATCACATCCTGAAAGGGACGAGTAAAAGGACTCGGTGTCTTTGTATTGAACAATTTAAACAAGACTACCCTGAAATATCACTTAAGTGGCATGAGTGACCTTTACACTAGCCATACCAGCTGCGGCTGTTACTGATACTTTTTATTCTAAGGCAGCACAGTCTTGAAGGTGAACCGTCATAAGCGCCACTGCTACAACATGTATGGTAGGCATCCCAGCATGTGCCACATATGAACCCTTGAACTAATGTGAACGGGATTCTGTTTCTATTCATCTTCACAAGTAACTGCGGCAATATACATGGCTATTTTCTCTGACCAATGGGACATTACGCAGACTGGGTTATACGAATAACAGAAGTATTGTGTGCTAGCCGCCGAAAGAAATTGTTGAAATATTAATATACAGCTGTACGAAGTTGTATTTAACACGACGCCTGTTTCATTTGCTAATATTGAAATTACGTTAAGAAGTTTAGCCAGTTATATGGTCGATGATCAGCCTAGGTCTATATGCACTGCTTTGATCTTATAATATACATCCTAACACCCTCCCCCTTAATAGCAAAGGAGAGTATAATATCGAACAACAGCAACAAAGCTCAAAGTAGTGCCCCCTACCCTCCCTCTGTATACGCAAAAAATGCACCCAGCCACCCCCTGCCATGGGTCTAAAAATAGATATGGAATTATACTCTAACAGGTATCTAAAGTCAGAATCAGCATTATACCCCACAGGGTGTCTAAAAATAGATAGCATTGCCGGTGAAAGATAAGCTCAAAACTGTTTAAACAAAAAAGCCTCTATCATTGATATGTGATCATTATAAGTAAATACAGGTGCTTTCTCACGCTATAATGCTACAGCGGTGTCGTCTTGGCAATTTTCACTATTTGGTTTTGCATGATGAAACATCTTACTGGTGACATCGACAAAAGGATTACATGTGGTATGGTTCCACACAGATGCACTCATGTTATCTGATTACGCAATCACAATGAGCACACAGGTTCATGTTTTAAAAAAAAAATTTAAAAAAATACCAGTTTTATCCGGTTTTACTTTAGTAAGCACTAGGAAAAAATCAAAATTGAAACTTATTTTTTTTAAAGTAATGTGTGCACAATTAATGCTACCTAGAAGACAACACTGACAATCTCTGAGATGCGGACAACATTCGTGTTACATAGTGAGTACGCTGAATATTGTGTAGGTTAACTATATGAAATAATATTATCCCTGTAAATTATTTTCAATGCATTCCAACATCCCGATTGGAGCAAATCTGCTATATACAAGCTCTTTTTACGCCCCTCCGGAAAAATTACCTTTTTCCATTTGTTTTAGGTGTCAATATCACTCATGTGAGCTGGTTAATTGCGAGAACGTTTATGGACAATTATGTATGGACTAAATAGTGCCTGATCGTTAGTGGGAGTACCTTTTGGTTGAGATATTTATGGACTGGTCTTTGTTTGATTCTCCCGCCATTGGAAAGAGAACAAGGATAATATGGACGACGGGTCTTGTGATATTGTGCCCAATGACAAAGCTGATTTCAGCAAAGGGACACTGGATTCTCCTGTTTCCACTGGTGCGGCTCCTCCGTCTTCACGTACAAGAACTGGTCTTATGTCATAGAAAAATTTCTTGGACATTCTACAAAACCCAAGGATCATAAAATTTTTCAGAGGAATCGTGGCTGAAATTGTCAAACCAGCAGTATAAAGATCACATTAGAATACTGAATGAGACCATCATAGCCCATCAAAATGAGATTGATAAGCTGAATAAGGAAGTGGCAGCACTCACAGTTAACTCATTCCATACCAATCCCTGATTTTGCCGTATATTTACCTAGATTTTAGATGACAATTGCATATTTAAATTCTTCATGAATAGAGCTTTCTTTCAAGTACCAACATGCCTATAGTCTTAAGTCAGTGGTTCTGGCACTGCCTGGCAAGTCACCATAGTATGGAATGAGTTAAGATATATAAACAAGATAGAATCCCACGTGGTGCCAGAATGAACACTCTAAAGAGGGACTCCAAGGGGTATTTGCGTGATACGTTATCATATATATTTATTTCTCGTGAACTGTGAAATCGAAGATTATTTTAGCGTGATTCGTGATTATAAGTATTTGCGTGATTCTTTACTCTATATTTATTTCTTGTGCACTCACGATGAAATCAAAGATAATTTAACATGATTCTTGATTATAAGTATTTATTCACGTAACTGTAATTTTTATGATTTCGATTTAACATTGAAAGTACATTTAAATTTTCTGTGAATCGTGTTTTCACCCCACCCCACCCCACCCACCCCCGGGGGCCCTCTCTAAGAGTAACTGGGATTACAGACAACAAGAAATCTGAACATCTGCAAGAGCAGATAATTGACAAAGTGAATAGATATATGGGAATCAAGCTGAAGCCCACAAATTTTGTGTGCAAGAAATTGCCAGTGAGAGCAACCAAAGGTCAGAACAACCAATCAACAGGGACTGTAAGGGATACATTCCTTCTACAGTTCCATAATATATGGAAAAGATAAGAAGTTTATGCTGGAAGGGCAGGATTAACAGGTACCAATATTTTTATTGCAGAAGACCCGAGTGCAGAGGAAAGAATGTTCTACAATTGCAGGCAATATAAGAAAATGTAAAGGATAAAGTCAACCTGTACACAGGACCTTCATATATTTGCAAAACAAATGATGACAAAATGGTAGTAGTGACATCTCATGAAGACTTCAAACAATTTGAAAGAGGATATGATGGCGGAGATAAGATGAAAGATGATCATGGACACAATAAAAAGTCGGCATCAAAGATTTTGTGGAGACACTAGCCGCCACACTGCTGAAGACAGAATCAGTAGAATATATGGTCATAGTGTGCCAGAGGGTAGAGATCCTGAATAAGCAGAGTACTGTGTTGAAAAGCATGACTTACCCAGGAAGGTTTCTGAACTGCTATTCATTGATAGCCCGTGCATCATATCACCAATCCATGGATGTACTTGTGATTAAGTATGGCTCATTTTAATCAATTAGCAGAAGACAAATTTATGTCAAATTCTACCATTTCAGACCTTCACTGATAAGAAACTTGAAAATGATTGACATGGACATAAAAACATGATTAAGCAATTCTTGAGAGACAATTATTTTCAAAATTCCATTCACCATTGATCTACACCTCTAAAACAATAACTTCAAGTATTATACTATTGATGAATTGAGCCAAACTGCCAAAGGTGTTATTAATGGCACTAGTTTTCATTGCATATGAATATCTGTAGTCTCAATTTTTTTGTTTATCAGAAAGTCTGGACTGTATCTCCTTTGATATAATTGTTGTTAATGAAGTAGGTAAAATATATGGATGGTAGATCTACACTTTTGGATGAAGGTTATAATTTTAGTGATATTATTTCAGAAAAAAACAGGTTTGGATGTAGAGCTTCATTATCGATAAAAATAAGAGATTATTTAAAACTTTAATTTGAAAAAGGCTATGAGGGAGTAGAAAACTTGTTAGTAGAGAAAAAATAACAAATGAAAGAGAAAATATAATTTTAGGTGTAATTTATCGCCATCCGAATGTAAATATCAATAACTTTAGAAACAGCCTTGAAATAGTTATTACTAAGATTGGCAGGGAGGAAGAGCATTGCCTAGTGTCTGGTGACTAAAATATAAACGGTCTTAAATGTCAAGAACATAATCCAACAAATATGTTCATAAATATGATATTATCTTACAACTTCTTGCTTCAAATAACTCTAGCAACAAAAGTAACAGCTGATACTGCCTCAATTATTGATCATACACAATACAAAGTACCAAGAAAAACACATACGGAGCCCAATAGCAGGCATTATTTGTATTGATTTCAGTGACCATTTACCCAACTTTATCACATTAAAGAAATATTTTACATTTAGCAAAACAAAAACGACCTGTCATCGGGATTTATGGAATAATAAAACTAACTTCCAACACATATTGAGAGGAAAAAATTCGGACAATGCGTTGAACCAAGATGATATAAATGAAGCTTTAGATTCATTTTTCAAAAAGGATAAGCATGCTTTCAATCAAGCTTTTCCATTGAAAAAACTATCAAGGATAAGAGCTTAAGATAAAAAGAAGGAGGATTAAAGGCCTCTTTATTAGCATAGGACATAAAAATAAGCAGTATGTAAAGTCTCTTGAATCACCTACTTTACAAAAAAAAAAAGGATATAAGAATATCCTCACCTGTTACTTAATCTACCTAAGGTTGCAAAAATTATTCCTATATATAAAAAGGATGAAAGATATTTGCCTGGACACTACAAGCCAATAAGTCTTCTAAACGACATAAACAAGGTAATGGAGAAAATAATGCATAAAAGAGTTTATCTATTTTATTGCACAATGATGTTCTATTTGAATATCAATTCGGACTCCAACATGCACGTTCAACAATCATAACCCTGGCTGAATACATAGAAAATGTTAGAAACGAAATAAAAAAGGGGAATTTCGCTGATGGTATATTCTTTGACTTGACAAAGGCCTTTGATACTGTAGATCACGTATTTTTAACTGAACTAGAACAGTATGGTAGAAGAGGGATTGTTTTAAAATGGTTCTAAAATTATTACACCAACCAACATCGTTCACATATGTAAATAAGCACAGGTCTTCATTGATAGATATTGAATATGGAGGGCCCCAAGGACTAGGACTATTGCTGCTCCTATTTCATATTAATGACATTCATAAATGCCTGCCTTGGATTAATTCATTTGGTTTGCGGATGACACTACTGTATTCTTATCAAATAAAGACCCCAAAACCACTGAAAAAATAGCAGAACATGTTACTAATAGAGTAAAGAACTGGTTTTAAGCAAACAAGTTGACCCTAAGTATTGATAAATCTTGTTTTTGTGTAATTCATGTGAAAAATAAATTAGTACCTCAGTGCCTTGACCAGATAAAACTTGTTAGTGACATCATATCTAGGGCACAATGTACTAAATATCTAGGTTTTTTAATATAAGAGCAACTAAATTGGAAGCATCATATTGATAAACTATAAAGGGAATTAATCAAATAAAGAACCCAAAACCACTGAAAAAATAGCAGAACATGTTATCAATAGAGTGAAGAACTGGTTTTAAGCAAACAAGTTGACCCGAAGTATTGATAAATCTTGTTTTTGTGTAATTAATGTGAAAAATAAATTAGTAGCTTAGTGCCTTGACCAGATAAAACTTGTTAGTGACATCATATCTAGGGCACAATGTACTAAATATCTAGGTGTTTTAATATAAGAGCAACTAAATTGGAAGCATCATATTGATAAACTATAAAGGGAATTAATCACGATAACTCGCTTGTTTGAGTTAGTTAAACATTTATAACTCATTGAAATAAAATCAAAATATACTATTCTTATATACACAGACACACACACACACACACACACATATATATATATATATATATATATATATATATATATATATATATATATATATATATATATATATATATATATATATATATATATATATATATATATACATATACATACGTACATACATACAAGGATAAGTTATGGTATTGAAGTATATGGACATGCATCGAAAGAACTGATTAACAAGCTTCAAACACAACAAAATAGGATAATTTTTATAAATAACATTATCATTGAACATTGATTATAATAAGGAATGTAAAATATATGGGTTCAAGTTACATAAGCTGAGCTTTTTCTGGAACCCACTCTATATGTATGTATGCATATACGTATTTATGGGAAATAAAATTCATTTATTCAAGTTTCGCGCCGACCCAACCCTCTGGAGCAACGAACTTGCAAGCAGAGCGGATTTGGACAAATACCACAGTTAGGTTTGCCCACTTAAGACCATAATCTGCGGGTAACTCCTATATACTATTTTGTCGACTGTTCAGCTGTTAACGTTTTGACTCACAAATGACACAATTGTTTCGGTCCAGTGCATATGGACCTAACTTGTTGGGCGTGTACTTGCTATTCTGAATTTTCTGTGACTTTACAGACTTCACTTTCTTCAGTGCATCCGGACTTTGAATAAAATGAGAAGTTTCCTATTTATGTTTCCTCATAAAGTAGGCCCAAATGCTTTACATGCTTTTTAATTTTTTTTTATTCACCAGAAAGAGTACATAAATGTGACATACTGCTTCATGTCTTTTTATTGTATTAAAGTTGATACAAGTGGAGTGAGAAAAGGTATCACAAGGTATCATACCCATGAATCTCCTTACATCCGTATAAGGCCTGCCGCAAATCTGAGAAACGGGCCTTATTTAAGGAGTTTGGTCTACCCGTCTGCCTTATAGCTGTAACATACCTCATTCTTTTGCAAATCTCCTGTAGATTTCAAATATGCCTGTTGTGGAGCTCTCATGTGGTCCAGTTTTACGATATGTGCAAATTAAGAAACCTATATAGTAGAGCAGCGAAATTTTCAACAAAGGCTTATTTTCAGTTTTCGTTCAACCGGAAAAAATACCCGGCTGGATTTAGTATCAATCAAAAGATAAGAACCTGAAGTTTCAAGTTAGGTAAGGTGTACTATCAATTTCATGGTTAATTTGTATTTATATTGGTTACCATGGCAACGAAATTAAGTGTTCATGAAATGAAGGGATAATCACCTTATTAACTATAACTTTATACACCTACAAGGTACCATCTCACAACTTTACATCAACATACATTCTATACAGGTGTTTCATAAGAAACCAGTTTGAGATAGTAAGTGTCACCAGTTGGTTGCCATGGCAACGGAATGTTTGTAAAAGTCACTTGAATTTGCATGTAAACACTAGAAACATATTTAAATGTTTTAAATATCGGCAATAATTTTCATAACATTCAATGTTAAAATGTAAAGAGATTCTTTCTGCACTGACAATGAGGTCAATTGAGTGAAGGAAGACTATTTTAGGTCGCCTAGCACCACTCTTGCAAATGTTTACATAACTCAAAATCAACAGATTTTTGTGGATATTGCAATTGGTCAGATGGCCAGTGCTGCGCATTGCTGAGAAATGATTCATACATGTGATAATATTGCCAGAAAAATCTGTCCTTAAACAAAAAAATACTTAGCTATATTTGGTATTAATTAAAAGACAGGAACTTGTAATTGAAGGATAGGTAGAATGTACCATCGACTTAATGGGCAACATACGTTTTTATTGGTTGCCATGGTAACGACATTTTTTTTTAATCCAGGCAAAAACACAGTTTTAAACATTATGTAATGAAAATACATGGTACCACTTCACAACTTTACATCAGCACACCTACTATACAGCCATTTCCAAAGAAACCAGTTTGAGATTGTAAGTGTCAAAAGTTGGTTGCCATGGCAACAGAATGTTACTAAAATCACATAATTTTGCAATCAAACATCAGAAGCTTGTTTCTAGCTTCAAATTTTAGGAATACTTTGCATCAAATGTGCTGTTAAATGTAAAGAGACTCTTTCTCCACTAAATTTGATGTAAATTGAGTCAAGTAGGAGTGTTTTATGGTCACCCAGCAAAGTTCCTCCAAATGTCAAGATTATTTAAAAGCAGATTTTTGGAGATATTGGACATGTATTATCAACAATGTTGCAAACTGCTGAGCGATGATACATGTGATAATACTACTAGTAGATGTTTTTATAAACTTTCCATATTTCCCTGTAGTTACTCCTGTCCTAAAGCAACATTATTATGTCTTTTTTACAATAAAATTCAAGAATTTGTTGCAAATTTTGTGCCTTTTTCAAATATATTTTTCATTGAACTCTAATTTAAGGTATCCATGACAATGAGCGCATATTTATCAAGCATATATATTACAGATCATATCCAGCAAAAAGATGGTAAAATTGTCAGAGCTCCCAAAGAACGTCCTTATCGCAGTTGGCGCATGCGCACCTAATCAGCGTAATTTTGTCTAAATTATTTTGTGTCAATGTAACCAACCATTTTATATTCTACACAATGTGCCCCCCTTTTCCCCCTTCCACAAGAAAATATTCAGACAATTAACATGGCAAAAAAGCCTCAAAATTGCCACATTTAGTTGCACTTCTAGAACTTTTGTTCGCTGCCCACTGGCAGATGTCTCAAACCAACATGTGATAGGTAGAACTTTGTGTCTGTCTAAAATAGTTTGGAAGATATGGAGCTTTTAAAATTTTAATTGTCCCTAATTTGCTCAATTTTAAGCACCATGACTCTTCCAAGTCAGGTGCTTAATTTCACCGGTAGGTGAGTCACCATGGCAAGTTTTGTGATTGTCGGAATAACAGTGTCCGAGAAAAACTCCAGACAAATTTGGTCGTAAAGGAGAAAGCAGGAAAGAAAGGAAGAAAGAAAGAAAGAAAGAAAGAAAGAAAGAAAGAAAGAAAGAAAGAAAGAAAAGAGGGAGGAAAGAAGGAAGAAAGGAAGGAAAGAAAAAATAATTCTTTGAAAAACAAAATGTCTGGGTTTGCACCCAGACATAAAAAGCCACTGACGCGTGTCCTATAGAACAAAGCTTGCTAGAGATCCATCCAAGGTACTTCTGCAGCAGAGCCAAGTCTGAAGTGGATCCAGTAAACTGTGTTTGGGAACATTACGTATACATGTATTCACAGCAGCCTATCACTGTACCAATGGTAATGTGTACTCTCATTCATAATCTTGATTTTTTGTGAAAAATCCGGGGCCGGGAGGAAGCATCGCTTAGCGACTTTGATGGACACCAAGTCAAAGTAATACCCACCACATTTGAGTTCAGTCAGTAATTTTCCAGAAGTCGAAAACAAAAAATGGCTAGAAAAGATTCGCTTCACAGCAAATCTGTCTGGGTACCTTCAAAATGACAACAGTTTGAAATGCTACACTTTGCCATTGTTCAGCATAGTCTAAATTTTGTGTATTATGCAAATTTACAAACATTAGAATGCTATAACTCTTTGGCTCTTGGTTCATTGGATGTGGCCATGTCACAAACTTACAAGTTAAGTTTGAATGACACTACTATCTGTAATAGTTCTGATAGCTATTGAAAGACTTTAATTTTGTGGATTTGCCTAATTTGCAAACATTAAAAGCCTACAACTTTGGTTTATCGTTCATGGGATGCGGCTTTGCAACATATCTACAAACTGAGGTCGGAATGGCACCTGTATGTATAATAGTTTTGAAGTTATTCAAGATTTAAATTTCTTGTATTCATCTTATTTGCATTAATGAAACAATTCTGGATGATGGGTCATTGTATGCAGCTATCTCACAAACCCCAAAATTGAAGTTGGAATAGCACCTCTATCTATAACCGATTTGAAGCTATTGAACATGTAAAATTGGGCATATCCACCTAATTTGCATAAATTAAAAATCCTATAACTTTGGTTCATGGTTCATTGGATGTGGCTTTGCCACAAACTATTATATTGACTTTGGAATTTCATCTGTATCTATAATAGTTTTGGAAATATTCCACTTTTGATTTTTTTAATGCCCTTTATTAGCATAAATTGAAATTCTACAACTTTCATTTATTGTCCATCATATTGGCAGGTGTCACAAACCTCGATGAGCCCATTCAAATTTTGTGTTTATCTACAAAAGTTTGAAAGATATGGAGCTTTAAAATTTTAGAAAGGCCCTAATTTGCATAATCTTAAACTTTAAATTTTTTAATTTTTGTAGTCGATTATTCCAAATCATATAAGTCAACTTCCTCACTGGCTCTGTTACCATGCCAAGTTTAAACATTCTAGCCTGCACAGTGTCTGAGAAAAGCTCCAGACAAATTTTGTGGTGGAAATAAGAAGAAAGAAAGAATGAAAGAAATAAAAAAGGAGGAATTTTGAGGAAGCAGTATGTCTGGGATGACACTAATATTTATATATATATATATATATATATATATATATATATATATATATATATATATATATATATATATATATATATATATATATATATATATATATATATATGTATATATATATATATATGTTCAGTTTCCCACTGTGTAAGTAAGGACAAAATATTTTGAAAAACGAAGTGATTTGTAGCAACTGAACATTTTACAATATTGAAATCGGAAATGGCGATTTTGGTCTTTTTGCATGTGCCAAAAAGACTTATATAATGCAAATATATGCATATGACATTAATCTACAGACACAGTTTTATTTGTAAGATAGTTCTGGTGCCTCAAGGAACCTAAAAGATACAGTTCTGTAATTTAAAATAATAAACCCATATTGAAGAAATCTATTCTATTTCATCAAGGTGATGGTTTTGCTTTTCAGACATAGGTATCTATTTTTGCTCATAGCATAAAACTGGACCACCTGAGAGCTTTACAACAGGCATTTTCTAAAAGTAGACAAAATTTTACATGAGGTAGGCTTGTAGCTATCAGGCAGCCGGGTAGACCAAATTCATATTTTAGCCTCAAATGCCGCAGGCCTATATTACATCGTTATCAAGAGAATAATTTATACATTACAAACTTCTTACTATTTCAGACCCAGTCTTTAGCTTTACGAATCACACATCGCCATATTGTATTATTTCAAAAATGTTCCATTTTATTGTGTGTTTCTCTGTTTTTTTTTCTCGGGGGGAGGGTTTGTTGTTGTTTCATTAATGAAATACTAAAACGGCGGCAGTTGACAAGGTGTTGATGGGGGCCCTGTAAACAGGAGAGCCCGCCCCCTCCCCTGCGGTTCCACCCCTTGTCTTCAAAAAAATAAAAACTCCCAGTCACGGCCAAGGCACAGGTCACCACCCTAACTTTGCCACAGTCACAGGGATGCCAGTGACTGAGAGCCTGCACAAGGCATCTCTCCTCCCCCCCCCCCATCTCTAACGGTATACCCTGTCGCCTCTGTGTCTTCCTACAATGTATCATTTTATAAATTAATACAATGGGAAATAAACTAGTTTTCAGATCTACTATTTTCCTTACACCCTAGTTACAGAGTTACCTGCAGAAAAATTCCTAAATTAAAAAACTTTTATTGTTTCACACCAAGCCTATAACTTTACATATCACAAAATTCTATTTTTTAAACATATTCCATTTTGTTTGTATCTTTCTGTTTTTTGTTTTTTTTGAGCAATTGACGTTCCTATCTGCTTTCTTTTTTAACAATGTTCATGAACCCATATAAGTTTGGAATAGTATTTTCCTATTTGCAGGCATAAATATGTTTCTAGTATATTTTACGTTCGGAATGAGCGGGACTCGAACCTGCAACCTTTTGCACCATTCGCCTAGCTGAAATGGGAAACGCACATATCCACTTGACCAAATCCCCATTATTAAAAAGAATGGTTCAATGGAGGTAGTTATGTGTGTGAGTGCCATATCAACACGGTTATGCAGTATATTTACTAAGTCGGCATTTATTTCCAGAATCGGGGACTTAAATCCACCAGCATTAAGAAAATGCCGAAAATATATATATTATATTTTGGGAAGGAGCGGGACTCTAAATATCAGATTAAGAACCGGTTTTACATTTTTTTTTACCCAGTAAGACTTCAGTTTTGTCAAAATTGAGTATGACAGTCTCATTCACTTTACACTGTGAAAAAACTTGTTGCAAAAATATCTTAACAAAATCATATTCCCAAAATAGATGTAAAATGGACTTTGGTTCTTGGTCACAAAAAGTACATAGATTTGTGTCTATAATTTTCCATTTAAGTAACTTTTTGTTAGTACATACAATCCTGTGTAAAATTCAAATTGAAATGAACGAATTGCTGAAGACACTGTAGCTAGATACATGTTGTCAAAACATCCAAACAATTCTTCGTGAGTAAGAGGACAGTTTAGTTCTGCTTTCCATTTTTCTGCTTATAGTTCAAAATCTCCCACTTGCAAATCAAGTAGTTCAGAGCATACAAATCTGATTACCTTTCCAACATTCAAAATTAATTCAATGTAACTTTGATAATTTGTTCAAGGCCAATAGGAACTTGAAGCTTTTCCTTCCATTCCATTTGGATTGCTAAAATAATACCTTGATATATAAGGAAATTAACAGAAGTATCACGTTCGACTGAAATCAACACATGAAAAAAAGTTCTGATATCCTTCAGCAAGTCTTCAATATAACAGATTCCCTTTGCACACCAGTTTCTGTAGAAAACAACTTTCCTGTCTATCTTAATGTGTGAATTCAACCAAATTACCTTTTTTTTTTCTTTATTTCAATACCAATTTCTGGATTATGGTAATTATATTTACTCCCATTTTCTGACTGCTTTAAACCAAAACTTGTTCTTTAATTTTTGAAAAATATCTTTTATGTTTTTGAGTGAAAATTGCATTCCCACATAAAAGGTTCTCTGCATGGAAGTAGTGCATAAACTAAGTATTGCTGCTTTGTTTTAACATCAGATAATAACATCTTTACTCATGCGCGTTTAATGGCAGCGAATTGTGAAATTTTGTGTGTAACGCAAAAACGCCTTTTCTTCTTGGGGGTATCATATGACTACATTTTATTATATCTGGTTTATCATTCCACAAATAACCAAAATTCGGTCTTTCCACTTTTTAAACTGTTTCATATGGGGGATTTTGTAAAACTGACGCTAAAATCAATAACTGTGACAAAGCTAAAGATTTAATTATTAAAATTTTTCCGAATAAAGATAAATTTCGTTTGTCCCAAGTATTGAAAAATACCTTCTATTTTGGATATTTTAGTCTTATAATTAATTGACTCAAGTTTAACTTTTTCTGGTGCAACTTTAACCCTAAATAAAATGACATGCTGGCTGGTCCAAAAAGATTTAAATTTTCGGAGAAAATGGTATTAGTATTCCATAAACTTCGAATTCTTAGACCTGTAGTTTTGTTTTGAGCTACCTTTAGTGCCGACATTTTCTCAAATTCTTTTAAAGTGAAAAAAGCCTATTAACACTATTTTCGCGAGCAAATAGGGTAAAAGATGTGTCATCTGCATAATGAAACATCTTGTATACATGCGAATCGATATCAATACCTTTTACATCTTTATCCCAGCGAATAAACAGTTCTAATATTTCTACACACAGAAAAAGTATGTACTGGGAAATAGGTATATCCTTGTCTCAAGCCGCGAGCTTCTGTAAAAGATTAAGATGTCCAACCGTTTTTCGTAATATAGCTTTAAATATCGTTATAAAAAAAAATTATTGCACCTTTGAAATGATGTGCCGAAATTGAAATAATGTAGACATATTTCTATATAGTTCTATTCTGAATAATCGAAAGCTTTTTCAAATCAATTTAAACCAATAGGGCAGGTATATTTTCTATTAATGTATTTCAATAATATTCAGTATTCTATTTATATTTTTACCAACATATCTATATCTATCTTTTAGAAAACCAGTCTGGTCCTCATGGATAAGGTTGAGTAGAACTTTTTCATTCGGAAAGATATATTTGCTGGCTAGTTTATAATTTTGGTTGAGAAGCGAGATAGGGTGCCAATTTTTCAGTTCGCATAAATCTTTGTCCTTTTATTGGAAGAAGTGGGATAATACTATGTCTTTGTGTAACAGATTGGAGTCCTTTCCTATATGCTGTGTTTAGTGTATCTAATAGATGGTGTTTAGTGTATCTAACAGACCTTGTTTATAATCCATCCAAAATACTTATAAAATTCAGCCGGAAATCCATCTGATCAAGGGGATTTATTTTATGAGATACTTTTAAGAGTTTCCAGCAACTCTATTTCAATTATTCCACTTTCACATCCTTCTTTCTGGTCTTCGAATAGTACAGAAATAGTTTCAGTTTCCTTTTCTGGGAAAAAATTTATAGCTGGTTCCTGAACAGGAACAGAAGTATACAGGTTACTGTAGAATTTCTTCTCTTCATGTAATATGTGTTTGAGTTCTACGATAATGTCATTTTTTACTTTAATTTTTGTAAAATTTTGTTATTTAAGCTTCGCTTTTCCTGATTGAAATATTTTGTCAGCTTATCCCCTTCATCATGCCACCTCACTTTACTTCTTATCATTGCTCCTCTTACATCACACTCCATCTCCTTCTCTAAATTTACTTTAATGTGTTAAATTTTGTAAAATTATTTTCATCTCTTTCTGAATAGTCGTGTGCTAACTTTTTACTACTTTTGTAAATACTCTAATGTCCTTTTCCTCTCTCTCTTACATTGTGTCGATAATTGCATTGTTTTCATTATTACTTACATTTTCATCATTTCCCACTTCATTATTGCGTCTGCAGTGCACGTATATGATTCTGTCACTTCTTTTATAGAGTCTTTTATGAAGTGAACATATCCTAATTCATTCAGTAGGGAGCAGTTTAATTTCCAGAAATCTTTTGGTTCATAATTTAAGTTCAGTTGAAGAGTTATTGCCGAATGGTCAGAATTAAATCCTGGAATAATATTTGCCTTTTTGCCATATCCAAACAGTCCATAAGAATCAAGAAAAAAAATTAAGACGGTTGTGAATAGGGTAAGGATTTGCCATTCTCCAAGTAACTTTACGAGCATCTGGATTTGCTTGTCTCCATTAAATGTGTCTTTTTCATCCAAATCGAAACTATATTTTGATTTTTTTATGTGCGGTTTAGGGTTGCCCCCTTTTTTGTCTTTAAAATTGTCCAGTACCAAATTGAAATCTCCTCCTATTATCCTCTGGACATTTGGTGAAGATTCTATTTGATTTATCAGTTCTTCAAAAAACTCATGTTTATCTTGATTATAACCCTATACATTTGCCAGAGTAAACCTCTGTTGGTAAGTTATAATATCTAAAACAATATACCGCCTTTGGTCATCTTTTATAACACTATGAACATCGTAGTCAAAGTCGTTTTTAAATAAAATACCTACTCCTCTTGTGTCTGCTTGGCCATAATTAAAATATATACTGTACCCCCACTCGGCATACAATTGTTGCTCAATCTCAGCAGTAAAATGTACCTCCTGTAATATTATTTGTGACATTTTCTTTTTTGAAATCATCTTTTTAGTTGGCGCCTTTTTCCTGGATTTCTCATACACATAACATTATGGGAGATAATAACTAAGTTACAGTTCAAAGAGTTTGCACCATCTGAACAAAAAATTCATTTCTACATAACTTCCATAAATGTCTCCATCTGTTTTTTTTTCTAGTCCTATATCAAGAAAAATGGGGCAAACGTGCAACTCTTGCATATATTTTGCCATGCTATGCGTCTGGCACAATAACATGCAAAGAGTTGTACAAGAGAAAACCGGTCGGACGTATCAAATTATACCCTCAGTAGTCAGGTGGACACAAATAGTTTTGCTGCTGCATCCATGTTTGGTAATAGTAAAAAAACTCAAAATTTTAAACCATATCTTGTCTAATTCGATTGCATTAGGGCAACTACTGCAGGGTATCCACATCTCTCATGCAGGACCCTAATTAGTGACTTGATTCCCAAATGCACCATCCAGCAACTGAATAAGTCTGAGCTAAAAATAAAAGTCAGTAAAGTGAGTCCACATGAACCCAAAATACTCTTCATTTAAGGTAACAAGTGTAAAGCCTGTTGAAAGATGGGAAATAGTACCTTGGCTTCGGTGATTGTACTGATCATAGCCATATTAAAATGTAGGTTTATATGACAATACCCTTATTGACCACATCCAAAATGGCTTGCATGTTCTGCAGTAATAAACTTGCACAAGTACATGCCTAACCTGAAATAACTGAGACCAGGCTTTACATGTTGTTATTTCCAGTATTTTGTTATTTCTCAGAAACCTCCCAAGACACTGAAAACAACAACAGCTTTACATGTTGTTATTTTCAATGTGTTGGGAGGTTCTCGGGAATAACAGGTTCGATCCTTTGATTTCGTCTTGATATGACCCGTCCCAGGATATCATTATTTTTTACACGTAGACGTAAACTTGGGTACCCTGCAGGTCAGTTCGTGATTTTGAAGATTCGGAATCTTTCTTCATACGAATAATGTCTTACCTTCAACAGGTTTTGAATGTTAATGCTTTGCTTCTGGGTGGACACCAATGGCGTGCAATAGTCTGGGGCTTTCTCAGACTGCTACAAGCTGTCAAGGTTTGTCTTAGCAGGCACTGTTTGTCCATACATCAGTTTTATGATACATATCTCAGATTTTAACATATTAGTGATATATATTTAACTTGGCTGCAATTAATCAATTATGTTGTGCCATTGTTTAACAGTTGCTATCATGTTACTTCTGACATTTTTAATATGCAAATCTAATCGATTTATTCATGCCAAAACATCATTATTGAGTTACATCTGTGGCATTTTGCAGTCCGCTTCCAAGTTTCCAGAACCTGTAGACCAACTTATTGCCTTCACATATAGCTTATCAGGGTTGAGAGATGACTGTTAATTTTGCAGGAATTTCATCTTGAAGTTGTGTATCAGACATATAGCTTTGTAGATGAGCTTAACTTCCACGTGATAAACTATCTTCAAGATTTTCTCATGTTTTAGTCACTTTTGTCAAATGCATTCATCCTTGTGGCTTTTGTTTCGTTTTTTTTTTGGGGGGGGGGGCGTTTCGTACATGTATGTATGTGTGGTCAGGGCTTTGCATCTCGCCTACAATCGAGTGAGCACTCAACACTGGCGTCTGGTTGAGTTGTGCAATGGTGTGGCTTTTCAACCATTTCATTTCTACAAATGCGCTGCATGTAAAACTTTGTATCATTGGTTGTTTTCAATATCATTATGTGTTTGTTTTACCATATTTTTCTGTTTGATTCTTAATTATGACTGTACCTGTGAACTACTGTTTTCAAATGAGTACAAACGCAGCTGTAGTGTCTGGTAAATTTTACACATACATAACGATAAATTGATACAGAAGACCCAGCAGGTAATGGGTTGCCCTGTTAATGTCCAGACCACTTGAGAACAGGTCAAAATAATTACAATTACCTGATAAACTAACCCATCCACTTTCTATGGCATGGAACCGGCATGGCAGATGCACTCACACTTTCCCTGACCGCTAATACTCACACAAAATAATGGAAATCTGGGACCCATATGGTAAAGTGGAACATAAGTCACTCTAAAACAGATGAGCCCACTTCAGCATCCTTAGGTGGCTTAAGGGATAGATTAACCTTTTCATAATTTTTAAGAGAGTATACAAAGTTCATTACACCCTCCCTCCCGTTGGAAAAGTACTTCTTGGCATTTGATGATGACTATCCTTTTCAGTTGAAAGTAGGGCATATAATTTGCGCAAAACCTATCCCACTTTTGGGTTTTATTTGATGTAAAAATGAAACAGAAAGATCTATTGAGCCTGTACCTATTTCAAGACTTCTTGTTATTATCCAGTAGCAATCATAATTTTGTGCTTACCTTATTATCATTTTACTGCAATGGTCAGAGTATACCATCGTCAACCTCCTCCTTCTACAGTGTTGTATGTATGCTTATGAAAATGATGAACCAGCTCCATATATATCCATTCTTTATATGAAGAAAACTCCACACACAGCTTGGGGGGGGGCAAGGGGTAAGATTAATTTTCGGGATTCGTGATTAAGCCATTGCTCGTGAATCGTGAATATGCATATAAGCTGAATAATTTTTCCTGTGAACTGTGAAAACAATTTTTTTCCTGTGAACTGTGATCAAGACCCCCCTTGCCCCCCTCCCCCCCCAGCTTTGTGTGTCTACCCTGTCATGATGCAGCGTTGGATTTTAAATTAATTGCTAAAATTTCGATTAATGGTCTTATTCATGTCTAATTTCAAGAACAGCGTGTATGAAATCTTTAGAGAAAAAGGATGTACAATGGGACTATTTTTTTGCTAAAATTTTCATCAATTAAATTATCACGGTGATTCTCGATTTACATTTCTCGTTAATGCACATTTTATTCAAATATTAGCTTGTGCGTAATTCGAGAGGAAAAATGGTCAAGATTAATATCTTTACCTTATCACTTTCAGACACTACACTGCAAGTGGATGCGATAGTTAATCAGGTAATTGTACTTTGCTTCAGCTGTTCCCAAGTGGTCTGTACATTAACAGGGCAACCAATTACGTGGTGGGTCTTCTGTTTCAATGTATCATTACGTATGTGGAGAATTGAACAGAAATTTTGAAAGTTGCACATATACATGTCTTCTAGTTGAAGGCAATGATTCGCTATATATGTCGTTTACGCCAGTACCAGGATGGCTCCCATTAACAATATAATTAAATACCTGAGCGTCGAATAGATATGTTGAATATGCATTGTGATGTATATGCACGACCCTTGCCTTAATTCTTCACACCCGTTATGGTGTTCTGTGCATGAGAGGCATGAGAGGCATGATTGCACGACTACGAAAATTTAAGTATTGGCACAAGTCTGCCAGTAGATTGAGAAATGTCACCTTACAGAGGTCACTCTAAGATGCTCATTTGCCTGTACTATTCTCCAAATCACACTTTACAAGCTCAATATATATGCCAGACAGATAATGACTGGTCTTGTCTACAGCTGTGCAACAGACTATTGATCAACGTGATAGGCCTATTTTAACTAGTCAATATGGTCTTAAGTGGTCTCTTATTATGCATTGTTTTCTGTTGGTGGGGTGGAGGCTGGACCTGTCGTCTTCCACGATTAAAAAAGACAGGACAGTTTAAGTTGATCACGTGTAAAGCAACAAAAAGGATAAAGGACGAGGTAAGCAACTGATATATTCTTGTCGGGGCATCACTTTTCATCAACAGTTTGTGTGCTTATTGTTAACAATGGGTTGACAACTTTGAACCAACTGCACAGCCCACCCCATCTGAACAGCCTGATGGCATGGTAAAATTACAAATTAAACAAAAGTTGAGTAATTTCTGATGAAAAAATACAATGTTGCAATCATCAAAAAATCATTAAAGACTAATTGCAAGTGCTTAAGCATCGATTCCCAAAGCTTGTGACAAAATCAGATAAATGAGATGTAGTTTGCTAGAAAGGAATGCCATTAATGAATCTGACATCAACAGATTCTTTTTTTCTATGTTTACTTCTGATGAGGGAGTTCATATAATGACACGTGGTTGCTTTCAAACAAAAATAGATTTGCGGGCCATTAATCATTTAATGTATACCAGCTAAGCCAGTAAGAATGCGACAGGTCCAAAATGACATTTTGAGGGACATGCAAAACCCACTTTTCTAATTGATTGAAAACTTTCACGTCTTAAATGAGCCTTCATAAGCAGTATGTCGTACAGCATAAAGACCAAATGTGTTGGCACAAATTACTAATTTTGATATGCCTGCTTCAACATTTGATACATACATACATACATATATATATATATGTATATATATATATATATATATATATATATATATATATATATATATATATATATATATATATATATATATATATATATTTGTACACAACAGATACACGTACAAACATTAGGGAGACCCACACATATACAAATGAATTATATTATATAAAGATGATAAAAAATGCTTTTAGCATCCACATAGCATGTTCAAAGACAATAGTTCGTACGTACATATTTTTAAGTCCTGAGGCCACACCAGATGGATGGAGTTAAAGCACTCTTGCTAGGAAATAAATTCTAATTAGTTTACTGTCACGAGCAAAGCAAAGTTCCCTGATAAATAGACCTGTTCATACCGAGTTGTACCGAACTTTTCCGGACCGTAATTAATTATGCATTCCATTGTTGGCCTGATTGTCCAATCAGCAAGTAGCCGAGTCATGCCCACGGCGTCATATGCTTACAACGGATGCCACGCCAAACGCTAGTAGTGTGGGGGCATATGGAGTCTCGTGGGCTTTTGATGTAGATTTTATAAAACCTACTCAGAAATGTCAGATACATCTGAAATAACAGAAAAAAACATGTTGGCACTTTGCCAACCTGTTAGATTCAAAATGGCCGCTATTTTTCAAAATGGCTGTCAAATTTCCATATTTTGCCCAATTACAGGTCCCTTAAAGGTGTTTGCAGTATAAAGCACCCTATTTGGGTATTTATTTTCATAACCCCTGGCTACAAAGTTTGATTTTTATCTTCAAATTGAATCTTAGTCAATTTAGGATCATATTTGTCTTAAAAGTATCAAATCATTGGATCAAAAGAATGTACACCGTGCCAAGATAAATGACTTTATTTTGAAACAATATTATGACACCAGTGTATTACTACAATAAAGGGCATCATCACCTCCCTCACCAAGTTCATACCTGTGTGACTGGGGGACCTATTTTAAATCATTATCAATCTCACCTTTATCATTGTCATTCTCATATTGTGAGTTTACATTGGGAGAGTATTATGAAACAAGTGTATTGCTACAATAAATGGCATCATCACCTCCATTATATAGTTCATATTTGTATGATTAGGACACTTATTTTAATTATCATCATTCTCATCTTCATCATTGTCACTCTCATATTGTGAGTTAACATTGAAACGATATTATGTATGACACATTAAAGTGTATTGCTACAATAAATGGCATCATCACCTCCGTTACCCAGTTCATATTTGTATGATAAGGATAACTATTATAACTATCATCGTTCTCATCTTTATCATTGTCACACTCTCGTATTGTGAGTAAACATTGGAACAACATTATGACACACTAAAGTGTATTGCTACATTAAATGACATCGTCATCTCCATAACCAAGTTCATACTTGTGTGATTAAGATAGCTATTTTAACTATCATCGTTCTCATCTTCATCATTGTCACTCTCATATTGTGAGTTGTGGCGTCCAGCTGGTGACTGTCCTATGCAGTGGAAGTTGGCCATATCTGGTGATTGCCATATACAGTGGCAGTTCGCCATAGCAGTTGGCTTGTTCAGTTGGACGATGAAGATGAAAGCAGTTCATCATAATTCCAGAGTCATCAATATGTTGGATCTACTTTTGGTACTTCATCCAAAATCTATCATTTATGCCAGTTGAGCCACAGGTAAGAAGTTCACCAAGATCAAACTGTAGTACACAAGTGATATGTGAACTGTTCTGCATGTGCTGTACATGGCAATGACCAGCTAGTAGGATAAGCTGAGATGCACCTTGCATTATTATTAGGTGGGATGAATGAATTTGGTTGAGGGTGGGGGAAACCTTACGACCAAATTAAGTAAATTTCATCTTCTAAACACATAAATTCTGACTACAAAAGTTTCCATTGTCTTAGATACTGCCCAGATTTGATATTTTTCTAGTGGTTACCTGGGTGTTTAACCCACTCTGGCTGATAATAGGCTAATAGAGTTGGTATGTTTTTACATTCGGCACATAAAGTGCTGGAGAGTATTGTCTTCCCCTACATCGTCAGTCCATCTGTTCATCTGTCTTGTCAATGTTACCTTGATATTTCAAAAAATATTCACCATAGTTGTACCAAATTTTTATCAGAGATGCAACTTGTAATGGACCAGTTTGCTATTGAAAACTAGCATCCTCTAATAATTTTTAAACTTTAAATCACACTTTTTAAGAATTTATTTCAAGGCCATCTTAGTGGCGCACAAGGGGATGATGTTACCATATTATCTCCAAAAATAGTTACCATAGCTTTATTAAACATTTGTCACAGAAGAACCTTATGATGGACCAGGTAACTATCGAAAACAGGCTTCCTCTGATTATTTCTTAACTTTTTATGAAACTTTTAAAGTATTATTTTGAAGGCCGTCTGAGTGGCGTCAACCCTGACGATGCCACCGCGATATCTCAAACAATTTTGATCGCACCTTTATCAAATTTTTGTGAGAGATGCATCTTCTGATGGATCAGGTTCTTTTAAAAATCTAGGATCCTCTTGCTATATGTAAATTTTGTATGAAACTTTAAAGTATTTATTTCAAGGCCGTCTGAGTGGCGCACCAGGAGACAATGTTACCATAATATCTCAACAAGGATCTATTGCAGTTTGATCAAATTTTCATCAGAGATTGCTAAAAATAATGATAAATTGAATATTCACAGAAAAAATTGATGGTGATAGGTTTGGGGAGAGAAGAAAATTAATGTATGTTTGGTTCTATGGTTGAATTTTTTAATCATTAACCAAGAGCGTGAAATGAATCAAAACAGATTCAGATAATGTACAAAACCAGTGTATTTCTGAACATTATAATTTTCTGTTGTCAATAAAAAAAAATATAAAAAAGAAGCAAATTTCATTAGAGATGCACATTATAAGGACTATGTTCCTATTGAAAACCAGCTTCCTCTCATTATTTTGAAACTTGTTACAAAACTTTTGAAGTATTTATTTGACGCTCTCTGATCATGATTCAGATTGAGATTCAGATTCTTTTAGTCGACAATAAATTCAATACATTTCAATTGTTAGGTAATAATGACAGAAATATATATGAACAAATGCAAAACAAAAAATAGGAGAAATAGTACATTATTACCACAGATAACAGATAGTCAGGATGACCCAGCTAAGGATCAAAACATTCGCTCTCGCATGGGACAACTAAATAAATTTATTTGGTAAGGTAACACCCTGCTTCAGAGGAAAGCACCACATGTGTGTTAGGACAGTTGCACTGACTGAGACAAAGATAACATAATTACATACAAATATACTGTATGAATCCTCATTACAAACAAAGCCATTTGGAACAGTACAGGTTTCAGAGTATTGGTCTATGTAGAGTCTTTTGACATATTGAGAGAGACAGAGAGAGAGAGAGAGAGAGAGAGAGAGAGAGAGAGAGAGAGAGAAGGATTTATCACAGCTTCATCAAATTTTTGGTGCAGTTACACCGTATAATGACACCTGCAAAGTCTCCCAAAAAAATGCAGAATTGGGGAAAAAAACGTTGTGGGCGCCGAAAATAATTCTTATCTGAAAGCTTTTTTCTTATTATGAGGTGGGCACTAAACACCTATTCCATGCTTTGAAAAGCTGTAAATCCATGGGGCATGTAATCTCTGTTTAGCTCTCATCTATAATTGTTGTTCAAAATGTTTTCTGTCGACAAAAGTTAATTTAAGACATGAAAGGAGATGACTTTCTATATAGTTGGCCACTTGTAGGGCAATTAGCGGCCTAAACCCCAGTATTAATGGGGTTAATCAAGAATATCTAGAGGCCTTGCTACAGTCATTGTGCAAAAAAGTCTTTGCAAATAAATGTGTTTGGATTATGGCAAGAATGTGTTCAGTCTTACAATATGAATGAAGACTCAGCAAGTAATCTAAAAGCACTTGGGACACTATTTTTCCAAGCAGTTAGCTAATGCCTATCCGCGCATCAGCATGCCAGCACCATCCATTAGTCCACCACTTTAGTTACTATACCGGGGATCATTCTGTCAACACATCAATACTACCATACAGACCTGCAAAATACATTCAAACAACGGGTAAGTAATAATAGGAAACAATGATTTGAACTGGTGATCTTGGATCTGATGAGGAAAAAGTATTGATCTAAACTAAAAGGGTAATGAGAGATATAATTAAATATCAACAAGTTTTGATGCATAGATTATATGCATGCTTTTTTTTTAGCATATCAGCCATCTTGAAATTTGGTTGGTAACAACTGGTGTTAAATTTCAAGATTGAAAATCATGACACGGTGTTGTTACATGGTTGGAGTATGATATATAACTCTTAGATAATGTTAGTTGGAGCATATTGGTTCTTTATGTAAAATGATATAGCAGCTTGGGGGGGGGGGCGTGGGGCAGCCATTTTGAGGAAATTGTGGCTATCTTGAATTGTGATAACTACAGTGCTATACATACCCTCATTGATGCCAGTAACAACCAAAATAAAGGCCAAACGTAAATCAACTATTTTCACACTAAACATTTATAAGAAACACGGAAAATATAGATAAAATTTTTTCAGATATTTTAAATTTTGGTGTCTAATAATATTCAGGTTTAAGGTGAAAGACATGAATAATGTTCCTGGATGACAAAATGTTAAAATTTGATTCTTAGATCTATTAAATTGAACATTTCGGACACATTACGTAACATAAAATATCATTATGTTGGGAGTTTGGCGGCCATTTTGAATCTAACAGGTTGGCAACGTGCCAACATGATTTTTTATGTTCCTTTGGGTATAAATAACATTTCTGATTAGGTAGCATAAAATCTTCATCAAAATCCCACGGGACTTAAAATCATGATATATGCTCCCACAATATAGTGATTACAGCATGCATTGTGTTGAACAGTGCAAATCTTTTACTCAAACTGTCACAACAGCAGTGAAACGTACATTTAAAGATTGCTGACGGTTTGATTTCTAATTAAATCCAAGCACATCGTGTGTTTTACTTTCTTATGCTTCCACATGTAATCAGGCCAATGTGGTCGAACACAAAATGTTAAGAAAGTAGGGTGCGCTTCCCAAAATGAACCGAATTAACCCGAGTCCTATGAATTGGTCTATTGTGCAGTACATAAATATTCTACATAACTACCAGATGCTGAATTTACACTCCTTTGGATGCACTTTTAACAAAACTTAACCTTAAATTCTTCAGATTGCATTTGTTTATTTACAAATCAAATTCATGGAATTGCATGTGGCTGATTTACTTCCCTATAGAGCGAGTTGGCCACGTACATTAACAATATCATTCTTGCTATTTACAACTCTATGGAAAGACTTCATGGATCTTTTGTGTAATTGAATATTGATGGATATGTCCTGACAAATCAACAGCAGCAATACATATGACACCTGTATGGCAGTTGCCAAATAAATTGGACTGCTTTTCTGCAGGCAGTATAAAAAAGTTCCATTTCTTTTTTCGGAAAACCCCAACTTTGGCAACCATATAGAGGCATGCAGTATGTTTTGAACTGATGATACCTGGTGTCTGAAAAGACTTTACCAAACTTAGCCTAAAAATGTTTAGCTGCATTTGAAAATGTCGGATGCAATTGTCAATACTACCGATAGAGGTATTCTTACCAATATTATTGCTAAGTTGCTCCAACTGATTCACTTTACTTTTAATATGGGAATCATCTTACGAAACATCAGAATATGTATCGGTATTACCTGAAACCATCTGCTTGGATTTTGAAGGATTAAAGAGGTCTTTATATTCTTGGCCGAATTATGAGCAGATTACAAGCATCTTTTGCATAGAAACAGAGATCGGGGCTAGGAGCGCTACATCATCAGCGAATGCCAATGCTACTGTAAAAATGTGATCAAAATAACATCCAAAAGTTTACCTTTTCAAGCACATGAGTAGCTCAGCTATGGAGATACCATATAAAATTGACAAGAGAACGCCACTTTGTTTTACAACATTGTTACACTTGAATGGGTCCAACACAGCACTACCCCAGGAAACGTTAACTCTTTTCAGTATACATATTCAACAGTAATGTTGCAATCACTGAAGTAATTAATATCTCTATTCAACAACAAATTAAAGAGTTTGATAAAGTTTACCCTGTCAGACGCTTTTGTGGTGTATAGAAACACAATCTGTACATTTGTATTGTTAATACTATAGTACTTGGCACATTCATTTAAAAATGTACACTCTGACGTTGAACTTGCTTTTGTGCAGCATCCCTTGTAAGGTTCTTTTGCTTTTACTACAAATTAAATGTCCTGGCCACATCTAGCATCCAGAATGTATATTTTACCTGGTTTTTGCTTGCCTCTTAACAGATTTTCCTGGGGAACGATAGTCTTTTGGTACCTGTTGGTAAAGGAGGAGGAGGAGGAGAAGTGTGGCTGCTGCTTGTTCCTGACTGGTTTTCCTGGAAACATGTTAATGACGATTGGATTGAGATTACATTTGGATTCCCTGCATCATTATCCCAATCTTTTCTGGCAACATGTATTTGGAAGAGACATGGTCACTTTAGGTGTTTTTGTGTTGATATATCTGTATGTATAATCATTAATACAATAATTAATTGCTTGTCTAGTAATTTGGAAAAAGGAAATGAGCTTTGAACACTGTCTAAAAGTGAAAGAGGAGGTTAATGTATGATTACTTTTTTACTGACTACATCTGCACCTATAGGTTTTTCGAGGTTCCTAATTTGGAAAGATCTTCGCCAGCTGTACTACAAATACAAATGGAGTGGCTATTAGCCAAAATATAAAGAACGACCAGACCAATAAAAATGTAAAAAGTCCAACTACATCAGCTTCTCCTCACTGCTGCTTCGACCACTGAATACAAACGATAAAAATAAATATTGTATATACTGCACATGTAAATTCTGTGGGCCATATGGAATTTCTTCAATATAATGAACTCCTCTTACCCCCCCCCCCCCCCAAGCAAATTGTAAAGGGTATCTTCAACACTCTGGAGCCAAGGAATTCCCGCTTCAAAATTTGGCACACTTTTCTGTAGATATAAATCAAATAAAAAACTATGAGGCGGTAAATCTACAATTCTAAACCAGTTTTTGCGACTGTGATATGTAACACCTTGAGTCTCAGAAGATAACCTGTGATACCATAATTACACTCACATCAAAAAGACGTTGGCCCACCTCCCCCGCAGCGAGTTTTGATTTATACTCTTGCCAACATTCATGTAAAAAATGGCATAATCATACAATAGATTGCCAAGAACAGCTTTGTCTATCATTTGGGGTTTTTTTTCGTTTTTCTTTGTTTTTGTTTATATATATATATATATATATATATATATATATATATATATATATATATATATATATATATATATATATATATGTATAATATCCAGACTCTTAAACTTGAATGCCTACAGGACCTTCATGTAAATTTGCATTTAACACACTGTTCTGGTATAATAAGACATTATTAAACTTCCAGCCATGGGAGAAGTACATAGTAATGAATGTACCATGTAGTATATTGAGATAAAAGCATGGTGTCATGGCATAATAGTAACATAAAAGTAACAAGGTCCGCATAGGGAAGAGACAACACCAATACACATTAACCTTTGAATGCCTTATTGAGAAGCATAACTGTCTTATGCTTCGTTAATCTTTTATTGTTGAAGTGTCTGCTGTGAACTAGTGCATTCACTTAGGGGAAAAAGTCGGGTCCTGGGATCCGCAAATAAATTATGTTTAATACCGGAGACCCGTAACGGGTACCCAGCACACGGGTACCCGTAGAAAAACCTTTACTGAAATGATACACAGAAACATATTTTAACTTGCTTTTATTCAGGTACAGTATAATAATAATAATAATAATAATGATTATTATTATTATTATTATTATTATTATTATTATTATTATTATTATTATTATTATTATTATTATTATTATTATAATGATAATGATAATAATAATAATAATAATAATAATAATAATAATAATAATAATCCCACCATTCAACAAGTTGCCTATTCATGAGAGAGAAAAAAGAGAAAGTAAAAAAAATAATAAAGAACATAACAATGAGAGATGCAGAAATACACATAAATCAAAAACATTTAATTCAGGACCCAACTTTTTGGCATTTTGACGGGGTGGGGGGGGGTACCCAGGTCCCAAGTCAATGCACTGCTGTGAACAAGGTAAACTAGGGTGTCAGAGCGTCCATTAGGATCACTGGCCAAGGAGTTCCAACTGCACAGGGTGGGCACAGGCAAGACACCAAAACTATGTATCCTGTCCAAAAGCAATCCCGCAAGAGCATGACCTGCAACAATGTAACATGCTAAAAAATTGCAAAGATGCAAATGGAGTCGAACTCCAAGATGGCTGCAACATTATGTGACATTTGACCCTCAAAATGACCTTTTCACTTCTGACTCTGAAACTAAGCTTACTAAAAAGTGCATAATATAGATAGTTTTTTTTAATGAATATGATTTTAAACATTTTTTTATGTGAAGTGTTGGTTTGTATAAGGGGAAAGGGTTTTTAGCCTGCAGTTTGCCTGTATAAACTGACAAGGTTGGGATAAAGTCCAATGTAACAAATAAGTCAAAATAGTTGAAAAATATGCTTAGAAATTCAGCGGTCAGAGGTAAACTTGGGTAGAAATGCAGAGGTGATAGAGTTAATTCTCACATAATCAATGCTTACACCATGGTCAAGGTCATTCTGGGACACTAAGAAGTCATCAATGAATAGGTAAAATAGCCATATCAAGATGAAAATAGCTTGACACGCATGACATGGAAGTTTTCACTGTACGTCAGCTCCCATTTAACCGAAGTAGTAATTTTAAGATAACATTTGTATAAAAATTACCAACTAGAATCAAGGACAAGACCATATACCTTGAAAATGTACTCAGTATATGAACAGGTTTCAAAGCACATCATGGCCTACAAAGAATACAAAAGAGAGCTAATTTTTTATATCTAAATTTTTTAATAAAATCATCATGTAGTAAAGTACAAGCCAATTCTGCATTCCTATATGGGTATACCAAACTGAGTATCACATGAATTATCAGGAATAGCATGAAATAATTCCATTAGCTTGGCTAAAGTACACACATATTGTTTGTAGATTTTCTCAAACAGAATTGTAGGTGTGTTAGCAAACACCTTCTGTGTGCATGGCAGAGCTAAAAGAACTTATTCAAGCAAATTTCACACTACTACTTGAAACGTTAAAACATTGCAAAGAAGTAGATTAACAAAAATTTGATCTGCATGCAAAACGCACTTTCTTACAAGGATAGGCTCTGAAGGCATGTACAGGATTTTTTGAATGGGGGTAGTGTGTGTGTGTGTGTGTGTGTGTGTGTGTGTGTGTGGCTAATTTTTGCACCATGCAAAAAGTTGGGGGGGGGGTCTTGAAGCATGCACCTTTACCTCGTCAACAATTTTAAAAATAACTTGAACAAGTCGCATTCTAACGCATGTTGGCGACAATGTGTAACTCTCAGTATTTGAGAGGTAAAAATCAGAGTACACATTGTATTATGTGTTAAGTCATTCAGTAGGGGAGATGACCATGTAAGTAGATCACTGGAAGCATTTATCAACGACAAACAACGCACAGTATCCAATTTTGTAAGTACTAATGTACAAATCTGCAGTGATCCTTTAGTTTAGGCTACTCTATCGATAGTCAAGTAACAAGATAATCTATACTGTCTGAATGGAATTGATCCACACTGGAAACCTTTAAACCTAGTCTTTCATACTTTTTTTACTTCGGGCACGTCACACCGTCAATGCTGCCTTGTGGTATTCCAATATATAAACAAAGAATGGAGTAAACCAACATAGTGTATATGCGAAACATTTGAAATAAGTATGAGTTTATTAATTAATGGCTATAATGCAAATTAAAGACGGCTATAATTACTGTTCATAAAACGTTGGCAACGAATTGCATTCTACATGTTGAAACTAAGGAGCAAACCAACAGGCAAAATTTACTTTTATCTTCATCCATATAAAACACCTGTTGCTTTATTTAAGCAATTGTTTTTTCCCACTAAAAATGCAATCTGTTCCGGAATTTTGTATTACACGTTTCAAATCTTAAGAGTTTACTTATGTATGTATGTATGTATGTAAATATGTATGTATATATATATATATATATATATATATATATATATATATATATATATATATATATAAATATATATATATACATACATATTTACTTAAAGGTCCTCTTGATTGAATGGGTACCACAAATTAGGAAGTTAATGTTTAGGGTGGTTAGTAATGATATCTGAAAACTGAAACGTTTCATTTCAGTTTTTAATATATATATATATATATATATATATATATTTACTTAAAGGTCCTCTTGATTGAATGGGTACCACAAATTAGAAAGTTAATGTTTAGGGTGGTTAGTAATGATATCTGAAAACTGAAACGTTTCATTTCAGCTTCTAATATATATATATATATATATATATATATATATATATATATATATATATATATATATATATATATATATATATATATATATATATATATATATATATAAGGGTTATATTTATATGTATATATATTTACTTAAAGGTCCTCTTGATGGAATGGGTACCACAAATTAGAGTTAATGTTTAGGGTGGTTGGTAATGATATCTGAAAACTGAAACGTTTCATTTCAGTTTTTAATAGTGTTTTTTGGTCCAACAGTGTGCCGCATTTGAGACAGGAAAGTGCGCGAATTTTCTCTGATCATGACCAGATTGGGGAAAGTGTTAGTGCTGTCACAAACGCAACCCGCTGGCTATGGTGCATGCATTATAAGCGAGAAACTCATTTAGTTTGAGAGTCATGGCAGATACAACAGAGCATCATGGTTCCAGAGAGTCTGAATTTAATTTTTTCATTTACGAGGTCTGACGAGGATGAAGAAGAATAAGTAATGAAAGGTAAAGCAGCAGAGGAAAAGTTCATTCAGCCTTACACATATGAGGGGACACCCAGAACCATAGCGACACCAGTACTGCAGGGAGTGCAGCCATGGTACAGCCAGACGATGCCAACTTGCCATCTGGGAAATAATATTTCCTGAAAACATTACTAAATTTCATTTAACAAGAATAGGCATGGATGCCATCAATTAAAATTTGTGTCAGGATGGGCCAGTTCTTGTGGTGTTTCAAATTCAAGCATTTGCGGAAACAGCTGCAGCTATGGTATATAAAAGTCTGAAGAAACAGTTAATTTCCCTTACCATCTGTGTGATCTATGGATGATTAAATGTAAGTTTGTATTTATGAATAGCTTTCAATATCAGAACCCCTACCCGGCAGTAACCTCGGGACCCTTGGAGAGCAATAATTTACGTTTTCATATACATCGTTTTCAGGACACGTGTTTATGATATCCTTTATTTCAGATCGTAACCATTATGTAACAATGGAAACTATTTTCTTGTGACTGATTTATTTCCTGGTTTCATATCAATGACAAAGGTACAATGAGATTGAATTTTGTACACCCGATTATTGGTAGCTGGCGGTGGACTGTCACAAACAGTGGTACATGACTTTAAAAATGAAAGACCAGCCGCCCAGTAGTCTTGGCAGCTGCGTACATGAGGCGTGAACGTGGTAGCTGTCCAAACAAGTGTTATCCAGTTATGGGATTAAACACCTCCTAATATACTTCAGTAATTGGATATACACATTACAGTGGCCAGCTAATTCAACCTGTAATAGACTGACCTTAGACCTGGGTATGAAACAAGATCGGTCCTTGTTTTTCCGTGTTTTTCACCCATTTTTCCATCGATGAAACAAAAATGGTTCAACACATTAACGTTTTGTTGTAATGTCACTTTGCAACAACATCCCAGGCCAGCGTTGTCATTGTGACATTAAATCCATTATTATGTGATACGTTGTAACAGTCGTAGAATTACTACGCCTATAATTTGCTGTATTGAAAGCTTTGAAATTAGAATCAAATTGAAGATTAATTTGTAAATACTGTAAAAATGTGAATCACTGTTCCTGGTTTTATGAGTAATGCCTAATTTAGCCAGCTCACTGAATCCTTCCATTGTCCAGTGATGAGACCGCATTTGGCAAAGGCATTAGTTTTTTCTTGCTAAACCTATCCTAAACATTTTCATATTTTACAAATCAAAGTTACTTTCTACAAAGCATTCTCTCCATTCCTCAGGTAAGATCGATCATCGGTTTCCAGGCCCTTGTCACTTGTCCCTCTAAATCTTGACTGCACGGGTCCATGCTCTCCGTAATCCCATGTCTTCTAGGGAAATGTAAACAATCTGTAGAACTTGTATTGCTACAATTATCAGCAACACACAAAGCCACCCTGGGTGGGAACAGGGACGAAAATGAATATTTCTACATGCATTTTGAATCCTGTTGATGAAGGGTGAATAAAATATGTATAAACAAGTGACACTTGACAGCCATAGCTGGCAAGCATGATGGGTTCCCTCTCAGCCAGTGGTGTTGTGTTTGTGACGCCACTAGCCTTTCGCGCCTTTTTGGTGTCGGAAATGAACGGAAAGTGAGCGAGTTTTGGAAATAAGAATGTGAATAAAATTATTATTTTCACATCCAATTTTTTTAAGGTGCACCGTATGGCGAGAATAACCCATAGTTCACCCACGTATCAACTTTGAACATGTCGAATCAATAGGACCTTTAATATTCTCTCATTGAGAAAATAGGACAGGCAATGAAAAACTAACTTTTCGATAGACATCGCTTGATCACATCAAGAGGAGCACAGGATTGCCACTCTGTGATGGGAAAACAACCAAGGAGCTACATCTAGCCATCCCACACCTGAACATCTCCGGCTCCCAGGCATGCTATTTATATGTCTGGCTGCATGAGTCCTCCCTGAGCTCCTTTGACCACACTCGTTCCAATATACAGAAAAAACTTAGCAACACTTTGTGTGAAATCACGTGTGCCACTGCTGTGAGTCACCATTCTTCAAGTTTTCCTGCTTGCCCGCCTGACCAGCTTGCAAACTCGGCCGTTGCCACGAGAGCGGTCAGTGTGGTACCACTGACAGTTCAGATGCGCCTGTTCTTGGTCCAACATTCTATCCCAGTCACATGCGCGCGCAAGGTAAATTTGTCTTTTTTTTCCCGGGCATAAATTTGTAACAAATCCCAGCAACCATGCCCTCTCGTGCATTGCTGACGTTGCTTGTTACGTCACAGCCAGCACATCGTGTTTCACTGATCTTGCTTTCATAAACAAAGCATAACGTGAAGTCTGCTGTTAGAACAGCACGCGGCGCACGCACCGCGTGGTAACCCAAGTTGCAAAGCTTATTTCCGTTAAAAAAAATAAAAGGGGGGATGGGTCTGTCACTTGAGGCGTTTTTTGATATATTAGTTGATCAGGTTTGCTTGTTTGTCCTTTGCAACATTACTTTGTTGTCGGAAACTGAGATAGAATGGGGTTTAACTACTTCTGGGGAGGATTGGACGTTCAACTAAGCCCGCACCATGAAGGCTTGGCAGCCGTCCATGCCCTCATTCGTCGGGCATGGACTAAACCTGCCAAGCCTTCATGGTGCGGGCTTAGTTGAACGTCCAATCCTGCCCAGAAGTAGTTAAACGCCTAATCTCAGCCGTGTCCCGGCATAACTGATTTCCAGCTCACCAGGCAAACATTGGCATCAGGTATCTTTTCAAACTCTGCTTTCGACAAGTGTACCTTCAACGTGACATTCTCCGGCTGGGCTGAGCATTTTGAATGCAACTCACACTGCTGGGAGCATCGGCAAATCCCCCCTCTCAAACACCCTCTGTGTGTTGCACCAAAAGACCGTTGACCCAGTTTTACTTTGAGTGCATGATTCCTTGACTGATGGCTGTACGGCTGTTCACTGGCCGGTTAACTGCCACTTAAATAAAGATTTGTCACCCAGAATTGCATTAAATTTTGCACAATATAAATTAATTTTCTAACTCACATATATATATATATATATATATATATATATATATATATATATATATATATATATATATATATATATATATATATATATATATATATATATAAATTTGTTTGAACATCGTGTTTTTGTCCTCCATGCAGGGTATAATTACATTTGCCCCGGGGGGGCACATATACCATGAAACACTAATAGGTCTGATAGAATATGCCTGGCGGGCAATGTAATCATGCCTAGCATGGATGACACAAACACGTCACTCAATTCGTAATTGCAGAAACGCAATTTGCATTGGATTTGGTGGCAAATACGCCCTTCTTATATAAAGCCTGATACAGTTTCCACTGTGTTAATTTAATAGAGACTCATTGGTAACTTACACGGCACACATTATTTCAGTGTATGCCGGGTTAGTAGCACCTTCTGTCATGTTCTAACTTCAACATAAAATGAACCACCTTAACTTCAAATACATTTTGTATATATTGACAGTCGTGTTAAACAATTACCCCATAATCTTGTTATCTATTTACCAACAGGTAACTCTGTATTTTAAAGGAACTTGCTCGTTCGTGTAGGTTTGCTGGTACAGTACAATGTTAGAGGTGACAAATCCAATAGCTAGGCGTTAATAACGTTTTTTTTGTTTGTTTGTTTGTTTGTTTGTTTGTTTGTTTGTTTGTTTGTTTGTTTGTGTGTTTGTTTTGTACATTAACACAGTAAGTAAACGGCATTGATGATTCCGATTTTGACGTGAAATGTTTCTTTTACTTCGATTGATTGGTTGATTGATTGGAAATGAAACACATTCGCAGTCTTTTAGATGTAGGCCTACATGTACCTGTACGTCTATACCATGTCATGAACCTGTATCCACCGATGAGCTTTTTAAATTGTGCCATGAGCCAAAATGATTATACTAGCATGCTCCAGGGTAGAGAACATCTCAACCCATTAATCAGTCAAAGAAGTTAGATCTGTTGAAAAGTATATGCTAGGCTAGCCACTCTGCAAAACGCATAAAACAAAGTGAGACCTCAGCAACTCCTAACAAGAGATGATTACCTTCATGAACAGGTCTTACTACGTAAATTTTCTACTGTAAAAGAGTAAGGATAGAAATATGGACTGAGTTCGCTTCTTTTACTTCGCATTTCTTTTCATTTCAGATTTCAGTTTATTCATTTTAAATCAATTTACTTATCCATTTCATGTCACAGGTCTTTATCGTTTAATACCATATGTCATATCAAAAATTCCATTTTATACCTCTTGCAATACCATTTTATTCGCCATATACTATTTCATGTATTACCCATTCCAGATTTATAAAAGTTCCTTTTGCTTCATTTTATTTCACATTTCATTTCACACTTCATGTCAAACCTCAATACACATCATCCTGTTTCACTTCGCATTTTTAGAGCTCACATTAGTTCATTTTTATACCTTTTTGCATTCACAATGTCCCTTCATTTCACATTTCGTTTGAGATTCATTACATTCTTTTTCGAATTAACTTCATTTGGTTGTGGGTCTATTTTATTGTCTTTATCCCTTAACTCCTGAAGGTCTTGTTTAACCAACTCTTGTTTGAAACCTGTTCACTAACTGCCATTGATTCGGAGAAATGGACAGTAATCAATCCCTTGGCAATTAAAAGGTAGCCATTATAGTTGGAAACAAGCAAAAAGCATATTTCCAACCATGGGGTTCCCACTTTTGTTTTAAATAATATAATGACACCGTCTTGAGAAAACTTAAGATTTATAAATCAAGGTTCACTTATGCGTTGCTTAAGTGCCATGTTTGATAATACATTATTCTGAACACGTGAATGTCGCAGTATTTAAAGTCTCAGAACAATGCATCGAAACATGTTGAAACAATAAGTGACCTCTTTTCTCAATAATAATATTCCAGTATCACTGAAATGTTCTAACATCATTTTTCATAATCGTCCATATATGTTCACCAGAAGGGGGCCTGTATTAGCTTACTGCTGATTTTTCTAATCATCTGAAAAAGTATGATTGTTATCACTAGAACTTTCTGTGATTATCAGTTCAATCAGGTCTCTCCTTGACTCAGGGCCAGTTGTACAAATTTTTGACAAGGAAGAACTTGATGCGTATACAGTCATAGATGATAAAGATTGAAATCCACCATTAACTCCTGATTCATGTACTTCATGAAAGTGTAAACAATATGCAATTTTTGAAGTATAGTATATTTCGCGGTGCACACTGTTGTCCAATGTCAATGAATGAACCCTCACACACCCCTGATTTAGAAATATCCTTAGACATCATGGACTATAGATATCAGGGACTTGGTTATACGGACTTATATAATGTATGTTTGGTTCATTTTAGGTCTCCTTGCTGCATGAGCCCTACTAACGTGATACTCTTTTTTTCGCTTATGCATTCTTTTATGTACACGTTATATGGTGTGTGTTTTATGGCTCACTGTATTTTTTTACTTATGTTGTAAATTTAAGTGTATCGTCTCTCGGAATCGGTTAATCTACAAACATTCTGCACCTCTTTATACACACCCAAATTAAACATGCGAACCATGTTACCCTGGTACTACTGAGAACCATTCAGCACTGCACTTTTTGGGTATTGTATTCGCAAAATGAAAACAATATTCCATCCAATGCCACCTTCACAAATGAATGGTTGGTTTATTCAAAACCTAGCATGGTACAAACTGTGGTACTGACTGTTAAATATTGCATACATGCATGTCTTACTGTCCCGCATCTTACTTTTAATCCATTCTCTATGTAGATGTAGATTTTGAATTATTCACATATCTTGACTTATGCAAATGTTATTATGATTCTAGACACTGGTATGGTACTTTTTGTCAAATTATACTGTGGTCCATCAGTATGTTGTATGACTATCTTCAATTTCTTATTTATCATTTTTTTCTACCACGGAACTCCCGGAACAATATCAACTACATATATTTTTGGGTCCTTATAGGATTTTGTCACACAGTGTTCATCTCGTGTTAAATCTCCTATTCCCAACCTAATGGGTTACTGCATTCAACAATATAGGTCTGTTATTGGACTATTCTACGAACAGAATGTTTTTTTTTCTAAATACACATTAATGAAATGTTGCCCTTTCCTGTGTGGGACAGGAAGAACTGTAAACCTGAGGGATGGACCGTCAACCCTCAGCTTTGCTTTAGGTTGACAGTCCATCCCCTAGGTTTACAGATCTTCCTGTCCCCCAACGGCAAGGAGACCTTTATAATAAATGAGCAAATATCACGTCACTTTAATTCCATTTTGATAAATCAACCATTATCTTGTCTTATGTGCGCTGAAGAAGATGCATGTTGTTTGTTTCGGGGGTCAAGGCCGGACCAAATGTGCAGTGCCCCTAGTGACAAAAATTAGCAGCGGGCAACAGTGACTTTCTTGGGGTTAACAGTAAAAACTGTTACATGCCCACTTAGCTAATTAGAACACTAGATTAATGTCGGAGGTATGGTATTGTCTTATACATCTGTGTAAATACATGATCAAGTTATTTCTGCCTTTATAGTAGCATCATTCATACTACAACTTATATTTCATGTTCGGAACGAGCGGGACTCGAACCTGCAACCTTTGGCACCAGTCGCCTAGCTGAAATGGGAAACACACATATCCACTCGACCAAATCCCCATTCCTAAAAAAGAATGGTTCAATGGAGGTAGTTATGTGCCAGTGCCATATCAACACGGTATATAATGCAGTATATTTACTGAGTTGGCATTTTATTTCCAGAATCGGGGACTTAAATCCACCAGCATTAAGGAAATGCTGAAAATATATATTTCATGTTTGGAACAAGCGGGACTCGAACCTGCAACCTTTGGCACCAGTCGCCTAGCTGAAATGGGAAACGCACATATCAACTCGACCAAATCCCCATTCCTAAAAAAGAATGGTTCAATGGAGGTAGTTATGTGCGAGTGCCATATCAACACGGTATATAATGCAGTATATTTACTGAGTCGGCATTTATTTCCAGGTATATTCTTTTATTTAATTTGAACAATGTAATGAACTGCGTTCTGACGTTCATCATAACCGCAGTATTATAAACACTTCGAAATATTTTTTTCTATCTGCCACGCTAACGTCCACAGTGTAATGACCCTAGGAAACCAGATAAGCTAAACTTGCTCACAGCATCAAATATCTTTGATATAATCCATCTATCTGACACTTGGTTACATGTAAGTTACCCTGATGAGCTTTTAACAATTCAGGGTTTCCAGTTGCCAATAGGTAAAGACCGAGAGCGCAGTTCTGGGGGAGGCATAGCGTTCTACATAAGAGACAGCATAGCATGCAACAGGCAACTAGATCTCAAATCACCCACATACTGAAAGCATCCAGGTTGAGATAATCAGCTAACTCTGAGAAAGTCTTGCTGGGTGTGTACAATTGGCCTCCTGGGTCATCAGCTGATGACGCAGATCTCTTTATGAGCTTCCTGGCCGGCTCGGTGTCCTCTACCATTGACATAAATCCTAAGATGCTAATTCTCACCAAAGACTTCAACGATCGTTGTCATATGTGGGACTCCAAACACTCTGACAGTGATTTAGGTCAGCGTTAACATGATCTAGTTGCCCACTTCAATTTGTTCAAACTTATCAACAGCCCAAACTGTTCAACAGAGTACTCCCAGAGCCTTCTTGATCTTATGATCACTGACTCCCTTTTGATCTTATATTCACCTGGGTTTATTCTCAATTCTGGCGTTCTCCCACATGTCTCGATTTCTGATCATTCTGTGATGATCTGTTTATTTCCCACTTCAAATGGCTTCAAACATTCTTTTAAACATACAATCCAGGACTACAAACGCGCTGATTTCGATGAATTGAACAAAATTTGACGTGAAGCCAAAATGGGGCACAGGGCTTGCCCTCTTTGACTCAGTTGACAACTCAGTTTCCTTTCGATCCAACCTTTTTCTGGTAACTTGTGAACAGTTTCTTCAATGTAGAAATTTTTCGTCAGGCTTAAAAACAGGCCATGAATCAATTGTGCTATAAAAACGCTAATGAGAAGGCGAAATTGAGCTTGAGAAAGGTTTTCGCACCTCACTCTTCCAGCCCGTCTGTTTGCTTTCTCCTTATAAAATAAAATAGAGCATTCATTTCAGCTCTATAAGAAAATGTGTAATCTTACCGTTAACTCAGTTAAAAAGTAGATGCATATTTACTTTGATAAACTTAGGTCTGACCTCGATTCAAAAGGGGAAAATCCAAAAAGATGGCGGGGTCTTGGGAAATCAATCTTGGGATCTAAACTTCACCTAACCATATCACCTCTCATCAACAATGGTGATGTTATCTCTATCAATCTGGGGAAATGTGAAAAATACTTAACACTTACTTTGCCACGCAGTGCACACTAGCCTCCAGGACGATCCTATCCATTAACCTGATTTTATGTATGGAACCGACGCTTGCCTCAACACTGTCCTTATTGATGCCAACCATGTTGACAAAGTCCTACATTGACTCAAGACTAGCTCAGCCTCTAGGCCAAATATCTTCGTTAACATCCTACTTAAAAGTACTGCTTCTAGTATCAGCTACTCACTTTCATTCCTGTTCCATACTTGCTTTTAACGTTCTCAGTTTCCGGCCCCCTGGAAATTATCCAACATATGTCCTGTTTTCAAAAAGAATAATAAGCAATCACAAGAAAATTATCATCCAATATCTCTTCTCTGTAATGTCGCCAAAGTTTTTAAACATCTATTCTTCGGTCATATTTATGAGTATCTAACCCCAAATAAACGTCTGGCTACTTAGAATTCAGGCTTTAAGAAAATTATTCAACAGTAAATCAGTTAGGTGCTATATTAGGTGACATCTTTAATGGTCCTGAACTCACAAACGGAGCACATATGGTTTTCCTTGACATTTCGAAGACGTCTGATAAAGATTGGCATGATAGTCTGCTATTCAAGATGAAGTAATTGGGTTTCTCCAATCATTCAGCTACTTCATCAAAAGTTATCTGCCAAATTGCCTTCAGCAGGTTACCGTTTATAGCCAACCCTCTACATGGCTTTCATTTGAGGCTAGAGTTCCTCAAGGGTCCATGCTGGGTCCACTGTTCTTCTTGATATACACCAATAACATCACTGACAACACAGTATGTGACATTGAACTGTTTTCAGATGATAAAATTATTGTAGAAGTAGTCCAAAATCCCATTACATCCGTGAAAAGGTTTAATACTGATTTTGGTGAAATCCACTTAGATGGCAGGTTATGGCAATTTACCTTTAATGCTTTGAAATCTTCCTGTTGGGCAAACATTTGGAGACCATTTGACACTCTACCTGGGAGATATACCCATTCCTGGGACTCGCCAACATGCTCATTTGAGTATTACCTTGGCTAGTAACCTATCCTGGCAAGCACATATAACCCACCTTATCAGTAAATGCAATCAGCGCATCACGCTACTCTACCGCCTCAAATATACATTTTCCTGCAAAAACCCTAATTAAACTTGACACAACCATAGCAAGACCAATAGTCGTGTATGGGAGTCTCATATACTTTTATTATCAGTCTAAATCCATCAAAACCATCCAATATGAAACTCCCAGAATCTATACAGGCACACTTCACCATACTCTTCCCACTATCTTTGATTCTCAGTGAGCTTGGCGGCAAACACTCTCCGACCATTGCAAATAGCAAAAACTAGTGATTTTGTACAAAATGTCACACTCCATAACCCGTCAATATCTTTGCGACCTAATCCTTAAGGATCTAATGCGAACTACTAATCTATATCTGAGAAAAAGTCACCAAAATTAGACGAGTAAGATTAAGTACCAAGTGTTTTCATGGTTCTTTTCTCCCTTCTTGTAGTACACCACGGAATGATCAACTCCTCGATATCAGACAGTCAGCTTCTATCGAACTATTTAAATCTACTCTGAAAACCACACCGGTTGATATTCTGCCTGATTATCCATCATATGGGAAACATTTTGCACAAATCTGTCAATCCCAGTTACAGCTTGGCCACTGTAGACTATATGCACATCCCTATAGGTTAAATATTGTTCCATTTCCCGGTTGCATTTATAACTCCCCTCGTGAGATACTTTGCACTATTTTCTTATTTGTCCCAGCTATGTGAAATACAGATAGAAAGATGGAACTTGTTGAACACATGTCAGCTTTTGGCTCAAGGAGTAAACCCCACTCTTATTACATGCTTTACTTTAAAACTAAGAACAAGTAGCTGTATGTTCAGGCACAGTATGTAGTACAGCTTTTTCATTGATAAACAATTAAGCGGAGAGACATTTAATAAGTTACCCGGTACCAGATGAAACTGGATGTTAATTGTTTGTTTTGTCTACCATATCGGTATAGCAGGTACCCTGCTGTCCTTATCAGCATAATAAGCATTATGTGCATGCCAAGGAACTGATAAAAGCTTAACCTGGACCCCCTCCCATGGCACCAGACCTGGCCTTTCATCTACTAAGGGTATGCCGCTATCCTTCCTCTAAAGCAGTGCTTCCATCATGTACGTATTTGGCAAGTGATATCCTGTTATCGTGTGTCCTGAAAAGAAACCTTGGCTTACTTATTGAATTGAATGCACTAATACTTGGAGCTGTTCACTTAAACATACTGGAAACTCGAAGACTTCCCTCCTAATTTGCATTTTACATGCTTCCGGGGCCAACTTTATCCTTGTATTAATCCTATCAATTGACTTATACCCACAATTTGACATCATCATCATCATCATCATCATCATCATCATCATCATCATCATCATCATCATCATCATCATCATCATCATCATAAATCTGTAGCATTAATTTGCATCAAATTGTATTTCATTTATTCTCGTCTTCAACTGTTTCTTATTCTCACTTTGACTATAATTACGCTGTGATGGTCTTTATTTATGTACCTACCATGGTTAGGTCCGGTAAAGTACGTTTTATGCAGTTAGTGTCGGCACTACTTTTTCACATCATGCATACTGATTGTTTAGATGTTAGATGTCTCCACCAGGAAAAAGAATAACCATGCAGATTAATTAGCATATAAGTAAACCTTAGGGAATACAGCAGTGAACTTATCTATACCTAAGTTGGCCTTTGAAGTACTCCTTATAAGACTGGTAGAATTATCTGAAAGATGTGTAACTAACATTTGGTAACAAGAAAGAAAACATAACACTTGATTAGTTACCAACTAACGTTTAATAAGAATTTTTCTCCATAATTGCATTACATTCAGAACATTGCTTCATGCATATGAAAAGAATATTGTATCGAAAAAAATCTAAAATCTATGAAGTTTTAAAATTCTACAAAAGTAAAAATCTATAAAGCCGTGATTAACTATCCACAAGATACAAAGCACTTTACTTATAGAATGAGAAGTGACATCACAGATCTATGACCAAAAAGTCCTTCAGGCAGAGTGAAAATTGATTGCAAATAGATCATCATCCATGATGTTGATATTGCTACCTTTTTTATTTTTGCCTTGATGATGTATTAGTGGACCTTTTAGAGGGATATAAATGTCAAACTGGTGGATTCTTTGTTTGAACAGCCCACCACAAAGGACTTCATGGCCTTTTGCGTCCAATATGGGTGAAAGGGGAAACAATTACTTACAACAGAGAGAAAACTGCAACTTCAAGACATAGTATAGTCCAGGTATCAAACGTCCTTGGACATCACCTGCTGGAGTTTCAACGCCTTCATCAAGGAACAGATCTGTGTCTGATGGTGGCCCAAATACTTAAACTGTAATGGATTGACCTGATGGCTCTGAGACAAACAATGGGATGAATACTGATGTGGAGGATTTGTTTCCACTCTTATCATCACCCCAAGTCAAAGCGTTGCTTTGTGGAGTTATTGGCAAATCGGTGGGCTGTTATGAGAAGAAAATTTCGGATCTTGAGACCATATTTAATGAATCCAGACTTAAGCATGTGTCTAATAAGCTTGATCTGACTGGAAAGGCTGCCCACCAATACAAGAATTATGAACAAAGGGTTAATGTGCTTGAAAAGGACTTTGATGAGCTGCAACAATATGGATTCCGAACTGCATTGAGATTGTGGTCCAAGCTAGATTAAGCCTAATATGAGGAAACTGACAAATTCACCCTGACCTGCTTGACAGCCTTGTGGTTAACCGTAACCATTATGACAAAGCTTGCTCCCACTGTGTAGGATAAAACCTATACAGCCTGGAGGCTCAGACAAAGAGTGTTCGAGGGCAGGCAAAGAAACAAGGATCTGTACATTTTGGAGGACCTCACTCATAAGAAGCCATACCTCATGTATCTTGCCCACGATTTAAACAGACAAAATAAAATCCATTCCTGCTGCTGGACAAAAGATGGCTTTACAATTTTCTATCATTTAGATAGAAACCAGGCGGGCCTAGTGACACAAATTCACATGAAAGAGGGCCTAAACAGGTTCAAGTAAGTTTTTGTGCAAGTAACAGTCTGTGCCCTTCATGAACTCTTCTTTCAACCTTTTGGGGTACTTTGGTAATCAAATTACATTACTATATTATCAAACTAATTTACATCAGTCAAAAAACATCCAACAATTTCAATTGGAGTTAATAGCTACATGTAGTTCAGTGTCGCGGTCGCTAGACCTTTGTGACTTATGCAAGTGAACACTTACCATTAGGTCTGCACATTCTCGTCTACACAGGTGACTCCCTGGGAAAAAGTAACATTTCCGAACCCGGCAAGAATATCAACCATCCTCAAGTTAAGTGGAATGATAAAAAGTACAGTCATACTAACAGAAATATCCTCCAGGATAAACTTATATTTATAAAAATAACAGTGTTTGACAATGATGATTGCAAAAGCTGTGTACGTAGCGGGAAAGTGGCTGAAAAGATTGATGCTCACTTACTTACACTGTGAGATGTCATGCATAACTCTGCAGACAAGGCAGGATGTATCATTCACAAAGAACGAACAAACCTCGCCCCTTCTGGGCCCTGGACATAGCAATACCTAGGGATAAAAAAACGTTTCTAGTGCTCCTTGTGGGTTAAAAACGGCAAACCAAGACAAAGCCCAGTCTTTGAGAACTGGAAATACACTAAAAACTTGTTTTCCATGCGTGTGCAGGAAGAATATCCAAAACCAAAGTGCGGGTCAGAGAAATACTAAATGTATATTTTGCAGACTGCAAGGTGACTGCTTTCTGGATTGTTCTAAATAGGAAACCTCCAAAGCCACATAACTCTTGCTTGACCGCCTGAAGAGTTTTCAGATTTTTATAAGAAACAAATGACTGATCTGAAAGAGAATTTATCTAATGAACAGAAAGAGGTAGAAGAAAGTGTAAATAATTATTACAAGGAAAAAATCATATAGTGACAATTTCAAAAGAGAAAATATCAAGTTTAATAAATGCTCTGTATGGCAACTGCACCCCTGGTATAGATGTCATCCTGCCAGAGCATCTGTAATTGGGTAAATTTGATATACTTTATGTGAGCACCTTGCATCTGTTTTCAGCAATTCTGACAAACGCCATCGTGCCATCCACCTTTTTTCGAGGAGATAATTACCCTCATCCTAAAAAAGCCCTGACATTAGACCCACTGGTTTAGGTTGTTTTCTACTTCATGACACAGCAGCCCACTGTATAACAAAGCATTCACATCTTTTCATATGTAGCTTGAACGCTGAAGGTGTTTTGACTGTATATGGCATCACACATTATTTGACAAGCTAAAAGATGTGATTCCCATTGCACATTGGATGTTCCTGTTCACTTGGTCTACGTACAACTGTAAAGTGGAAAAATCAAAGGAGCCCCTATTTCAGCGTAACCAAGGCTACCGGCAAAGGCAGTGTGTTATCCCCTATGTTCTTCAACATTTTCCAAATTGATATCCTGAATGAGCTACATAATCTTGATGAAGGCGTATGCATTGGTGCACCAAAATTTAACTCATTTGCGTATGCTGACGACTCGAGACTTTTCTCTATTTCAGTTACTGCTACACAGCACCTAATGAATAAGTGTGAAGCATATGACAAGTGGAGATCTTCATTTGGAGCGAGTAAATTTCACATTGTGTGTACTTAATTTATAATATTTGAAAAAGCACCTTCTGCATATCTTGAAACACACAAATTGGAGTATACTAATAGGTTAAATGTACCGGGCATTGCCGATTCACAGACAGGATCATATGACTACAAGTCAGTAACAGAATAGCAGCTCCACGGCGCGCAATGTTTAAATACTCTGACAAAGGCTGGTCTTACCCCAGAGTATTATGTTGTGTAAAATCCTACAAATGGAACCCAACTGGCGTGACTTGCTTGATATTCGGACTTGATTGCCTTAATCTGTCCAAACAAAATATAAACTACTTGGAATCAGCCCTTGGTACAATTGTAAAGAACAGCCATGGTCTAAGTAAAAACCATCGACACTCACAATTACTTAAATCTGTACATGTTAATACCGGAACTATGGTGGCCAACAAGACACTTTATCCCTTGCCAAAAGATTTTGTAAGATCCCCCTCCAACACAAACGCTATTCTCGCATTTCACAGCCCTGCATATGAACAATGGAGCCACAATACTGAACCCATGGTGTACAGACTTTTAATTTTGGTATTATGCCCCTAAATTTTGCTGCCTAATAAATCACCCGAATTATAATGTCGGTGGGTCTACCGAGCAGAAATTGGTAAAACTTGTAAACAAAGCTTTCTAAGGGTGTTTTTATAGAGTGACTTTTATTCATCATCGCACTCTTTTGGGAGTTGACATATATTATTATAGTTGAACCATGTTGTATTTTAATCATGTACATACTTTTATATTTCCTCAATACTTGGGGGTTTAATAAAGATACTAATGTGACAATTCATGGATGGAAAGTGATATGCAAGTACCCAATTCACCTGCATTGTGAAGATATCCACTCTGGAGACATATCTACCATGAGTTCAGCGCGTACACAAACCTTTGTATTTCTTTACTTCGGGTGTTTTCATTCATGTTACACACAGAAAGCCATTTTCGATGTTGCATGGGTTTTTTTTATTGTTTTGGTTTCCTTATAATGACTACAATCTTTTAGCATTGTTTATATTAGAGTATTATGTTGCCTTTGCCTGCCACTGTACATCGTACTTTTCAATAATGTCCTGAAACATGTCACATCAAGGTCAGCTACTTCCTTACCCTCGTTGTTTATGTACATGCTTCCACGGCCTGCTGTTCGAGTTTAACTCTATTATGTAATGAGCATGACCTTACATGAACAACTGTCCATGCTGTAACCTGCTTTTAATCCATGTTTACTTTTAGCATCCAAGTAAACAGTGGTTCCATTATACCAACATGAATTTCAAAGCACACTCACCTGCTAAAGTGTAAGATGTTCACTGAATCTAGCAAGACGACTAAATGCCTGACTGAGATCGGTCTTATGTTAAATTCGTATACATTCTAAAAATTATTGTTAACTTGACCACATCGAGGTTATATATATATATATATATATATATATATATATATATATATATATATATATATATATATATATATATATATATATATATATATATATATATATATATATACTGTTGTTACTTTGAAAATGGTCCAGCATATACATGTATTGGTATTATGACAATCACTTCTTTTAGTTTATCAAATGGCGCATATTTTTCACTATATTTCAATTTCAAATACTTTGTAAACCAGTTTCGCACGTTTACCTTTCATATATGGTCCTTACCTTGGTACCTGATTGCTTCATTTCATTTCTGTTAAGTATGTAGTTTTCCTTTTTGGTTTTTCTGCTTGTCAAGTTACAAGTCTTTTACGTCATTTTATTTTCCTTGTCAATGTCCATTTTTTTATCACATGTCATGTTACCATGTCACTGCGGACGATACTTCCAAAACTTTTGACTTTAGTCGGTTTATTTTTAATCTACATGTAACTGACACCGAGGAAACTATTCTATGGCGCTGAGTGCTTTCTTGCACCGTCCCCTGACTCTGCTGGAATGGTTGTCCATCATATCATATCATTGACATGTACTTTTGTAGCCTGCGTCTGGGGATTTGAGTAAAATTCCAAATGTTGGACCCAATTTATTCTGTATCTATGGTATCAGGGGTAAGTCAAATTGTTCTTATCTGAGCCTGTGCTATACAAATTTAGTAATTATGGTTTGTTTGACAGGTATTCTTTTGTCATAATGAAGCTCTGCATTTATAAGCAAAACTTCACGCATTTAGCTACTTCAACATTTGCCATGTTCATATTTATTCTTTATTATGTGGGTTGTCTTTGCTGAATATTTAGCTACTCAGAGAGACATGACCCTTTTACCCGTACATCATGTACGGGTAAAAGGCTCCAAAACATGTTGAGAAGTTACCCGCTGAAGACCCTTTAATGTATTTGGGCTGATACAGCCTATGTCAAAATTTTACAGAGGAACGTGTGCAATGTGGACAATAGTAATTCCATATGTATATAGCTTAGACAGGGACAGATTAGCTTATGGAGAGTAAAGAGTTTGGACTGCGGAATAGGGTAATGACTACCAGGAAGTGGTTCTAGGCAAAAAGACACAAATACAATAGCTAGTTATCATAATTATATCAGCATGTTCAGTGGAAGTAGTGCTCTTGGGTTTCGTAATTGTCAAACTGAAATTAATAAGTGCAACTCTGGGTTGCCAAGGCAACCAAAGCATTATTTTAGATTATCAAATTTCGCAAAACAATTTATGTTTGACCACATGAAATGTTTCATCAAGGTCAATTTTGCCATCCTAAACCTTTTTAGTGCTGGGATCTTGACAGGTCGGAACACAAATACATTCATGGTTTTGATTTTTTGCAAAATTCTTCGTTTGTATAAACTATAATTTGAGACAATTGCAATAGCAACCATGTCGGTCAGCTAATTCGATAAGTTGCCCTATTACTACAATCTACATAGCCACATAAATTCAGCAAATACCAACTAAAACATTCGTGAGCACATTTAGAAAGTTTATAAGCCAGACACATTTGGAAGAGGAAAGCTGCAAATCGACCGCAGAAGGTGCCTTGCTAAAATTATCTCATTGTTACCTCAGGTCACGTGACATAGCCAGCATCTTGGATTTTTCCTCTTTTTCATCAAATTTTATCATTATTGGACAAGAAAATATTATGAATTACGAATCAATCCCAAACATGCCTTGAAATACAGCGCAGATGATAAAAGACCCTTTTCTGTGCAGATCGTACTACTCCTGCTCTGAAAATAATAATTCAGTGATGAATGTGTAGTAGTGTTGCCTCATAGAACCAAGTGGAACTTCCATTTGACGGCCTCTGGCTGCCATGATGCAGTGTACCCCCACGCAACCTTTTTCACGTATCAATATTGCCCGGTGCCTACTGCAACTTCAAAAACCCGAATAAAATTGACGATGGCGTTCCAATCCCCAATTTAATTCTCTGTCGGGGAACTGTACATGTTAAGGATGATATTTAGGGCAAATATGTGCTTCTCTTATGCAACTGATCTAGGATGGCGAGTCCGCGAATACGTGTACTCCTACTGCAACAGTAACTCGCATGAGTCCATGTATGGAGGGCCTCCGACTGGAAAGTATTAACGACTCAGTTTATGATATTATATGTGGTGTCAGACTGTTTTCTGAGGACAACAGTTGAGTTGCAATTGTCTATAATCCCATTGAATCTTCAAATCACCGTAACACTAATCTTTATATATATAATAACTGGAGAAAGTTATGGCGCGTTATTTTAATACATAGGATGACAGCTCCTGTGTCACAACGGCTGTTCTCAAGTTGGAGACTGTCTATTGCAGATCGACTGTTTCCAGCGTGTAGTGAAGAGAGATGGGGCTTAACTTGTTGGTAGCCATTAAAGCTTATAAAAAGAAATACAAGATATGATATTTCCCTCATGCACGATAATGAAGAAAGCTTTCATCACTGGCATCGACTTTTGTATTTGATACTACTCAGACCTGTCAACATACAGCGAGTAGCTTGACGTTGCACGTGGTTGAGTTTCCTGCGGATAACACTCCAAACAATCCCGAATTCACTATGGCCCTTTACTAACGAACAGTCGAGTTGCTCAGTAACCTTAGAAGGAGCTATATAACCACATGTCTTTTGTTATTATGTACAAGTGCCTTCGGCTGTGCTCCAAGTAATTATTCAAATGGATGGCAAACGAGACAATGTGATAAAACGAAAAGAATGTTTCATAGGACAAACATTTGAACAAACAATCCAAGTTATCTAGCTGGGGAGCACGACAGGTATTCTTCTTAATGTTGAGACATGCTGACAACGTCAGCAGGGCTTGGAAGACTGAAAATTTAAGATGAGAACACAAGAATGCCCGAAACGAGACTGCACGAGGCGAGAATGTGAAAAGTAAGAATATGCGAGGCGGGATAACCGCACGCTGAGCTTCCATACTCCTCCCACCCCCCACCCCCCACCCCCGCACAAAAGGGGGAAGGTAAACGGCATTCGTATGGAGGGCCATTTTGCAATGAGATATGAGTTGAGATATATCTTAAAATAATTAGAGATATCAGAAAATCAATAAAGATGTCTGAAAAATCCTGAATTCGAGCTATAGATATGTACATATGTGAAAGTTAACCGATAGTGTACCCTTAAATAATTTCAAGGTATCTCCAAGTCCATTAAGGACATCTTTAAAAACACGTTTAAAATACATTTTTGATGAATTTCAAGATATTTGTAATTCATATCAAGATAGACCTATCTTGAATTCAAGTGAATGTATCTAAGATTCAATTAAAGACATTGAATTTATCTAAAGGGGAAAATTAACATGTTAATAGACCTGTTCATAACGAATTGTACAGAACCTTTCTGGACCCTAATTAATTATGCATTTCATTGTTGGCCTGATTGTCCAATCAGCAAGTGGCCCAGTCGGACTTTCGCCTTCATATGTTTACAACAGATTCCATTGCTAACGCTAGTGATTCCAGCATGGATCGTGCTGAACAGTGCAAATCTTTTACCATTAATGTCACATCAGCGGTAAAACGTGCATTTTCGGTTTGCTGACGGTTTGATTTTGCGTTTAATCCAAGCACATGCTGTGTTTTATTTTCTTACCCTCCCACGTGTTATCAAGCTGCGTGGTCGAGCACAAAATGTAAACAAAGCAGGGTGCGCTACCCGAAGGGAACCAAATAAACCCGAGCCCGAGTAACTGGTCTACTATTGTGTAATTTCCCAGTCAACAGCAGTATATCTAGCTTAACGTGGTGGGGTGAAACCAATTGGGTTTGGGTATGACTTGTCAACTTTAATACAAAGCATGGTACATATTGATAAGGATAAGAACAGTGGCGTTAACAAGTTGCCAATAAGGAAATGGTTCCAAACCTGGTTTTCCTATTTGTACTTTAAGATTGATAGAAGGAATTAATAAGACCTGTTGTCCTCTATCGTACACGTGGCATTGACAATTCCATGCTACAAATATTAGTTGCTCCCTTGCCTGGTAAGCCAATCAGTCGACAGCCTCATCAGGCCCAGAATCAGGGGAGACCGGGCACAGTGGGACAAAACTTGCATTTTTGTTTCTGTTTCTCGAGTCTTCTTCATTTGCCATATGTTACTACTATGGCAGAGTATTCTGAGCTAATGTCATGGGCATGGGCTTTCCCATCAAATCAAAATATTTTTCATGTTACAATGAAATAAACAGAGCCCAAAATCTGTCCCATTGTGCCCCCGTGTTGGGGCACAGTGAAACATAACTCATTAAGCTGGCCATGGTACAGGAGGATAGAATTTCCGTGGTTTTTTATTTTTTTTTTTTTTTTGTTTTTGTTTTTTTTTTGGGGGGGTGGGTTTTTTTTTTTTTTTTTTTTTGTTTTTTAATTTTTTTTCTCAGGCAGTTTCCTCATGAGCCATGGTATATGGTTCTTGTGGAAGACTTTATCAAGCTTATGTAACAGGCATGGGCTTTCCCATCTGTGAACCTACGGTTTGTGACATGTCCCACCGCGTCCCACATCACCTTTATGAATTAGAAATTTACAAATCTCTGAACTACGATATGATTATTGTGGAAATAAATAAATAAGGTTATAGTTATAAATTTAATCATCGCAACCACACTCCACAACTTCCCCTTTCGTTCATGCCAGCCACAAGCAAATTGAAAGAAAAGTTCCAGGAAAAGTTTGAAATTTAACTTAAGAGTGCCTAATTAAACGTCTTTCACTCACCCAAAAATGCAAAGTATTTCTTTAAGCATGGGATATAGTATAGTAGATAGAGCATTGGGAACAATATAGGCCTAGCAGATAGAGCACTTTTTGAGCTTTTGATGATGAAAGAATAGAGCAATCTTCTGCTATGAAGGTAAAAAATCCACTGTCCCAAGTGCTGCGCTCCGTCTCCCACTGTATTCCGCTATTCCCAACTTCATCTCCCTTACACAGGCTACGTTACTAAGCTGATTAATGGTGGCAACAGTCTGTAGGTCTAGGCCTAGTATGACGGATGTAAGCAGTATGATCAAGAATGGTTTTAGAATAATCGAGGTAGCCTCTAGCAGCAATTCACACCTTGTGTTCAATGTCAACCATGCACCTGCGTCAAGATTATGCCAAACACATGAACGCAGATCTAACAGCATTCCAAACTTCCCCATCATAGGCCCCATATTTGTTCTAAGCCATCCTTAGTTTTGCTAGCGTGTAAATCTTTTCTTAATGGAAATAGACTTTTGTGGGTCTGCTATATCCACACAAATCAGTAATATGTAGCAAAGATCGGGGATGGACTAAGCATATCGTCCAACTCCGGTTCACAGAGAATGCTTGGTTAGGTGCTTTATGGGGAAAAATATGACCATTTGTTGGTTAAAAGTAGGAGATATTGAAAAGAAAAAAGCCAGTTCCGAAGTGGTTCAGTAGTTCACCATTTGAAATGATTACAGGGAAAGTCTGCTACACGGGCACAGCGAGTTGACAAAATCTGACACCCCTGCCTCGTAGGTAAACTACGTCATACTATGTCTGCATTCTATGTGACAGGTCCGGGTGAATTGTGGCCCGACAGGTGGCCCCAAACGAGTTATTGGGGCCACAATCCCTTTTTCCTCTGACGTTTGCTTGTCTCCGTGATTTGGTAATCACGGAGACAAGCGATACGAACCTTGACCTGACAAAAAAAGAACAAAGGTTCCCGCGTGAAACGGAAAGTGCGTAAATGTGTCTTTGTCTATGATTCGTTTCAAGTAAATCACTAAATAAAAGGAGTGTTCTGATTGGCTTAATAGAAAAACCTCCCAACCCCATATTGAACGGCAACATGGCAGTGCATACGAACTTGACCCACTTTATTCTGTAAATTTAGGGGTATACGGAAACTAGATATTTGTAGATTTTAACTTCAGATAGTGACATTTCTAAATCAAAACAGAACTGGACAAGTGATGGTAGTCAGGCTATTTCAAAGTAGGTGCACGACGTTGCTTTGTGAAGTTCTTGCCCACGAGCTTCAGTGATCCCACCCTGCCTACCAAATATCATGCGGAAAATTCAGCAGTGACACATCATCTTTTTTCATGGTAAAAGGAACGTGTGTTCATAGTGTTTTAACTTGGGTTAGAATATTCCATTTATCCCGTTAGTCGTTGGCAAAGTATGGCAGTGTTACTTGTGAACTATATCACTAATGCGCATCAGTATTGGGACATTGCTGAATGGCTGTAATAAGGCCTCTGCTTCATTGTCGTATCAGGAAGGCACGTTCTCAGTGGTTGCCAGACAGGTGCAAAAGAAATTAGTTCTGCGTGTTGTAAAAGAAACTACCCATGACGGACTGAAGTTTTTCTTTAATTTTGCCGTGATTTGCGGAATAAACTGATATTTTTATCACATCAAGATGGTTTTTTGTTTTTAATTTTATTTCTGATTCAGCTCAGTGAGTGTTAATGGCTTTGGGAAAGTAAACTAGCATGACCCCGCCCAGCTCATTAAAATGTCCATTTTGTTTGAGTGGGACACCTTCCTATTGGATTGTTATTAACAGTATCTTAATTGTCGTCTGGAATGTTTGTTAACTTTCATATCACGTGCACCAGTAAGTCGTGCATGCCAGGTATCACTGTTTGCAAGAGGGACATTGTTATATAAGCACTGATAAAATCACACAACTGCAACATGACTTTATTTGATTTGCCACGAGTCATTTATATATGGAGAGAGAGAGAGAGAGAGAGAGAGAGAGAGAGAGAGAGAGAGAGAGAGAGAGACCTAATCGAAGATGTGATGTTATGTGCTTTATAAAACGTTTGGATGCGACAAGTTCCATATAAGAACTGTGATGGTAACACATGGTGATGTACCCAATGCTACCGAAAAACGTGATTCTGTCGTGGTAGTTTCTTTTACACCCAGAGACTTCCATTAGAAAAAGCACTCAGTGTTTTTCCATATGTTTGCAAGCCAGATTTCAGTTACAGTAGCTAGAAATCTTATGCAAGAGGAAGTATGTGAATATACCATCATCGGCTGGGTACAACCTCCATAGGGATCTCATGATTAGAGATATGATTAACAACCCTGTGTTGCTTGGGGGACCGGGACACACCATTGCAATTGATGAAAGTTTATTTGGTGGAAGGAGAAAACACAATAGGGGTCGTGTGCCACCCATTTCTCCTTGGAACTTTGGTGACATTGATAGGGACACAAAAAGGTATATTCAAGTACCAAATCGCACAAAGGAGGAACTTTTCCAAAACGGAAGGGGCGGGGGCTATATTGACCCATCTACTAGCATCATAATCTATGATTTGGTTTCATACCGTACACTTGGAAACCATCCAACCGACAATTACATACATGAGGTTGTACATTCTGAGCGAAAAATTGTTTAATTGAGCAGTTTTCCACAACACGTTCTGAATGCAAAATGTGCTGTGGAAACTCAGTTGGTTTTTTTTTAAATACCCATGTTTGACAACAAAATTATTGCCAGCTTATATATCTTAAAATTCAATATCTTATTATGATGAACTTATAACACATCGGCACAATAACCATCAACTCATTTGCTTCAAAACATCTGTACAACTATGGTCCCAAACATAGTAGTCACATTTAACACTATATGCATTCGTGAACAGTTTTCTTACTATGCACTCTGGGTCCAAACACAACCAAGTCTGCATCACTGTCTGTAATGTAATTGAAATCATTCTCATCATCAGAGATAAGAATGATTTCATCATCGGAAATCGTGATTTCTTTTATCTGTGTGTCAGCTGGCATTAGAGAGTCTGGCGGTGACGGAGTCAGACTCCAACTGAGACTAATTGTCTGACATTTCTGTGTCTGTAGGTGGCGTTGAGTCACCTGATGGCGTATTGTCTGGTGAGAATGGAGGACGATGCCCAGTGTCTGAAGGTGATGGCAAATAGTGAGATGGCTCAGGTTGAATGGCAGGGGTGCATGGCTCTGGTTGATCTGCAGCGGAATGTGACTCTGGTATATCTACTATGGCGTGAAGCTCAGGATGATTGGCAGATGTGTGTTGATAAGGTTGATCAAGAGGGGTGCGTGGGTCTGGCTAATTGGTAGAGGTGTATGGATCAGAGGTTTCAATACAGTAGCAGTGAAATGGATCTCTTTGTTCTGTGTCTTCATCCAGCTCACTTACAGCTTCATTCAAGATGCGCTTGAGGAGCATATGAAGTGGAATTAGTTTCTGGGCATATCAGAATGTTTGTTGATGCATTAAATATGCATTGCTCTATGGATGAATAATGAGAATTTCAAGAAATTGCAACGACATTGTTCACATCACACAAGATGCTCCTGATGGCATTCACAGAATGAATAATACAGAATAGTTTGGTCAGTATCAAGTTTGTGCAACTTAATTTTGTAATTACTCAGATGATTATCAGCCTGTACAACTCTATCTATGATTAGGAATTTAAATGCATCAATGCATTCATGTGGTGAGTGGCATGCTTGACGTAATCCTAGCTAGCTGTAGTCAGCGTTCCTGGCTATGTGTTCAACCAGTTCGTAGATAGGACAAAGAGCCAGCCGTCTTGGCAAATCAATAAAGTTTTTAATGCACACAAATTCAGCACAGCATGAACTCAAATTGTCAAAAATTTCAGGTGGCCGAAAGGGTTACCGAAAAACTTCTGGATCTGGCCTGCAGATTACTGCTTTTGGCATCGCAGGATTGTATGCACAATTGATGAGGATTACCCAAAAAAACTGCAGTGGCCTTGCCATGGTGAGTTTACCTGAATGAAAGCATCAACGTGATGTATTAAATAGGTTTGTGACTTTACTAACGATTATATTGAGTAGAAGTCTTATAAGCTATATAATTTTAAGATACACATATGTGTTCTCTTAACTTTTGTTCCAAAAAGCCCAAATACATTTTCAAATATTGTGACTGCCTCCCAGTAGCCACCCTCCACCACAACTTGAACAAGTGCATGTGTTGTCACTTTTTTTAACAATTTCCTCAGTGAGGTATGTGTGTAGTGGCGAACTGTTCCATCAATATCTTGATACTGATTTTGAGAAACCTTTTATGCATATAGTTGCAACTGCAACATTCTTCAAACAGTCTTAAGAGACCACTGAAGTGGTCTCTGGCAGACTGATCCCTACACATTTGAACCGTCTTAGCCCATTCCATAAATACACCAGGGTTTAGCTGATTTACCCACACAAAGGTACTCAGCAATATTCTCTCAAAATGCTTCACATTTTTTTCATAATAGAGCTGTGATCATCCTGGGCCATAAACTTGCTTCTCCAATTACATGTTGAATATCTTTCCAATGTATATAATTTGGATCAATGCCTTTTCTGGAGAAGTTAGATAAACATTCCGATTGGCTGATGATGATGCTAGGAAACATGCCAGGTATAAAAACAGTGCAATCATAGTAGCTGCGGTATGCAGATTAGCATTTGTAAAAAAAAAATAGTGCAGAGACATTTGGATTCATACACCAAGCTTTGGGAAACAATAAGGGTGGACATTCTGTCCAATGTCGTGCTGACACTCGATGAATTTGCAAAACACTGGTGCGGTCAAGACACAACATGTTAGGTTATTTAAGATGAAGACAGAATATACGTGATGTTTGTTGTGGGATAAATCATGTATATCGCCCCAAAAATAAGCTGAAATGGCTACAGGAAACATTGCGTTACAGGCATAGTGGTGCACTTGTCAAGTGGTAAACTTGGCGATTGTTTCTGGGAAAAAAGACTTCGGTTTACTGCAACTTGTAGTTGCTTAAAAAGGGTCTGTAGCCTTCACGAATTATTGGGGCTACATGTGGGGCCACATCGCACCCTGACCAGCCATGTAGAATGTATCAATGGTATGGCGTAATTTACCTGGTAGGCAGGGGTGCCATATTTGGTCTAACACGCTCTGCGCATGCAACAGACCAGCGCCATGATGACGGTATGAACAATTTACCAGTGGCAGTAAGCCTAAGTGACAGATATTTTCATTCAACACCATGGGCAAAGTAAGGGACGCCACAGTGAACTGATACAGCACCATCTTTTCACAATTTTACCACATAAAATGTGCATAGCTTGTCTACACTATAGACATGGATTACTGTTAATGTATTATAATCAGGCTACATTTACATGGAACATGGTGTATGTTTGACAATTAACTTATATTTACAATCATAAACACATATAGAGTACTATTGGATGGGGTTCAAGTGGAAGCTTTTCATGCTCAAGAACAAACAAAAATGGTATACATCATACATGATAGAGATATCTGGGTGAAACTGTTCCACAAACCACAGCCTGTGTTTGGGCATGTACCCATGGACATGTGCCTTGTATAAATTTCACAACACTTGTACTCAATGGATCTTTGTATGTTGTTTATTCAGGAATAATTCCTGATAAAAGTGAATTAAATCAATATGTTTATGAGAATAAAGACATGACAATTTATTGTTTTATTCTTACCTGTTCATTTAACTAACTGAAGGCTATTATTTAATAATGTACACTCTTGGTATTGGGAAGAGTTTCATTATTTAACCATATGTAGACAGGTTTTTTTTTTCCATGTGAAGACAGAGAAGGTGATGTCGAGTCTGAGTTTCCGGACGATCTGTCCATCCTCTGGAACTCTTCTCTATTGTCGAATGATGTCCCCACTCTCAATGTCACACTATAACATGTATTGTGATCATGGTGCAACCTAGAAATTCTTAATTTTGATGGAGAGTGCTGCAATGTTGTTTGTTTTACATAAATTATGCTATTTGGATTTTTTTTCTCATTGCCATAAGGTTTCGCGCAATTATGCAGCAGGGCGCTGGTACTCTAGATAGTCTCTCGTTTGAGAGATCATCCCCAGGGAGGGACAGAAAGTCGTAACATAAAGCTGGGGTCAATCCATAAAGAAGGTCCAGTACCACGGAAACGACAGAATTTTGGAGCAAATAGATATGGTCATAAAAGTCACGTAGTCTGTCAATGGAGTCATCTCTCAAAAGTGGGGCAACTGTGTATGGTAAAATATGAGCCACATATGGCCTGGACCACGTGGACAGTATTACTGGTGGTTCTTGTTTCACATCTTACCTCCAAAATATAAATTACGAGTGTAAGTACCATTTAACAAGGCCTACCAGTGATAATGATGTGTCGAAAAATTGTCAAAAGTGAATATATATATTGTGGGTCGACCACAAGGGAAACACATTGGATAATCCATCTGTCCATCATTTGTTTGTGAACACAGTATCTCAAGACCTCTTGGCCACCTGAAACTCAAAACTTGCAGCATTTGTACCTTGACACCATTTTTTCTCTTGATTTCATTCCAGTGACCTTGACCTTATTTTCGACGGCAAGGGAGCCATGTATGTGCAAAGGTGGACCTATCGCTCAATGCGTGGTATCAAAGTGCCTCAAGTTTTCTTTTTTTTCATGGAGCATTGTATGAAAGCTTGAAACAGTCAATCGGAACACTCAGATTAAGCTCCAGAAAGGAAGTAAAGATACTGTGGAATTTGGTCTGCTTAGGAAGCTTTAGAAACATGTTTCCCAGTCAGCTCAACCTTAAAGTCAACAAATGTGACAAGTATTTTTCCTCTTATGAACTAAGCTTGTGACAGAAAATTTGGAGTCCGATATTTTGAATGGACGGATACATGATCCCGTTACATGGTCAGCATGCATTTATGATAGGAGAGTAATTAGGTGTGCATACCATGAAAACATAGAAAATGCAAGTGCATTACCTTGTGTCGAAGCATAAATACATAATCAGCAACTTTAGTTTTTACACGACCTATTCCTGGACTATGTGTCTATTTTCAGTCAGGCATAAAGGAAGAGAGAGGGATTTCTCTAGGCACAATTGTATGCTGTGGAATTACAAAAGAAGTCGCTCTCGTGTTAACCTCACTGCTGAAAGCAAACAAAGTGGCTCTCGTGTTAACCTCAGTGTTTTAAGGCAAGCCTCAAGTTTTCATTTTCGCCTGTAAAGCGAACAGTCGGCTAGCCGTCAGATATCACAGCTGCCTGTAGGTGTGTTCAATAAAAGGCCATCACAATCCCGTTATGAGCATACATGGTATGTAAATGTAGTTTTGAACTATTTAGAGAGCAAGGGTTTGTATAGCACCCTATCAGACAGATCTTTGACCTTAAAACTGGCAATACTGCTGGCTGTGACTGATAGTGCAAGATCTATACCTTCAGCGTGAGTGGTCTTACTAGGTATAGAAAGGTGGGGATTGGAGCGCCTGAGGTACACTTCTCCTCATACCAGGAGATTTATCTCTTATGTGTCGTCAGTTGCCTCCAGGTTTATTGGGTCAGATCTGAAAATTGGAGAAAACATAAGTAGGGAGAGATCGTAATCATCTACTCCTTAGTTTTAAATAACAACGCAAGCAGCTGGTAGCTTGCACTTTTGCTTGCTCGCTTACTTAGTTTATGGGAGAGGCAGGCATTGACACTTGTGTGTTTAACCCTTCCCCCCTTAAACCAGCCAAAACCAGCTGGTGGTCAAATGTCGTCAGCGTTTTCAACTGATTTCAACAGCAATGAAAAACAATTTGACTGAGAAATTGAAGCTGATACCTGTCAATACAACATGACGAAGGTTAACAGCTTTCTTCGGCATGGGTTGGGCACTTAGTGCCTAACCCATGCCGAGGAAAGCTGTTGACTCAGTCTTAATTCAAGGGGGGAAGGGTTAAAGCACATTCCGTCAGGGCGGCTAATACTACCAAAGCAGCCTTTAATGTCCCAATAAATCAAATTCTGGAGAGAGCTAACTGGACAAAAGCAAGTATTTTCAGGAGATATTACAATGAGTCTATAGAGTAAAACCTGTGTATTGCGGACACCTGTGGTTCTGACAAAAGTGTCCGCAATAGACAGGTGTCCACAATAGGCAGGGGCTGAACTTTTGGGATTTCGAGTACATTTGTATCAAAGGAGATAAGCTTATATAGACTGTCATAAAATATGCACATGTGTACCCATCTTATTTCATTTATTGATTATAATGAAAAAACAAGAAAACTCAAAGATAACTTTATTACACTGCAACAACGCAAATTTTAACCAATATAAATGGCTGAAATATATTTAAGCAGTACATGTTCATGTATGAACATAATGTTAAGTTCACATTTGTCATGTCTTCCGGCTCTCACATTGTATTCTGCATATCCTCATGAGCACAATGTACACGTACCAGGTTGTAAACAGACTTTCATTGAATGTATAGCAGTCTGCATGGCATAATATTTGTCACAGGTACAATGTATGCGCTTACCAGGCGAAAGAAAGTTTGCGTAATTTCTTTTACTAATATAAAAGAAACAAACAAACACACCACAGGGATATCCTCTCCTTTGAGTACAGTATAACTGTATGTGCCATTGTTACAAATTGTGAATAACTTCACATGAGTCTCAGTGGGCCCTTTGTTTTAGATTTAATGATTGATCTATGGAGCTTAATTGTTTGATAGACAGAGAAAGTGTGAGCAACCTCACTCAACAGGAGCACCAGTGCTCAGAGACACCTGGCATGTTCATTGAGGTATTGCAGCGTAACTGCTTGGCTGAGTGAGCTTATGTGTTACAGGCCACTGAACAATGGATTAGTTAGTCTTTGATTCTAGCTTAATATACACGGCATTGTTCAGGCATTACAGCTTGGAACTTAACAAGTTGCAAAAAATGCATTGATATATTGTGTCCGCAACAGACAGGTTGTTTTTGCATTTGGTTCCCCAAAAAGTGTCCGCAATACACAATAGACAGGTGTTCACTGCAGACAGGTATCACCAATATGAAAATGACTTTAAAATATTCTGTTCTGGCCAAAAGTGTCCACATTAAGCAGGTGTCCACAGTAGACAGGTGTCCACAAGGACAGGTTTCACTGTATAATTACAGAAGTTAAAGGCCAGAGTTTTTAGAATTCTATTTTGAAGCTTTAAACATACAATATATATAATCAGTTGCTCCTTAGTTTTAACAAACCACACAAATGGGTGGTAGCTTGCACTACTGCTGGCTGCCTTACTAAGTTCATGGGAGAGGCAGGCATAGACAATAATGTGTTTACAGCACATTCTGTCAAGACATCAGGTACTTCCAAAGGAGTCTTAACTGCCCCAATAGATCAATAACTGGACAAAAGCAAGTACTTTCAGGAGATAATACAAGCAGTGTATTATTACTAATGGTAAGGGCCAGAATGCTATCTTGAAGCTTTGAACTTACAAATAACGTCTTAGGAGGTTTTGTGACATGAACTTGGAAATTTCATGAGGAAGCATAGCTTGCGACATGAAGTTATATTGTCATAAACAAAACCATAAAAGACATAATATTCCCATTTTCCCTTCCCGGCGTATGGGTATACTTAACAGATGCACTTTGTATGTTGCAGGCAGGCACGCCCAGCAATAACTTGGGACTCATGATAGAAAGACAGGCTACCTTTATAAGCCTCTGAATCAAGTTGAGTTTACAGCACTGCTAGGTTCGGGTGGTCATCTGCTGTCTTGTTTTTGTTTTGTTTTGTTTTTTTTTTGCTCCGGGTAATTTTGGTGGTGGGTTTTTCAATTTCAGTATGTAACAATTTCAGTATGTAACAAGGAAATAAATTTTTGTCAGTGTACTTTCAGTGTTAGTCGGGTTATTTCTATGGTTCAGGCGTCGTCTCAGTCAATGAGAAAAAGTCATGTAAAATCGAGGCTCCAGGAGCTACAATTTTGTGGGTATAAATGGTTTGGTTATGAGGCTAAACGAGGGAATACAACATTCTGTCTTTTATGGTTTTGTTTATGAAATCATAATTTCATGAAGCAAGGTACGCTCATGAAATTTCCAATTTCACAAACTTTACTGCAAACCCAATCGAAGCCACTAGCCACTCTTGAACTTAAAGATGTTTAGGTCGCATAAGCAGTAACCATTGGTTGCAGCCACAGCCGCTCCCTCCCTCCTTGTGCACTCATACCAAACTAAAGTTGGCAGCCAACAGCAGACCAGGGTTCCGACAATAGGTGACCACCAGACGGTGATACGGTTTGCTCAGTTATATTTTGAGTTCTCAGAGGACCCCAAGATGGTCTCGCATTGGCAGAGCGGAATTTTCCTACATTGAGAAATACACACTTACGTAAACCATTTTTTAAACTTTACAATGAATAGGAAAAAATAATATTAAGAAGTATTAAGTAACAGCCTATACATTGGTACTTTTGATCCTTTATTGGAATGTTATTTTAGTGGCAATTATTTCGGGATTGTAGCTACCCTGTGTCTGCAGATAGATATACTATACTCGGTACTGGGGTACTGCTGCTTAACAGAGGCACCTAATTTGGAGTTCAGGGGTGACTTTCGTTGAACTGGCATAGAATCAGAAATTGTAGCATTTGGTGTAAAACCATACTATTGGCAATTACTCTTCAAAAATCACCTTTTGGTCATCATAATTAACCACAAAATCCTGTGTTACTTAATTTTAAACAAATTCCTCATTATGGGTACATATGTGTAATGGGCTTAAGAAGTAAAGACATTGGTGTCAAGTGGCTAACATGAGAGGATATCAGTTTTTTTTATTCTACGTAAAAGATTAGGATAGTTTTTTTTTTATTCTGAAATTTACATAAACTTCATTTTTCCATTGTAATATATTACCAAATTTGACATACTTGTTGCGATAAACACATGCTACACACCCCATGTGCTCCCCATTTCCACTTCATTACCACGGTAAATAAATAGATTCCATCAAATGGTATCTATAAATATGATCAATAAAGTTGTCACAGTTTGTTCTTATAGCCGTGCCCTTGATGAATTTGTCTAAAAAAAACAAGTAAAAAAGGGTATGGGGGATGTTGTCCTCATAAAGAACGACAGATGCCAGTCCCCAACAGAACGAAATCTTGGAACATACTTTGTGCAATATGATCTAATCTCATCGCTGTCAACTCTTCTGTTTTCACTGGGAGTCTCAAGTTTTGGAGATTGGAAAAGTTCTTAAAATGACAGGAATTTTGAGCGAAAATTGACACTTTTCTTCGATTTCCTACACTTTTTGGAAGAGCCTCCTGGTCAGGTGTGTTTGGTGGTTGACACCTGTGCAATCTAATATGATTATTTGGTTGAAGTGTCACTTATTTACACACAGTCAAGCTAGCAGAGGAGATTGAGCCGTGCCCAATGGATCCGCATCTTTGACATTGCATAGGTCTCTATGTGTTTCACATTTCACCTACAAAACCACACATTTTATTTAGTGTGCAGATGTCTAGATTTATTACAATGAAGTTCTGTATCGATACGACAATTTTCAAGGATTTTATACAGCCAGTGTAAAAGAGGATAACACATTTTGCCAGCACTTCTTTAAGAAATGATCTGTGGAAAAGTGCATTACATATATATGATCTTCATTTTATACATCAGCAATTAGTTCATTTCATGCGCTACAAAAAGTCTTATAGGGAGGCTCCCGACGGAAAAAAGCAAAAAAACTGTTCCAGAGATAATATATTTACCTTTTAAAAAACAATTATTTGAAGCATATCAATCAAGCTGGGTTTAATTGATGCTATCTACAAAATCAATTGATAAGCAGAAAATTTTATTCTGAGAAATCCGCGTTGATAGATTTGAGGTGATTTGTTCCCAAATTTGTTGGCTGTAATGACAATACTGCCTTTGAACTCAAGCAAAGACATGTCAATCAACATCTTTGTGTATTGTTTACAATTTACAAAGATGTTTATCGGCTAAAAAAGCCCTTATTTACCCAAATGCCTTCCAAGGTAGCCACACTAACAAGCTTGTCAGTGTGGTTTCCGATGCGACAGTGACAGCTTCAAACGGGACTTGAAAGCTGATTGGGCATGTGACCCAAAGGTGCCATAGCACCATGACCCTAGCAACATCGTTTGCAAGTGGCGTTTCTTGAACAAGACGACTTGCAGTGCCGCTTCCTTGAAATCATGAGAGAAGAATGTTCAAAGGACAGGAGTTGCTCACTCATGTTGCATCATATTTGATCAAAGAGCAACAATGCTAGATGGGCGGACCTCCTGGATGATGACCATGAGGTGACAACTGAGACAAGTCTGTTAGCTATACTGAAAAAGAAACAACACTCCCAGGATGAATTATATAGTTCAAGAGCAGGAATAAGTTTCATTGTTGTATCGATGACCACAATATCACACACTCTTAGTTGCAGATCTACAAACAAGAGGCTTCTAACATAAGATAATTTACAATACAGCCCATGCCTTTCAAAACTCACTACATTATAGAGCCAGGTGGCACAATTTAGAGTCTAACAAAGAAAACACTAGACCAAGATCTTATTCCAAGAGAAGAATGGGTAATTGTACTTTACTGTAAGTTTGCTGCAGGAATATGCAACATCGATAACAAAGTTGTGTACAGGCAAGGTTACCAGATGTTTTCGAACCTTGAACGCCTAAGTACTGTAAACATCCTGCAAAAACTGATCAGTGCCAGGCAAACTTTATATGAAAGCAGACCTAACATTGTCTGTTGACATCCTAAAGTACAATACAGTTTCCGCATGATGGGCATCCCACCGTGACAAAGGATGACCAAAAACTACATTGTGTAGATATTCACGAGGTCAATGCACAAATTCAACATCTCAACTGACATGAGGACCACCCCATCATAACTCACTCCTGCTGAACTCAAAATAAAATCAAAGAAGCAAATGGTTAAATTCGAAATATAAAACAAAAAAGCATCTACACCCACAGATGAGAAGGGCACTTCTAGGCGTAGGGAGGAAGAGATAGAGCCTGGTGATAAAAACTCCAAAGAAACAGTGCAAAGGAAAAACTCAGCAACCCTCAAACCAGAATACATCTCCCCTAACAACGAGACAGAAAACTCCAAAGGCACTGTACTTTGACCTTGTGGTGCTTAATGTACACTGCAACATGGATGGATTGAACCCTTCTTTTGTGTGTAAATCTAAATGACACTGAAATTAATACATTGAGTCAAATAGACAAAGTCTAAGAATGCCCTGTGTGTAGCATCAACTGCATTTGTGAGTCTTTCTCAGATAAAATACACTTACATTTAAAATTAACAACATTGGACACAGATAAACGGTCAAGTTTCTGTCACCCAAGAAAATTAAAAACCACAAGTATTGAAACCTCGCATCTCAATACCAAATACGGCACTGCAGACAAAGGTGTGGAAACCAACACCATATGTGTGGTTGCCAACTGTCTCATCGCAGCCAAGGGAGAGAATATAGTCAATTGTGGCACCGAGTAAAGCAAAGAAAACTTGTGCTCTGGTACGCAGCCTCACATTGTCATAATTGATGGTATTGAAGATCAGAAAAGCATTCAAAACACTTAAACATATACTCTCAGGGATGAACAAACATAGGTCCAATTTGAACATTACATTTGCCTATCAGCTGGCGGGATGTGGTGTTTGTCTACATTTCAATTGCAAAAACGACAAAACTCTGGCATTGCAAGACTGCTCAGTAGGTGATTTGGATCATAGCAAGTACATCCACACCTACCAAGCAGTGGGAGCCCCACATACTCCGTTTTCGTTCCTATATCAATGCACAAACCACAGCAGACCAGATCAAATGTAATATTGCAGGCGGCTGTGGTATTTGATACCCAAAAGACTGGGGAACAAACTGTGTATCCAACGTTATTGAGATATTTCTTGAAGATCAAACAAATGCTCTTCAGCTTATCATGGGTGGTTTCAGCATGGAGGCATCTTTTATCCAGTAACTCCAAAAGATGCAACAAAAGTGATCTGATGTTTTCGGTCTTGTGGCTAATTGCTGTGTTAGGAGTCCTTCTTGTATCAAATGTGGTCAAAATCATAAGTCACAGGATTGCACCTTCCCACCACATTGCTCTAACTGCGGAGGTTCACAGACAGCAGAATCTGCTCCTCATTCCGGGAAAGTACAAGAAAGGTACAACTATGACACAGCATCAAATAAATGAAAATACTTCAACTATATACCAGATCTTTCAATAACTTGCAAGATCAAAAAGCTGACTTTGTAGCTTGACAACAGGACTGATATATTATGTCTATCTGAAATTTGCGGGATCAAAAACTTCAAAAGACTGGATAAAGCAAACTACAGCTGTATAATCAAATCTAGACCTAACAATAATTATGGAGGGTTAGCCATATTCTACTTCAATGCGATAAAAGCCGCAGGAAGATCCAATCTGGAAGCACAAGGCCTGGAAATCATCTGGATCGAAACCAGGAATAAACGCCAAAAAAATGCTTATTGCTAGTGTATAAATACCACCAGGAAAATACTCCAAGCTTGATCTTCTAAACAAAGCATTGGCGATGGTTCAACATTATCACCATTTTTGAATTAGTACTTGGGATACTAAATTTCATGACCCCTCCCCGCTCCCTCCCCCAAATTAGTAATTTAAAAACGATTTTCAAAAAAAAAATCCTACCAAAATAGCACAAAATGGACCGAAAATTGACCGTCACTTTCCATATTCTGTGAAAGTGTACAGACCCATTTAACCCCCTCACCCTTGCTTACTGTAATTACTAAATAGGAAATGATAAAAATGTTAGCCCATCCCTTAATAAAAATCCCATGAAACACAAATCGTCTTATCTTAGACGACCATAACTGTCGATCTCTGGTCTGGGGAAAATGACATGTCTCTCACTGATACTCAGGAAGTGCCTGGTCCATGGGCAACGAACTTTCTGGCAGACCACAATATAGCCATTCTAAATAACGGTCAGCCGACGAAAGAGACAGACAACCACATCAGTGCTTCTGAAATAAGTGTCAGAAGGGGCTTGGGACCTGATTGCAGCTGGACAGTTAACAATAACCTACAACAAAACAGTGATCACTCACCTATTGTGATAGCTCTAAAAAACAGTTAATGGAAAAATCACCAGATGGAATCTCAGGGAGACAAACTGGACCACTTGGCACAGCACATGCAACCCAGAATTGCATCCTTTCTGAACTCCACTCAAAACAAGGCTGCCTTGGAACTTTGCCAAAACCTAACAAACAAAACACTCAACTGTGTAGAAAAGACAATTCCTGAGAAGATTGTTTGTCAACATTCCAAGGCCTTCATGAACGTGGAATTATAGCAACTCGATAATGCAAAAGAGGTTAAAAAAAACGGTAAAAATGTAAAGGAGACCCCATAAATTATCAAATCTACAAACAGGAAGTTAGGAAGAAATCATCAGTCTATCATAAAGAAAAAGTTCTTTTTTGACCACTACCTGGAGGTTTCTACTAAACATACATGTCCTTGGGATGGATGGTTAAATAAAACTATATGCCCTATGGGTGGAGGTATCTTCATCATTTCCAATAGATTACTATATGTTATACTTATAAATTATAATAAATTCAATGACTTAATTTTTTTCTTATCCGTTTGTTCTGACTTCTTTGTTACTCTGATTTATGTTCACGCCTATTGTAAAACACTATATTCTGGTACCCTATGATACTAAATTACAACATATGCAACTTGACTGGGCACCGGTGTATGGTGGTGCTTCAGTAGCCCAAACCAAAAGCAGCTGCTCACATTCATGAAGAATCTGGACAGCCAATAAACATGCAACAGAAGTGTGTTTTGAGCTGATTATTTGATAAAATTGCCGCAAACAGGATGTGTTTTGGACATTAGTTATGATTGAGGGATGTATTTACCAGGGGATTGGACAATTTGGTGTTGAAATTCCTTGGGAATTTGACATTTTGCCACAGAGTGATGGCAGATCCTGTTGTTCAGTGACAAGCAACACTCAGCATGCTCACAATAAACATTGACAAAATGCAGGCCTACAAGGTTGATATATGTATTAAGCCATTGATTCTAACATACACCAGTTGCCTCATGGCTTGTATGCCACGCTTAGCCCAAGTTACCATCTGTCAGGAACGGCACAATCCATGGCTATGGCCACTGTGCTCAGGTAGTAGAATGAGATGAAACGGGAGCACACGACAGAGAATTTAGGAATTTATTCTATGTTTGGCAGTGAGTTATCATTTTCTGGAGTGAAATCCAGAAATAGTAACTCACGGTAGGTCACATGACCTAAACATTGTTACAAGTGAATCGTGACGCGCCTGCGTCAGTGACGTAATGCATTGACATTTAGACAAAATCAAACGTCCGCGAGCTATGCTTAATTATACGTCACGGGTGACGTTGAATAACTGCGATGAACGTCAATAAACACGGCACACCAGATTTGACATTTCCAAGTGAAAAGTCTCCGCTTCAAAATGGCGACACCTAAGCAACAAGAGCGACAATTTTTGTGGTAAATACTCGATTAAACATAGAATAAATAAAATCTTACATGGCAGTGAGTGAGTGACGATTTTTCTCTCACGAGGGATCGTTGTTGGTGGGGAAAAACACTCGTGACCTGCGGTCACTCGTGATTTTCCCCACCAACAACGATCCCTCGTGAGAGAAAAATCGTAACTCACTCACTGCCATGTAAGATTCTATATATATTACCTGTAAACTCTCCAGATTTTGGCGTGTGATTCCTCTTTTCCGACTTGTCTCCCGCCCTCCTGATCAGGTTTTTTGTATGAATGGTGCTATCGCGAAGGTACTGTGGTGACAGAAGGCTGTTCTGAAATCACAGTGTATGCTGTGGCAGATCCAACCTTTTTTCCACATCAACAAAAAAAAAATGGAAAATCGTGTAAAATTTGTGACATATAAAAGAGGAGAATATGTATGTGCCTCAAACACAGATTTTCGCCAACTTTATTACACAAGAAATGTAGCACAATGGATGATACTAAATGGACTTACATGTGAAGCACATCATGATTCAGAGAGTATATCAGGACTCCAAATACAACAACAGTAATCCAGTTTGTGCTGAACATGTATAGAAACCCGGATTTCTTGAAATAATAGTTCCCAAAATGATGTCTTCCAGACCAAAAAGCATGTCCACAGGCCATGAGCAAGTACAAGTGGTTGATGCTTTCTGCCACTGACTGCTGCTGTCTACTGCTGAGCTCCAGAAGTCTCAATTAGATTCCGGTGGCAGACAGTGGGCCTGCCACCAGCCGCCACTCTCTGCTTCTGTTTACTGCTGGCTGCCGCACAAATGCAGCATATGCAGCCCAAAACATTCACTAGTGCCATGTGCTGTTCTGCAAAATAATGTGCACTAGCTTCAAATCTAAGGAAAGTTAACAAATTCTATCAAAGCATAATCCTCTCCAGTGTCTTAGCCAAATACTGTAGTTCTAGAAATTTTCGCGCCTGTTTAATTTCGCGCAAACTCAATTTTTCTTAAATTACCAAAATTTTCGTGCATTTTAATTTCGCGCAATCCAATGCCATTCAATTTAGTGTAATACAATGCAATTTATTTTCGCACATTTTAATTTCGCGCTTTGGGTGGTGGCGCGAAAAGCGCGAAATTAAATCGAGCGCGAAAATTTCTGGAACTACAGTACTACTAAAGGATAGTATGTGAAAGACTGAAAACTTGCCGGAAATGAGCCTATAAAATGCTTTTCAATTTGCTTACAGAAAGAAGCACAGTCTGGTACATGCCCAATTCCATTACACCTTGAGTGTACAGCAAGGCATGAAACAAAAGCATCACGTGATATCAATCTTCATGAACCTAGAACGAGCTTTTGATCTGATCTGGAGAAATGGTCTCCTGTATAAGCTCTATAATGCAGGCGCAAAGGGTGTGGGTCACTCCTGTACATCAAGTCATAACTAAAATAAAGACCAGTTAGAAATAAAGTAAAGAATTGCACTTCAGACTGGATTTAGGTGTCCTCAGGGCAGTGTCATTGCCCTGGTACTATTTATTTACTCTATAAGGAATATGCCTGAGTACCTAGGCAAGCACACTTCATTTGCTGATGATGTCACTTTCTACATCACCAATCTTGACACTATCTCTGCTTCATACATAACCAATCAAGACCTCTAATCTAGGAATATAGAAGAATATGCAAGAGGGGAATATGCAACTTCCTGGTACAGTAATTCCATGATCTCATGAATCATGCCCATTTTCTACATCACATAATTCTATCCCCAAATCACATACTAAAAAATGCTTTTAAAACACTGGACATGGATTTGAAAAGCATTGAACTATGTCTACTTTCAAAACCATGTTTCATGTATTGCATACCCGACACCACATGGAAGTCAAACTTAGATCATTGGGAAATGGCAAAATGACACCATGATTTTCCCTGACTGAAACACTGCATCAAATCCTGGCCATTGTAGTGCAGGCACTGTCCTGTATCTAAATGAGATAAGATCACAACCAAAAGAAACGCTGTGTCACCACACAGCACCTGTTATCATGGGGAGCTAGAAGCACTGAATTTAGCAGCAGACTGTCTAGATACAAGACCACTGTCAAACCAAGAAAGATCAGTACACATTTTCTCACATTGCAGGGCAGCTATTATTAGTGTGACATACACTGACCTTCCCAGATCACAAGAGTATCTTATCGAAGAGATAAGATCTAAATTTCGAAAGTCACAAAAGCTAACATAGAGCTAAACATCTGTTGGCTTCCTGGACATGTTAACCTTACACCCAACGAACTAGCGACACATCAGCTGAGAAAGCTACAGTTCGAGCTGCCAGTACAAATGATAAACATCCCTTAACACAGACAGTGGCCAAGAAGCACATACAGAAAGCAAGCCTTCAAGACTGGCAATGAGCTCGGTCAACCACAAGCCTTAACAACATGCTCTGCAGCATCATACACAAGGTTCCAAACAAGAGATTCATCTCAACAGCATCCATCAAGCAGAGGAGATATCAATCAAACTAGCCTCCATGCATAACAGGCTGAACAACCTATCATGCACAAGCTAGGCCTCGTAAACTCACCATGCTGTACCTGGGGAAACTTCAGACAAACTGGGCATCACATCCTGTGTAAATAGAAAGACCTAACTGGACTATGAAACACTCTCTTTAATAACGTTGAGATGCTGTACCTGACACACAACACCCCACCCTGGGAAAGATACATCAACTTAAGCTCGCTGTCCTACCTGAAACACCCCAGATCATCTACCAGGATTGTGGTGCTAAATGAAGTTGCAATATTCATACAGGCAGTAAACATTGCAATTTCACAAATGTGAAGACATCTACATTTGGCGGTAAGTGTAGTGCTGCAATTGCGGTTCTGCAATCTACAAAACTATCAACTCCAGCAGCCATTCTTATGTCTGTGAGTGCAGAGCTCTTGCAGCTCTGCCAAACCATGAAATCTATCAACTAAACCCATCCATGTTTATGAATATCGGCATGCAAACTAGTCAAAATGGACTTCCGACTTGTCCAATTGAACATTTGGTACCCTTGTGTATGTAGTTCATGTTCTAGTATTTGCTCTCTCAATTATTTTTCTACTTGCTTACGTATTCTTTATTAATTACATATATCTTTATGTTCTTTAAAATTACATAAAATAAAGATATATGTGTAAAATTATGTATATCTTTTTCTTTAAAATTATATATATACATACATACATATATACATATATATATATATATATATGTATATATACATAGGTGTCTTCATATGTATATACCATGATGGAATGACACCCTGAAATGCGCTGAAGACATTTCTTTTTCCTTAAGGTGTCACAACAAATGTCTTTCATGAACTATCTTTCCAACAGATGCCGTACAGACTCTTAAAGACAAACGGGAAGCCCCTATAAAATTTAAGATTATCGTTAAATGTTACAAGCTTAGTACACGTCATGTACAATTATGTAGCCATCATAATCTACAAAGTTCTATTTATGTGTAAGTGTGCATGTCTGTGTTACGGCAATTACACTGATATACATTGCAGACAGACACAAACACATGCAGCTCTTTATCAAGAATACATAATTGGATGTGTATACTAATATACAAAACTATGTTCTTGCAGTATTTCTGCATTGGACAGTGAATGCAAGTGCACAGCATTTGCAGTCACTGTGCCCTAAGTACTGTTACAAATATGAACAACAAATGCAGTAAAATGTATGATGTTCTTGATGTTAAAATGCCTCAAAATTAGAGCCAAAAGTAGTGATTTATGGTTCCTGTCTCACTTTGTAAATTGAACAGATACTTCCATGTCATATCTTATCACCTAATAAGACCACAATTTCTGTAAGACATATATATATTGCTGTAGAGCACAGTGCAATCACACCTGTTATTCACAGCAAAGTCTTACTTTTCTTGAACTGGTTACACGTGCAGAGCATATACAGTCAGTGCATGCTTCATCGAGATATCTTTTCTCAAAGGGGCAATGTCTCTCACTGTCATGCGATTTTTGTGTGCAGCATTCTGCAGGCGCACATCTTATACTGCATGCGGACGCAATACACTTGCCAGTTTTCATCAAGCAAAATGCATATTGTACATGTATACTTATCTAGAACAATACTGCAACGCAGCAGTTTCCCTCTGGGAGTAAAACTGACTGGATAGATAATGCAGACGCTGTATAATAAGGCTGAAAATACTTGTATAAATATTAACAATAGAATGCAGCAGATTAAATGTTCTTCCTATGTTGAAATACTGCAAATGTTTTTACAAATGTAGCAATTTAAAATTAGGAGGCGTAAAGTATATTCCTTTAAAGCTTATTGCAGACAGGCTATTTTTCAACATCTATATCTTACATAATCGCATAGCAGATACGTTCCGATTAAGTTTATTCACTGTCTCCAATAGTAGAAACATATTTCATCAAGCCATGCATACATTGAGTTCACAAAATAAGTTTATAGTTCGGATATATCTATTTGAAAAAGGGCAATGACCCCCAGTAGCATCTGGCAGTCACATCTCTTGCACTGCCTCCCAAAATAAACATATATACCACTCTTCATCAAGGATACATAAATGTTGGTTGCTTTCCACTTCATGATATAGCAACCTACTGTAAAGCAAAGCAGTCACCTTTTTCCACATGTAGCTTAAATGCTGAAAGGTGTTTTGACTGTATATGGCATCATGGATTATTTTACAAGCTGAAAGATGTGATCCAATGCACGTTTGATGTCCCTGTTTACTTGGTATTGTGATATAGGTGCAACTGTAAAGTGGAAAAATCAAAGCATCTATTTCAGCGTAACCAGGGGTACCCGTCAAGGTAGTGTGTTGTCGCCCATGCTTTTCAACATTTTCCCAAATGATATCGTGAACGAGCTACATATTCTTGATGAAGGCGTGCGCATTGGTGCATCAAAATTTAACTCTTTCGTGTATGCTGACGACCTGGCACTTTTCTCTGCTTCGGCCAGTGCTGGTATACAGCTCCTAATAGGATGTATTCATATCTAAATGCAGTCTAACACCTATTGAGCAAAAGAGGGAGCCACCTGCATCAGAGCAGATCCTTGTATTTAGCATGGTCAAAAGTACTTTCTCAACAAAATGAACGACACAAACACACAATAATCTTAAGAAAATGTATGAAGATATATTTGAAACATAAAGGATCCCTAAATTGATTAGAAATGAGCTCTCTCTTTTGGTTGAAATGGTGTTATTTACGGATGTTTATGTAGTATATAATACAAATCTGCCCTGATCATGGTGGACGCACCAGTCTGTTGCCCCGGCAACACAGGAAGTGAGTATGATTGCATTTAAATATGAATGTCTCCTATTAGTGAGTATAAAGCGTACGCCGACAAGTGGAGATTTTCATTCCGTGCGAGTAAATCTCAACTTGTGTGTACTTATTTTAAAATATTTGAAAAGGTACCTTCTGTACATCTTGGAACACACAAAATAGGGTGTATAAATAAGTTAAATGTACCGGGCATTGCCTATTCACTGGCACGATCATACGACCAGCATGTCAGTTATAGAACATCAGCCGCATGGTACGGTATGTTTAAATACTCTGACAAAGGCTGGTTTTACCCCCGGAGCATCTAGTTGTGTGAAAACTTAAATGTGGAACTCAACTGGCGTGCCTTGCTTGACATTCGGGCTTGATTGTTTGATCTGTCCAAACAAAACATAAACGACTTGGAATAAGCCCAAGGTACAATGGGTCCATCGAGCACAACTTTGTAAAACCACAGCTTTCTGAGTTTGTTTCATATAGTGACTTTCATTCTTTATCACACTCTCTTTGTGCTTAACAAATATTATTCTACTTATGTTATAATCATGCATGTACTTTTATATTTTTTCCTCAATTCTCGGAGATTTAATAAAGATATTATTATTATTATTATTATTATTATTATTATTATTATTATTATTATTATTATTATTAATAATAATAATAATAATAATAATAATAATAATAATAATAATAATAATATATGTACATATATACTTATATGTTTTGTGACCACGGAACTTGTATAAACGATATTGTGTGGCAATATTATCTCACTGGGGAGTATAAAGCTGCACAAAACGAAGTTACAAAGCAAGAACCTTATAATCCCGGACGCACCCTGACTTTTAGCAAAATACTTTTACTCTACTAGTTTCAACTGCAACTACAGTCGAACTACTTGAGTCGAACTACTCTGCATTATCACAAAGATACTAGATTCATTTTGCTTGTCAAAAGACCTTTCAGTGAAGAGATAATATTGCCACACAATATCACACCGAGGAAACCATTGCCAACCGAGACCGAAGGTTGAGGTTGACAATGGTTTCAGAAGGGTGACATTTGGTCTGTCGCCCACCACCCAGGTCAACATCTATTTTCTTGCACTGAAAGTCTTAGGCCTACTGCCGCACGTAAACAAAAGGAAACATCAACAGGAAAGAACAGAAGATCAAGGGAATCAATCCTGAGAAGGATGGTAAGTCAGTGAAGAAGTACCAGCCTGCATGATAGATTTCTAGGCAGAATAATCCACGTCAACAACTTTTGTCGGCCATGATTGTGCACGGGAGAAAATCTGTGGATTCATGCAGTGCAAAACTTGGCACTGAAAGAGTTAGGAACACACAGCGTAACACATTGCAGTGGAGCATATTGCAGTCTCAATGTACATGTAGTACACAACAATATCTCAATGTATCGGTGTGTACAGACAATGCACAAACAGTCTCATGGTAGAAGACCGGTTTAAGCTATCTTATACGTGTGCATGTATGGAACATATAACATTTGATTATATAAGATCTATATATTTATGAAAAGGGTGCTGTTTGTCAGTAACACACTTTTGTATGGAGCACCAGAAGATGGTATGGCACTATTTCCCTACTTTACAGTGAATATATATAAATGCAGACCACCAGATCGGATGAAACCAATGTTATAGTAACAAATGCTGGATACTATTCTTAATACTAAAAAGCTGGAAATTTAGTTGCAAATGCAGAGATGTATAACATTGTAAACCGAAAGAAACACTGCCAAATCATGTTATAAAAAAGCATGACCACATTTCTTAATTGCGTAATACATCGATGCGCATCAAATTACAGCTAGTTAGACCCACTATACACTATATAAATGTTGACCTGGGTGGTGGGCGACAGACTGAATATCACACCGAGGAAACCATTGCCAACCGAGACCGAAGGTTGAGGTTTGACAATGGTTTCAGAAGGGTGACATTTGGTCTGTCGCCCACCACCCAGGTCAACATCTATTTTCTTGCACTGAAAGTCTTAGGCCTACTGTCGCACGCAAACAAAAGGAAACATCAACAGGAAAGAACAGAAGAGCAAGGAAACCAATCCTGAGAAGGATGGCAAGTCAGTGAAGAAACCCACGGACACTACGGGAAAACGCACGCCTGATTAATAGGAGACATGCATATTAATTTCCCGCCAGAACTACTTACCTGATTGCCTAGTCTCGCTTGGCGGGATATGGCGTGATTCGGGTCGGTACCTGTGGGTACAAGCGGGATATTGGTAATATTTAGGAAATAAAGAATACTTATTAAAGGCAGATGAACATTTTTCTTAATATATGGCTCGGAAGTACTAGATAAATAACAGTTTGGCATTTGTGAACTTAAATTTCTCCAAAAAAAAAACGCTAATTTTGTGAGAAATAAACATGTATGGCCCTGTTTGTGACAGTGATTGGACTCGCACGTCCCGTGATGGGCTTGCTTCAAACTCGTGCTTTTCGGCGGTAAATTAATGTGCATACCGCGTATTGTTTCTCACCTTTGGCTAATTATACAAACGCAAGTCTGATTGGTTTAGATGGCCTCACGGGGATTACCCTGTGACCAGCAGTGACGTAATCACTTAAAGCCGCGATTTCAAAATGACGGACATGGGCTTCGCTTCGGTGATCGATTCTCACATTAATATGACAAGATCTGATTTATTCATGGATAAGAGTATGAGGACGGATATAATCTTTCAGTGGAAAACATTAATTCAGGACATAAATCGCTATTTCAAGTGTAAAAGTAATAATCCATGATCGTTCAAGGACAGGTACACGGTTTGGGGTCATGCACTAATGCATGTAATAGATCGGGAAAAATGCTACCCGTCGTCAAGGGTACTCGTGGTGCCACATCGAATGACACACACGGCTGATAAACAATCGAATTAATTCATTCTTACTTGAAGTGCAAGAAATCAATCCGTTACACTTCATGGAAAAAAGAAGGAATCTAATTGGTTAATAGCCGGGAGACATTCGATGCGTCTCCGCGATCACCCTTAGTAACATGGCCAGTGGGCCACCAATCTACATTTTGTCTGATTACAGCCCGCTTAGACTGAGGCTGACGTGACGTCACATTTTGACATACTTAATTAGCCACGTGCGACTATTTGGCAACACAATGCAAGGACACGCAGTCCTACCTACTTGCAGAAGGCTCACCGAATACGCTGAGTTGGACTTACTATTGCTATATTTTATGGGTGTATAAGGATGATATTGAAACAGGATAATTAAGCCGAAGTGGTCTATGTGGAACCCTCTGAATTTTGTCTGTGACTTTTAGTGCAAGAAAATAATGTTCTCTAATCATACTGAAGATACGCGATGCGCATACATGTACGTACACAGCCACTGCCTTACAGGCGCTTGGAGCCAGAGGGCGCTCCGACGAGCGCACTGACATACATCTGAACAAGCGGATAGGCCTACATATACAAGATACAAGGTATGAAGGATTAGGACCTTAGGACTTACCTGCCCTTCAAAAATGTGGCCAGAAGACTTGACTCCCCACACTTTTAATATAATCCATTGATCACAAACACGCCATTGATCCAACTGTCTGTCCTTTTCTGCCGGTGTTGTGACCACCAATACGCATAAAGATATTCCTATCTTGTACCAATAAGCACATGCTACCATGATCATCTATCGGATTCTTTGCAAGCAAAATTGATTCATCATCAAGTGCGCGACATTCTGTCGGCAATACACACACGCACCCACACAAAACGCGACCTCCCGTCGCACAAGACAACATCATACGGCCCACAAAGAAGGGCAGCCAATTAGGTCGCGATATATTGCAAAACACCGGCAGAAAAGGACAGGCAGTTGGATCAGTGGCGTGTTTGTCACAGGTATCGACGCAAAAGTAAATTTAACACATTGTGCATTCAGTAACTTTTATTTCTTTCCACCACAAAGGAAGCTAAACACAATGAGAGAAGACGTATAAGGAGCAATTTTACTGAAAGTTTGGGGAATCAAATTTTCTGGCCACATTTATGAAGGGCAGGTCAGTCCGAGGGTCTTAATCAGAGTAATCCTTCATACCTTGTATCTTATAATATATACTCCTTGTTCAGGTGTGTGTCAGTGCGCTCGTCGGAGCGCCCTTTGGCTTTGGCTCCAAGCGACTTTGCATTGCCTAGTATGGTGGAAAACATATTGTTACAACAAGCTATACAAAAACGGATATGGTGGATACGTTTATTTACATTTGAGACATATTATCTATTCGCACAATGATAAATGTGTCTCACTGACTGACAGTTTTTTTTTTTGGGGGGGGGGGTTGTGTGTGTGTTTTTTGGAGGGGTGGTGTTTTTTGTGGTTTTTGTTTTTTCTGTTTTTGGGGGTGGGGTGGGGTGGGGGGTGTTTTTTGTTTTTTGTTTTTTGTTTGTTTTTTTTTTGTTTGGGTTTTTGGGGGGGTTGTTTTTTTGTTTTTTTTCGTTTATTTGTTTTGTTTTTGTTTTGTTTTTTTGTTTTTTTTGCCACGCCATACTTATGTCCTATTACAATATATGTTCAAGTTGAAAATCCCCCAAATTTGACGCAAAAGGGGATTAACTGGCCTATTAACACCCGTTATCATCTTTTTTTTTATGACTTTCCCGTTTGCTTGCATATGCTTACTCCCTCCACTGCAAAATTTACCGTTTTTGGAGATGGGCCATATTTGGGGGGCCGTAGGTGTAAAGATGGTACTGTTGTAAGTTACAACCTTCCAATTAGGCCTAGATTCAAAACATTGACCATAAAAAACAGAGACCGAAGTAAAATTATGATTGTGTCTTAGGCTTACATTTGGCTATCATGCAGGTATAGGCCTAGTTTTAGAAGCTTTTTGGGACTTGAAAAACCTCAATGGGCACCCTAGACGAGCGATGTCAATCAAATGTGATTCAGCTCATGTGACAAATCAATACATCACGGTTGAAAGCGAACGACGATGGCAAGCAGGCAAATTCGCCGTGTGCTGCCTGATTTTCGAAGTAGTTCGTGTTCTGTTTGGATTATTTTTACAAGACAGAGGTTTTTTAAGTGCAAGGTCTGTACTAATAATGACAGTACTTAGCAGAGTTGATTTTGGGTGTGGAGCCGGTGGGATTGCATGCTAATTGCTATGGCATGGGTAGGGTAGGCGTAATTAATAAAAACTCTAGGCCTACGGTCTTTTCGGAGTTCACCGTGGACACGCCTTTTGAAGCGTAACCTGCAGTAGCTATCACAATGATCCTCCTCGTTAAGTTTAAGCCATCCGGGCACCCATCTACAATGTAATCAACGATCTTCTTGCTATAATATCTGAATAAATACAGGAAAACCCCCATTCCAATCGGCAAATTTAACCTTCCCGCGCCGCCATTATATTAACAAATTGAGCACGGCAAGCAGGTTATTGCAAAATAGGCATTCCAGAATAGACCTGTTCATATCGACTTGTACCAAACTTTTCCGGATCCTAATTAGTCCCCCGCCCACTTGGTGGGGGACTATAGGTTTGCACCTCGTCCGTCCGTCCTTCCGTCCGTCCGTCCTTCGGTCCGTCCGTCCTTCCGTCCGTCCGTCCGAAGCTTCTCCGGGCCATATTTCCTACACCATAACACCCACAGCTACCAAATTTAATGTGTTTGTACTTCCTAGAATAGAGGTGTATGGTGTGCCAAAAGTAGGTCACTAAGTCAAAAATCTGGGTCACAGAATACATATGTATGAAAAATCTTGTCCGGGCCATAACTTTTTTGTCCTTTTACTTAGAGTCATGAAATGTTACACAAATGTGAAGCTTAGTCTAAGAAAGTGTCATAAAGCAAAACTAGGTCACTAGGTCAAATATTTTGGTCACCGATCGATATGTAAATATACAGAAACAAATTTTGTCCGGCACATATCTTCCCTATATTAATGCTACCTCTTAAATTTTTTTATGGTGGGTAGACCTTACGTAGTAGCTGTGCATAGGCATTGTTTTGTGTGGCTAATTACTTGCATTAATTAATTATTTAACAAAGTTCGTTAAGCAAGACAAATTTTGTCCAGGCCATATCTTCTAAACTATTAATGCTAGCCCTTTGAATTTTTTGTGGTGGATAGACCATAGGTAGTAGGTGTGCATAGGCATTGTTTTGTGTGGCTAATTACTTGCATTAATTAATTATTTAACAAAGTTCGTTAAGCAAGACAAATTTTGTCCGGCCCATATCTTCTAAACTATTAATGCTAGCCCTTTGAATTTTTTATGGTGTGTAGACCTTAGGTAGTAGGTGTGCATACGCATTGTTTTCTGTGGCTAATTACTTCCATTAATTAATTAATTAACGAAGTTCATTAGGCAAGCTCAAGATACAATACAAATTTTGTCCGGGCCATATCTTCTAAATTATTGATGCCAGCCCTTTGATTTTTTTTATGGTGGGTAGACCTTAGAGGGGATATGGTAATGGGCACCGTCCGTGTGTCCGTCCGTCTGTCAAATATTTGGGTCACAGTAATACATAAATGTACAGTATTTTCATGTCCTTACTGTAATTCTTAAAAAATTTTGACTTCTTGTTGTAAAAGTTTACTGATAATGTATTGTGACCTAAAAGTGTGTCACGACGCAAAACTAGGTCACTAGGTCAAATATCTAGGTCACAGTGTAAACTCCATTTAAAACCTTGTCCATGCCATATTTCCCTTACTATAATACCTACAGCTACCAAATTTATTATTTTAATACTACCTGGGGAGTTGTTGTGTCACATGGCAAAAGTAGGTCACTAGGTCAAATATCTAGGTCACTGTGAAATCCATTCAAAATCTTGTCCGGGCCATAACTTTTTTGTCCTTTTACTTAGATTAATGAAATTTTACACAAATGTGAAGCTTAATCTAAGAATGTGCCATACTTTTAATTTTTTTTTTCATCTAGGTGACACCCCTATATAGTAGTCCATTCAACCTCGTGGGCGACGAGCGGGGGACTATGTATTGCTCTGCAATACTCATTAACTTGTTAATTATGCATTCCATTGTTGGCCTGATTGTCCAATCGTAGCAAGTGGCCGAGTTGGGCCCACGCTTTCATATGTTCAAAACAGATGCCACGGCTAACGCTAGTGATTACGGCATGGATTGCGCTGAACAGTGCAAATCTTTTACCTAAAATGTCACATCAGTGGCACAATGTGCATGTTTAGTTTGCTGACGGTTTGATTTTTCATTAAACCCAAGCACACCCTGTGTTTTACTTTCTGATCCTTCCACGTTAAATCCGGCCAGCGTGGTCGAGCACAAAATGTAAAGAAAGCAGGGTGCGCTTCCCGCACTCGGGCCGAAACGAACCGAATAAACCCGAGTTCTGTGAACTAGTCTATTGAGAAAGGTTTGTCTACACAGGTGCGTACTATTAAATAGCACGTCCTGGTCTACATAGCGCATGCATACTGCACTACCAATGTTACCCTCCCCCCCCCCCCCCCCGACGCCTTATTAGTGTATTCAAGCTTTATTGTTTCTAGGCCTAGGGCCTATATATTTTTATGAAAGCGTTGTATTCACAATTATATCTATCAATCGAAAAAAACAACCCATTAATTTAATGTACTACTCACTGAGACTGGTTCAGGTCATCTGGAGGATTATTCACTAAGTGTGTCTATGAATGCACTTGCATTGATGTATCATTACTTGTGCGAGGATCCTTGGGATAACAATAGGATGTATTCATATTTAAATGCGGTCCTACTCTAACACATATTGAGCAAAAGAGGTGGCCACCTGCATCAGGGCAGCTCCATGTATTTAGCATGGTCAAAAGTACTTTCTCAATTCATAAACAACAAGAACACAGAATAATCATAAGAAAATGTTTTAACATATATTTGAAACATGAAGGATGCCCAAATTGATTAGAAATGAGCTCTCTTTTGGTTGAAAATGTGTTATTTATGGATCTTTATGTAGTATATAATACAAATCTGCCCTGATCATGGTGGAAGCATCAGTCTGTTGCCCCGGCAACACAGGAAGTGAGTATGATCGCAGTTAAATATGAATGTCGCCTATTGTAGAGTTATGACATCATAAGGTTTGCAACTTGGCTACATTTGGTTGTCGCAGCGTTGGCGGCAAGTGCGGATAGGAAGTACACATGCACTTGAATTACCGCGCCATCTATTATCGACCATGGTAACTGTATACCATTGGAACGCGAAACCAAAAATAATTAAAACATTTCATTTTTGTGAAATATATTTTGTGACCATTTGCTGTAATTGTTTTATTAAATGAACTAAGCAGCCATACATTTCTACGTACTTAATTAATGATGGTGAAATAGAATCCAGGGACTCATATGGTATAGTAATTCAGTGGGAGTAAGCACAACAAAAAGAAAGGTCATCGTGATTTTTCAGATCAGATGTTATATCACGGCAAACAAAGCATTTAATCACATCACCCTCGTTTTCGCACCGTCTACTATAATTATTATAATACTTATTTGATCACGTTTCCAATAAGATTATTTCGCCAATAAAGGATTGCGTTGATAAAACTATCATGATGATTTTCATGTGGCTTTTTGGTTTTTAATTTTTGTATTTTGAAATTTTATTCCCATCCCAAAATACTGGTCAATAATCAGTTGGCAGGTTTTGATTTCAGCTTTCTATAGATCTATAGGCCTATCCTTGGCTATGTTTCATATATCACTTTGCATATAAAACCAAATCGTGTACACAATAATGTATGCATTTACTTAACCCATTGAATCAAACCTTTATTTCAGACACATACAAATGGTCCATAGATTTACAGAGTATACCCCCCCCCCACAATATAGTCATGTATACAATACTGTTACCAATATGTGACAGACATTAAGGGAGATACATGCAAAATCAGCTAACAGTATCGCTGCCAGAGTACATCAGTCGTTACATTAAGGATGCATCAAATACAGCATATTACTCCAGTGTCTGTGCACTGGAGAATAGAAAATAAATGTCAGAGGATAACACCAAGGAATTTAATATCTTATTTCGGCTATTTTTAAGTCTTTGCTGTAGAGTGAATAGCCTATTTCTTAATACAATATTAGCTTGCATATAAAACATCCTGGTCTAGCAGTGCCTGTCATCGTCATCTTTACATGAAGTACAAAGAAAAACTACAAGGTACATATGCCCATTCACATCAGTAAGTCGTAACAATAAAAACTCATGTCCTGAAGTTGTGATTTCTGTTTTTCTTGTTGTGTTTGGTTTAAACACATTTTATTCAATAAAATGCAACTGTCATGGGATATTGATAGTAAGTATTTACAATTGGGAAAAGGGCTTACCCCTATACCAATCCTGTGTTGTGTTTGGCCCTCTGCAGAAAAAAATTAGTGTTTCCAAAATGCCTTGGTTCTGAAGTGTCCTGGATCCAAAATGACTTGAACGGTCTGGTACCGAAGTGTCAGCACTACTTGCAGACTGCTGTTTTAATAAACAAGAGAATTAAACTTACGACACTGGAGTCCTGCACGAATAATGTAGGCCTATGTTTTTATTTACACGATATTTGTACTATATATAAATTCTTGATCAGATATAAGATGGCCGCATGAGGAGGCAAGAGAGCTAAAGATACGGCACCCTAAGTTCAGTCTGAATGATACAAAATCTTGGGACTTCAGACTGCTGCATTAATAAGCAAGAAAATTAACGCACGGAAAAAGTTATATATGAAGAATCTATATTTTTATTTATACGGGAGTTGGAGATATTTAAAGAGTCCCGTAAATAAATACAACAAATAACGTCACTGAATTTTTTTCAAATGCCACTAATCTTTTACATAAATTAAACCATGCAACTTCAAAGTTACAATCTACCATATGCAAAACCTCAGCAAATGAAGAGTCACCACGCCCAGTGCGGGTAGGAGAGGGAGGGAGGACGCAGACGGCTAGCTGGTTCTATTCAGTAGCAGATTTAAGGGGGGGGGGGGCTAGGGGGTTCAACCCCCCTCCCCCTCGAGCTGCCTAGTAATCATGTGTTATGTCAAAAAATCATGAGAACTTGTCAATTCAAATTGATTTGTATTTGCCTGAATTAGCCCAGAATGCACCAATTTAAACCAACATTTACCCCCCCCCCCCCCCCAATGAAATTTACAATAACTACCGCAAATGAAATGTGAAGCGCGGGCCAGTCCGAATTGCCAACTTCGATTTTTGAAAGCAGTCTTGCAGCCGGATTTGTTATACTGCAGCCAGAGCGTAACACACACCTATATAGGCCTACATATCGCTACTTTTTATTAACGATACATGAAGGTGCATTTGTCCCTGTTGTATCACATTTACATAGTAGTCACCCCCCACTGGAGAATGAATACCAGCGCAGAGCATATACAGCCACTATCAGTTATATACTGGGGCTGAGCCGGTGATACGACAAGATGGATCGCCCTGATGAAAGTGTAGGCCTGTTCAAAGCCAAGGCAAATGTAGGCCCTTCAGCCGAAGAAGGCTGAAGGCCTACATTTACCTTGGATGGTTTGGCTTCAGGGCCTACAGTTTCATCAGAACGATCTAGCCTATATCTTGCCGAATCACGGCTCTTCGGTTTCAGGGCCTACAGGCTACACTTTCACCAAGACGATCTATCTTGCCGTACTTCCGGCTCAACCGCAGTATGACGATTTTATCTCCGGATGGTTCTGTGCGGCACACTGGTTTTAACGAACGATACTGTTCGGTGTTGCCTTCAGTCGTTTTGTAAGTATTATATTGTCTGTAAGTGTAAATGATGCGAAGCGCTTCATTTCACATTTTCCGTCTTGGCAGTCTTGTCCTTCACAAGGCCATAGTAATGCGCAGGTAAACTTTTGACCTTTAAGATTCAATTCCCCTTACTTGCGTACCTGCATGGAAGTTTTTCGGACCTCGAGCTCTCGCATTCTCCCCGAACGGCACTGTGAAACCCAACGACTTGTAAGATGCTTACCTATAGGCTTATTCAAAAAGTATCGGTATAGGCTACAGATGAAAGTTCAAGATACGGCGTGCACTATACACGGTTCATTTGCAGGACATTTAGCGAAAAAAAACACTGCAGTTGGACCATGCAAGTGTTTATATTAAAAAATACATATTTGCCTAGCAACTGTAGTAGTTGTCTGATAAAATAAAAATAAAAAAAAAAATAAAAAAAAACAAAAAAAAAAAAACAGCTAAGTGGTGATCACAATAGACCGCAGATTACGATATTCCATTGTCATTGTTCAATTACAGTTTTTACATTTTCATTTTACTGTCATCTAAAAGTCAATTTCTGTCTCATTTGCGTTTTGGTTTCAAAAATACTATCGCAAACTGTAACTTCCCCTGAAGCGTATATTATTAGTCATATAATTGCATACATTATGGTCACTTTGAAGAAAAACTCATATTTTTAATGTTTAATTTCTGAGAGTAAATATTGTATCACTCTTGAGAATTGCACATTCTCTACGGAATCACTGCACCTACCGATAAGATGGATTTATAAATGAAAAGCAATTGCTTTGGAAGAAACTGTGCGGTCTTAATCCCAAGCGCAGTTAATCAAAGGATTGAGCAGCTAAAGCGGTGGATGTTGCGATGACGCTATTTGCTGAGACTGTACATATAGCAGTTCCATTTTAAGGCTAGTTTTCCCCCCTTTACGTAACGGACTTACGTCCGGTTATGTTGCGTTACGAAAAAGATGGTTTCCACCTTTTACGTAACGTAAGGAGCACCTGTTCCGTCGAGCGTTAACGGAATATAGGCCAAATGGCCAATCACAGTGTATATGTCAAAATTCATATAATTTTATGAACAAATTAAGGCCCAATATATAAACAAATAAAGCCTCTTCATCATGTCCCACACGGAGATACAAGCTGTGACGCTGGGTTGTATTTACTTATGGAACAAACGACGACGCTTGTCACAGAAGAAGAGCATATTTTGGGTGAGACCGGTTTTCTCTTCCGAGGCAAGAAAAATAAAAAGGAGGGTGTCACTTGGTCAAAGAATTGTATGTGGGCGATTCGGAGATATTCTTTAGGCATTTTCGTGTGCCGCCGAACCAGTTTAATGAGGTGCTGGGCTACGTTGGCGTAAGAATAACGCCGAAGAAGATTGGTAGAGAAGCCATTTCTGCGAGACCAAGGCTTGTGTTAACCTTAAGGTTGATTGTGTAATTGAGGAATTGCTATAAGTCTAACAATAATTGCATTGTCTATGTAAGGAGATCAGAAAGACGAGTCATTAAGCGTAGCAAATTGTTTTGATTGGGCGATTTGAGAAAATAACCCTTACGTTGCACTGTGTCACGTAAATCGATGTTTCCAGGCTTTACGCAACGAAACGGAATGGAACGTAACTTCGTAAGAAAAGTTGAACCAAATCCATGTCTCCTTAGATACCGCTGCATTGCATTACGTGACGTAAAATCTTGTTTCCACCCCTTTCGTAGCGCAACGCAAAGCCCTTACGTCGCGTCGCGTTGCGTTCCGTTCCCTTCCGTTCCATTACGTTACGTAAAAGGTGGAAACCAGGCTTTATTTCAAAGGCCCGGGTCGGGGCAATTAAAATCATTTCTGAAGCAAGACAAAATAAAGCTCAAGTTTGCCATGCAGATACCTCACTACAGGCCATCACCAAAGCATCTAGCTCATGACCTGTAGGCGCGGCCTTTACTCAACAGGTATAAGGTTGGAACCAGAAAGTATAGTCAAGCATTTTCTTTTCTGTCAGTCAGATCATCACTAAAAGATTATGCTGCATGTAAAAAAAAGTCTGAATATTTTTTGCCCACTTTTGTCATATTTGTGTCACTTTTTATCTCTTTGTATAATTCATGTCTTACTCCAGCAAATTTATAAACACACAGTCGGAACAACTCATCGTTGGTTGTCTGGATGCACTCTCGCCGGAGACAATGCCTTGACCACGTGTAATTAAACTAGTTGTCACACACAATGCATTTGATTACATTAAAATATACATGGAGGGAGCTCTCAACAACATTTTCACTCTGGTTTTACAGAGGAAGTTCTTCAAAATGCCGTTATCCCCTAATAATTTGTCTTTATACAACAAAACACCGATGGTTTGTTTGTAAAGTTAAGAAGAATGCTTGCGGACTTAAAGGTACAATTGCCAAATATTCAGTGTATATTTTGCCTTGATTGTCAGCATTTGAATTACATGACTGCATTGGCAACCTGGCGCGTATATAAGTGTCCTACATTAGAATAAGCAAATATGCATAATGGTCACATGCAAAATGATGCAAGCTGGAGCATGCTGGGGCTAAAAATTAAGACTTTCAAGCCTTTCTCAATTAAATTGAGTGAAGTACATAAGAACATTTTTCAAAGCAAAGGATAATTTCGGGTTTGTGACTGGCACTGTCAAATGCCTATACATACATGTGGAACCATTTTGTTCTCATGTGACCAATAGCTTGGCGACTTTGAAGTGGGGACAAATGACCCACAGTTGATCTGGATCATGGTCGGGGAGTTGTTTTCGGACAAGCTGCACCATATTGTCCCACTTTTGCTAATGTTTACCATAACGTTATATGGCAAACAGATAGGTAAATACATTTCTGCTAATATGTGCACCTTTTTGTACATGTTCCATGCCAGGTGATTCATTCTGAACTCTCTAAATTGTCATGATTTGGGTGTTTTGTCTATGCAATAAAGACCTGTGAAGTAATGTGGCATGGTGAAATGTGGATTGTGGACATGAATCATACTGCGGATGATGTAGATGAGCTTCTGCGATACAAGCTTCGTTATTCTTTCTAGCGTTCACAATCAATATTGTACTGTGATTACTCGTAATATTCTGCCACACAAATACCCCATTGTTGGCATTGTGTTCTTGTCAAACAAAACCGCCGCAGTAAAAGCTGCGCCACCTGCTGCACTTTCCAGGCCTTCTTTACTTGGACGCTGAAATGTAAACAGATGTACCAAAGACAAGATAATGTGCCGTGAATTGAATGCGAAATAGGGTACATATCTGAAAAAAACGCCTTTCTTGCTTATTTGCTTTATCTTCATGATAAAAAAGAAATCCATTTCACAGAAAGCAATATCAAAGCACAGGAACAACCAGCATAACGGTTGTCTTAAAACCCTGATAGATACGAACCCACATATATACAGACCACAAAAGATACTATCCATTAAGAATACTGACTGCCGGGGCTGGGAAGGAGATTACAATAGAGCCAGACGCTGCCGTCCTCCCGTTTGCTGTCCATCTATATATATACAATTCATGTACCAAAAGATTTGTCACAATCCACCCTCTCGGTCCTGCCCATTGAGTTGTCTAACGTTTTTTTAGTCCCCCGCCCACTTGGTGGGGGACCATAGGTTTGCACCTCGTCCGTCCGTCCTTCCGTCCTTCCGTCCGTCCGTCCGAAGTTTCTCCGGGCCATATTTCTCACATCATAACACCCACAGCTACTAAATTTAATGTGTTTGTACTTCTTAGGATAGAGGTGTATGGTGTGCCAAAAGTAGGTCACTAGGTCAAATATCTGGGTCACAGAATACATATGTATGAAAAATCTTGTCCGGGCCATAACTTTTTTGTCCTTTTACTTAGAGTCATGAAATGTTACACAAATGTGAAGCTTAGTCTAAGAAAGTGTCATAAAGCAAACTAGGTCACTAGGTCAAATATTTGGGTCACCACGATATGTAAATATACAGAAACAAATTTTGTCCGACACATATCTTCCCTATATTAATGCTACCTCTTCAATTTTTTATGGTGGGTAGACCTTAGGTAGTAGCTGTGCATAGGCATTGTTTTGTGTGGCTAATTACTTGCATTAATTAATTATTTAACAAAGTTCGTTAAGCAAGACAAATTTTGTCCAGGCCATATCTTCTAAACTATTAATGCTAGCCCTTCGAATTTTTTGTGGTGGATAGACCATAGGTAGTAGGTGTGCATAGGCATTGTTTTGTGTGGCTAATTACTTGCATTAATTAATTATTTAACAAAGTTCGTTAAGCAAGACAAATTTTGTCCCGGCCATGTCTTCTAAACTATTAATGCTAGCCCTTTGAATTTTTTATGGTGTGTAGACCTTAGGTAGTAGGTGTGCATACGCATTGTTTTGTGTGGCTAATTACTTCCATTAATTAATTAATTAACGAAGTTCATTAAGCAAGCTCAAGATACAATACAAATTTTGTCCGGGCCATATCTTCTAAATTATTGATGCCAGCCCTTTGATTTTTTTTATGGTGGGTAGACCTTAGAGGGGATATGGTAATGGGCACCGTCCGTGTGTCCGTCCGTCTGTCAAATATTTGGGTCACAGTAATACATAAATGTACAGTATTTTCATGTCCTTACTGTAATTCTTAAAAAATTTTGACTTCTTGTTGTAAAAGTTTACTGATAATGTATTGTGACCTAAAAGTGTGTCACGACGCAAAACTAGGTCACTAGGTCAAATATCTAGGTCACAGTGTAAACTCCATGTAAAACCTTGTCCATACCATATTTCCCTTACTATAATACCTACAGCTACCAAATTTATTATTTTAATACTACCTGGGGAGTTGTTGTGTCAAATGGCAAAAGTAGGTCACTAGGTCAAATATCTAGGTCACTGTGAAATCCATTCAAAATCTTGTCCGGGCCATAACTTTTTTGTCCTTTTACTTAGATTAATGAAATTTTACACAAATGTGAAGCTTAGTCTAAGAATGTGCCATACTTTTAATTTTTTTTTCTCATCTAGGTCACACCCCTATATAGTAGTCCATTCAACCTCGTGGGCGACGAGCGGGGGACTATGTATTGCTCTGCAATACTCATTAACTTGGTTTTTTTTCACGTTCGCCTCTTAAATCCCCCAGAGCCTCTGCAATCTAAATTAGCCAAACTTCATGAAAATTCAAAAGTCACCACATCACCCCCACGCGAAACGTTTCATGATCATAATTTGACACGGGTGAAATATCATGATTTACACCACGCCCCCCCCCCCCCCACACACACAGATAGACAGACAGACAGACAGACAGACAGGCAGACAGAGACAGAGAGAGAGAGATGCAGCATCATAGTGTACATCAGCGACGCTAGGAATGTCGCGCACCAGATAACACCATAGAAAAAATCGTGTGTGTGCTTTATAATCACTTTGTGCAGCCATCCTTTGTCGCAGCACCTGCATCCTGTTCAGACAGGTACATGGTCAAGCTACATTCTTGCAATTAAAAAGTCATTCTCGTCCGAAAGAAATACCGGATTTAGGCCTATGTAAGCTTTAAAGCAAATATTCCATTCTGAAAAAGGCGAGCTTTTAATAAATCATGAAAATCTTTGTTCGGTATCATTGAATTTTTTGCCCAAACAAAATGCACAAGAAAACAACCTTCGTCTTTGCGGAACAGTAGCTCAATTTATGGAAATCCACATGACTTTTCCACCATATGCAGCCCTCTTTCAATCTTTTTAACAGAAACCAGTAAAATAAATTGTTTTGATGTATATTAACACCAGTTTTGACATCATCTCCAAATGGACCTAGAAATGGCGCCGGATTGACAGCGACAATCTGATATCAGCTTAAAATGTTTTGAAAAGACTAGCTCTTTAAGGCGTCGTCCATAATTGTCATACTTTTCATCTATAAACAAAATATTCATGGGGATGGCAGAATTAAATGATGATTTTTGCTCATAACTATTTTTGAATGCTGATTTGTAGATTTGGACAATTTATTATCATTTATACAAAGGTACTGCATGAACCAGAAAACTTTTAAAATGTAAGTGTCACACAGTTGTTTATAATACTGACAATCTGAATAGTAAACTTTCACCCTTTATCATAATTCATCATCACCATCATACTAGAACCAGAAAGGGCAGCTTTATAGCGTATAGTTAAACTTACATACCAATGCCCACCATCGTGTCAAGGCTTTTGTACATAATGTACTGCATACTCGCACCAAAGAGAAATTTGATTAAACACATTATTTTGTCTTATAATAAATAAAATCTTGTTTTATCATAATTCATGTATGTGTTTTCACAATTTTATATCCAAAGATAGCATTCTATATAAAGTATGAATCATTAAAATCCTAAGCCTTGTGGGCTTGGAATCCATAAAAAATACTTTGGTCATCATTTTTGGGGGGAAGGTGGTCAAAAAGTTATGAATGTTTTGTTCATAGATGAAAATGTTGAAAATTACGGACGGCCCCCAAGTTTATGAATAACAATATGTACACAAGAAATGATCAGACCCGAAAGCCTGATCTGTATGTGCGGTCGTCATGAAGATGTGCGGATCCGAAGCTGTATTTAGCTTCAGTTTGTCGATGAAAGACGTGCAACTATTAAACGTCAGGGAAAACATTCTGCATAGCCTGTATAGGTATGGATACTTGTATATTTTACCACGTGTGGCATTGCAATATGTACAAATTTGTTCAAGGGTAACTTAAATGACAACATGATCTTTGACGAACCTGTAATAAATATCGTATTGAGGAGAACATAACCTCTATCTAAAGTAAATATGGTCCCTGTCAGAATCGGTCACTATTCAATTTGATACACCAAAAGGACAGTCAGGCATGAATACCTGTATATTTTACCACGTGTGATGTAACAATAGTACAGATTTGTTCAAGTGTAACTTCAACATGATCTTTGGCGAACCTGTAATAAATATCGTGTTGAGGAGAACACAACCTCTATCTAAAGTAAATATGGCCCCAGTCAAAATCGGTCAACATTAAATTTAATACGCCAAAAGGACAGTCAGGCCGTTTGCCACAATACGAGTGAAATCTTAATTCCAAATGGATGCAAGTTATCCCTTTGTGGATCATCAATGCATCACATGTTATTCCATGTGGGGTGAGTCAGGCCACCCAATTTTCTTGGAATTCCAATATGAAGCTTACAGTGAATTTATATTTTAAAACATAGGGTACAAGATATTAATACTACGGCAGTATATGATACACCAAAATCAAACCTATAGAAAAACGCAGAAATCAAAGAGCCAGAGATAGAATGGAACTTTATGTGGGGTTAATTGACTCAAAGGAACCATAGGTGTCCAAATTTTAACTCCCCTGCACCGTGTATGTCACATTGATATTACTGGACAAGAGGAATGGTTTTTACCCAATAATTATGATTTATTTGATATTTTTAAGGGAACATAACGGTTTGCTTCAGAAAGCAGGAAGCGAGACTTAGGCCATTTTTTTTCACTGGGACGATGGAGGTTTTGCCAATTTGTTGAAAGAATTCACACATTTCTATCCGAGGCTTCTTACCACAAATACATGTACCGTACTTACATGACGATATTGAGGACAGGGTGAAATTATGACAGTTCTGTAAACTTGTCCGTTTACATTTACCGGCTGTTGATCATTGATGTAACAATTATAACCTTCTTTGTCAATATACTTAATACGTCGGTTTGCGATCCAGACCACTCGGGGATAAACAATGAGTCCCAGTTGATTCTGAGTAAAATCACAAGCATAGCAACTTAGACTTCGACAAAATCGCAGACCCAAATTAAATTCATTTTAACTTTTACTGCTTGTCAAGTGACCACATGAAGTTAAAGCAAAAACATGAACCAGCAATACATCATATTCAACATTATATCTTACTTTCTAGCTTGTCTTACGCATAAATACCATAGTTTTTTAACACAATTGTTTCGAATATCGAAATCATCCGGATTCTTTTTGTTTGTTTGCACTCTCTCATGGGGTCGAATTACCCAACGATAAATCCTTCTATTTTGTATACTTGATTCATAAGACAGATAAAAAAGATAAAAATTGTAATCATTTTACTTGTTTGAATATTAGAATAAATGGCATATTGCTCCTTTGCACTTTAAATTTACAATGACCGCAACTTGCAATTTTCACTGGGCGCTTAATACTTAGAATGGCCAAAAACCTGACGGAGCCTTTATGGTTCACATAGAACCACTGATGCTAAGCCATGGATGAGACTGTAGAGTTGCTTGGAAGTCACTCATACGGTTAGGGTACAAATGCAATACAATATCCTTTAAGCAATTCCAGGGTCGCAAAACTGGTATTTTCTTCCATAACGCCAGACAGTGTTAACCCGGTCTTGCACCATAATGCCGTGGTCCTGTGTTTCTATCTTTTCTTTCATAGGGGAATTAATTTGGTCGCTTGACTTTATAATACTATGGCGGTCCGGTAAAAAACAAACAAACAAACAAACAAACAAAACAAAACAAAAAAACCTTTTGTAGCTTGTGTTAACGAGAAAATGGAAATGATTTATTTGAACGATGGTAGCATAACATATGGTACCAATCACCCCAAGTCTTCACACCTAAGAACACACATACATTCACACGCCACAGATACAAAAAATGTATAGAAGACAGATTCATTTACGAGCACAAATAAACGGTAACAATCACTCACCTTGCATGGAAGAGACGAGAAAGATGAAGCAACGCAGTTTCTGATTTCTAGATAAAAACTATACTGTTTTGGGACCCCGCCAAAAAACAATACAGTTGTTATCAGTCCTTAGTCCCTGTGCTGTCTAAGGATTTTCCAGACAGCGCAAGGATTTATCCGAGAGGGATGCAGTATCCAAAGTCCGGAACGCCCAAATATGGCACGATACAGACAAGCTTTCATGGGCCGAATATCACGTTACGAATGCTAATTTATAATCCAATACCTTGGTTTCATAAATTAACATAGCATATTTGATTTAATATTTTTCTAAAGAGATGACTTTTTGTATCACCAAAAATTTAATACTTCATTACGCAAGGACGTACGTTGTAACATTTTAACAATGAAAACATTACATAAGGTAGCGGAGGGGATTGAGCAAAAACGGCAAAAATCATAACCAGACATAATTTTGCTTTTGTCCATTTTCATAAAATTTGGCCCTTTACATTTCATTCCACAAAACACGGATCACTAAAAAGCAAAATTTATGAGATGAAAAGGGACAAAAACACGACCGTGTTATAGCTTGCCTGAGCGTGTGCATGTCCGTTGACAAATGTATGCTAGATAATCCACCAAAATTTGAATAGCAGTCTGCTGCTTTCAACAATCCAATGACATAGCAACGACAAGCAACCAACTGTAACCTTTCAGGTGCGTGGCTAGTAATTCTTGGGTAAACTTCTTGACAAGATTAGGACCAGCGCCTAATTGGTTTATTGCGAATAGCCAGAAGATAATAAAATCTATGGGCTTATGTCTTCCTATTCCTGGTGAAATGGATGTGACGCATGCCTTCACTTTGCCATGGTCCGTCATCTGAAATGTGTGCACCGTCTTCAGAATAGGCTTACGCATGGCAAATGTGCTGAACAGCAGCTTAATATTAAAATATAAACCTCGAAGTGAATTTGTATGAAGCATACACCCCCCATCCCCAGGCGATTGGTATCATCTGTGGCGTACGTGTGGAGCGCTGCCACATTTCAGATATACGGACTTATCCACTTCTAACGGGGGTGTATCAAAGTATACGGAGCCAAAAACACCCCGATTTCGAGACGGGGGAGGGGGGGGTGACCACTATAGGATCATATAGCAATTGCATTACTGTTGTTTTTGTAAATGACTGCAAAGTAGCTGTGCACACTGCTTTCTATTAGTCGATCGCTCATGTAAAATGTGTTTGAGTGATCTTTTAATGTTACCGCCGCACCACTGCCACGAAGTTTCGGTTTTGTGCCGCGATCAGTTTATTGCAGAACTTCATGTGTAAACCAACAGGGATTGCATATCTCCACAGAATAAAATCATATATTAGGCCATTTTATATGTATGGACAAAGCCTGGGAAAACATGACAATGGGTATGGTCCTCTTCACCACGAGAAAGGCTCAAATCTGAGGAGGAACCAGTGAAATAGGCTTGAATAACAATAACACTCCTGACACCCTTACATCCCCGCACCCAAGCCAAAGCCACCAAGAATAAACTCAGCCCTAATTACCCCATAAAGCTGACCTCTTATGTCTTGGGTTTACCGGGGGAATGCCAAAGTTTCCTGAAAACTTCATCGCGCATCCCACTGCTGATATCTAGTTCTACAGTTTCTCGTCACGCTAAGGCCAAAGTGAATATACTCCGTGTAGTGACTGAACACACATGGCTACAATGTGAGTACTCCGAGTCACCACCCAAACCGGCGTGACACTTTGGCTGTAGCAAACGGTAATATCTTAAAATATTCCCAATGATGACTGGGTTTTCCTTTTCTCAGATGACTCAGAATATTACAAGTAACAATTTCGCATTGGACATGTTTGGATTTTTAAGTTATTTTAAAAGGTACAGACTGCAACCTAGTTTGTTCACATTTTTTACGGGTTGAATGCGCCGCATGCATATTAATTTTCCGCCACAAAGCACGGGTTTGACGCCAGGCGATCACGAGAGGACGTGCAGGTCACAGACAGGGCCATATGTTCATTTCTCACAAAATTAGCGGTTTTTTTTTTTTTTTTGTTGTTTATTTTGGTTTTGGGGGGGGGTTGTTTTTTGGGGGGGGTGTTTTGTGGGGGGTTTTTGGTTTTTTTGTTTTTGTTTTGTTTTTTGTTTTTTGTTTTTTGGGGGGGTTTTTTTGGTTTTTTTGTTTTTTGTTTTTGTTTTGGTTTTTTTTTCTTTGAGAAATCTAAGTTCACAAATGCCAAACTGGTATTCATTTAGTATTTCCCGAGCCATACAAAAGAAAAATTTCCATCTGTCTTAATAAATATTCCTCATTTCCAAAATATTAGTAATAACCCGCTTCCCCCCCCCCCCCCCCCCCCAGGTTCCGACCGGCATCTCGCCAAATCCCGCCGCGCGAGACACGGCAATCAGGAATGCAGTTGTGGCGGGAAATTAATATGCATATTTTGTATTAGTAGCGCAACAGGTGGCACCACTAAATTGAATTTCCCATAGGCGGCCATTATAACACATCCTGGCGTATCTGAGAGGAAGAGCTTTAACTTTAATGAAGACTATGCTCACCAATTAAGTTCAAGTCTGACTTACAAAATAGGAGGCATTAACATATATGATGAACACCAAACTTTTGACTTTGCCCCACCTGAACGCAGTCATGTTGGATTTTCACCTGTCTGCACCCGATATCACCTTTAAATTTCCAACCACCCCAGAAAAAAATTATGCCCAAAATTAATTATTCAAATCACTCTATTTTGTGATGGCAATATCTGAATTAAAATTATATGTAACAGATTTTAGCCTACCACAAATTCCACCACTCTGGTCAAGCCAAATCCTACAGTGCTGGTCATTAGACATTATACCTTTGTGCTGCACTCTGTGGCTAATTTAGTGGTGCAACCAACACCAAGCTTCCTGGTAACTTCAGTGCGCATGCCACTGCTGAAGTCTCGTTCTACAGTTTCGCGTCACGCCAAACATCACATGATCCTTTTGACATCGTAGCCACACGACTTTACTTTTCGTAACCCCACATATCCGTCACTCATCTATGACGTAACTATGAATATTAAGCAGCGCCACTTTCCCTGCAAGCTGCACGAAGCCATAGCGTGTCTCGGAACGAGTCTCCGCATCATTTGCTAATCAAAATATAGGCCAGCTTGTCAATTACCATTCAGCATTATTGTTTACAAGCTTCCTATGATACTTTTACATTATTCATTTTGAAGTTTGCCTGCTAATCTCCTCGACCCCTTGCTTTCTTAAACAAGACTTGTTCAATTCAATTTTGAGAGAATTGGAAACTTTCTTGCCTGAAAAACAGACTCACTTTGCGTTATTATTGAATGTCGATTGAAGTGCGTGTCGCACTATCAGATCAACCATGTAAGCAAACACAGTTCGTCTTGACAGGCAAGAAACAATTATCCATGCATCCGAACTGTAACATCATCGCTTTGGTCATGATGTATTCTATTAGCCTATGTGTCTGATCAAGGGGGCTACAAATTCCAGAAGGTAGGGAACAGTTAATTGAAATTGGGGAGGTTGATGAGCATGAATACCTAGGAGTTATGATAAAAGCAACAGGGAGAGGTATGTTCAGGTATCAGGTGGAGAAGATTAAACAGAAAGTGAATCGTGCAAAGGGAATGATTAAAGCCACTGCACTGAACAGTTTCAACAGAGCATACACAGTAAGGGTATTATGAGATAGAGTTGCAATAGCAGGGATGATATATGGCTTAGATGTGATTTCAATGAGTGAGGGAGATATCCAGAGAATGGAGAAAGCACAGAATGAGATGGGGAAATGGATACTGGGCGCACCACCATGTACAGCAACAGAAGCAGTCGTAGGAGAGTTAGGATGGAATAAAATCACAGACAGAGTTGCCAAAGCAAAGCTTAAGTACTGGGGGTATCTACAAGCAGTAAATGAAGACAGGTGGTGCAGGAAAGTTTACAATGAAGTAGTCAAAAAACCAAACAAGGTGGGTCAAAGAAATAGATAAGTTGGCAGAGAGATATGAATTGAAAGGATATGATGAGGTTGATGACTGGAAAGTGACTATAGGTAGGACTGTTACAGAGAGCTGGAAGGAAGACTGGAAAAGAGGAGTCAGGGAAAAGAGTATATTAAAAGCAACAAGGTACTAGAAAAGCCAAAGTAAAGTGTGCGTTAGGATGGAGGGAAGGAACCGAGGCTTCTTTTTCAGAGTAGGGCAGCAGTGATCAATCTAGAAAAGAGAAAACAGAAGTGGACAACAGGTAGTAATTGTCAATGTAAGGTATATAGACACGAGGCAGATGAGACAGTGGATCATTGGCTGTTGTGGTGTGATACATATAGAGAGATAAGAGAAGAATTTTTCAGAAAGTGGCACAGGGAAGGGAAGACTATAATAACACGGATCTGGAAGAGGTTCATTGTTTAGAGGAAGAGGAACGTGCAGCATGGGTTTTGGGTTTGAAGGGTGGCTTTCCAGGAGGAAGGAAAGGTACTACAAGTGCACAGGACTATCTGGTAGGGTGCTGGGAGAAAAGAAATAAATTGATAGGGCTTGATAGCGACAGGGTAAATTAGAATTTCACAGGGCAGGGAGGATAGGGAATGGTGATAGCCCTTATAAGGGCTCCCATGGGCTCCCCCGTGGAAAATGCCTGAGCCTTAGAGGCGGGGATAGGATGTATGAGGGAAGGGGGTTGTTTTTTTTTGGGGGGGGGACTACAAGTGATGAGTAGGGGGATATATCCAGGACCAGGGGCCCACCACAGCTTTGAGAGAGTGTGTGGTGGACCCTTTGCCTCTGCTCTGGTCCTGGAAAACATGGCAGCATGAGCTGATTAGGATAACTATGGTTTCATCTGCCTTATCTATTTCCTTTCTCTCCTTTCCTTTTTCCTCGGCCACCTGTGTCACACAGGACCGCGGCACAGTAGCGGAGAGCCACAACAATATTATTATTACATGAACGTGTAGCCTCCTTGGTCTGATCAAAAGACTACTGTAGGAAACCAATTATTCATTCGCCGGTAACAATGCACAATCATGTCACTAATACAACGTTGAAACTGATGGATTCTCAATACATGTGAAGTGTTCCGTGTTTTCATTTTTTTTAAACTCTAATTCATCCCGGGAGTGATGTTTGTTTATCAATAACAGGATTCTCGTCTCAGTTGTCGCCTCATCATGATATCATGGTCATCGATTCATGAAGACCGCCCATGTGGCATTGTACAATATGCTACATAAAACGTGCATACAGAACGACATCTCTTTCTCTCACTCTCTGTCAAGTAATCTAACAACATATTTCGCAAAATACAAAATGTAAAGACCAAAGAAACAAAGCAAGACATACTCCCGTCAGCATCAAACAAAGCAGCCGTGAACCTGTCATTTACAGAGAAAGATATGATAGGGATGGACAGAATGGCATCCGGCTCAAGGTCCAACTTACTTAGAATGACAATTGCAAAATTTAATTTTTGAAAATAAAGAAATAAAATAAAATTTCAGCGCCCCGTGCTGTATGCCTGGTCGTCGAGTTTTTTCCTTTTTTTTTTTTATTTTTTTTATTTATTTTTTTTTTTCACTTTGCTATCCACTTGCTTCATTTTCTGTTTTCTTGCCTGGTCGTGGTATGTTGTTTTTGGCGGGTATGATCACATTCAGTCCAAGACACTGAATGGCCAAAGCCCAGCCCATACCGTTAATAAAGACATGTTGCTCTTTAGTTCAAGATGAATGGAAAAGAGTGAGCAACTCCTGTCCGTCTAGCATTTTTCTCACTGAAGCAAGCTGTGAAACTGCAAATTCATCTTATGCAAGCAGTGCCATTTGCAAACGATGTTGCTAGGGTCAAGGTGATTACACCGATTTCTCGGAATGAAATTTTCTGCTTATCAGTCAGTTTTGCAGACAGCGTTCATTAAAAGCTATTGTTCGACATGCTTCAAATAATCGTCTTTTGATAGATAAATATATTATCTAGGAACCGTTTTTCCCGTCAGATGCCTCTTTTCGATACTTTTGTAGCTCACAAAATTAATTAACTGTTGATGTCTAGCATGTTGATCAAAGAATTCTATTATTCTGTACTGGTGTAATTTATTTTTACGCAAAAAGTACGGTTCCTGCATATTGGTCTAAACTTAAATTTTACATCTGTAATACACTTTCCTATCGATTATTTTTTAAGAAATGTTGACAAAATAAGCAATCTGACACCCTCTTGTAAACCGGCTTATAAAATCTTTGAAAAAAAATAATCGGATTGATATGAAACTTATTTCTAACAAATCTATATATCTGTACAATAAATATAATGTAAGTTTTGTGGGTAAGATGTGAAACACAGTTCATCTGTGCAATGTCAAAGTCGAGGGAGCGTAGCGCTCGGCTCAATCCCCTCCGCTATCTTAAGATCTAACCGAAACACAGATATTATCCCGCAGGTCTACAAGCCTTATTCATTCTTTTGGTGACAGGCAAGAGAAATAAATGCACTTACACAATTCTCTCCGTGTCTGTCCACGTTGCCTTGTGTTCCGTCGGAAAATGGGCCGCGGCTGTTGCATTGACCACAAACAGAAAAACAAGGCCATGAACAATTTGCGACACATACTGGGGACAGGTGCCCCGTGACATGAGCATGCTTGAAAATCCACAGAACATGCAGTTATAAAGGCGGATATAGTCACAAGTGAATAAATTATTTCCGACTTTCGTCTTTATACGCAGGGCCAAAGACTGGTTGACGCGGAAATTTTCATTCAACTTATAATATTACAATTTTCTGTCACAGGGGAGTATTATTCTTAAGTTATCGCAGGGATGAGCGTATGGTGTAATTCATACCAAATACTCTTCTCTGAATGGCCCCCAAATCAAAGACTGACATAAATCACTGCTTCCGTCGAGTTATTCAGATCTGGGTTTTTTCTTGTTGTACCCTTTACCATTTCGGTAAGAATCAAATACCATTTTGGTGCAAATTGCATGAACTTTGCTTCACGGTTCTTACATGTTGTTAAAATGACTGTATACATGGTACACACAATTGTGTGCTTCAGATCAAAACAATGACTAAAATGTTGAAATATTCCTCGCCTTGTTACATGTACATATAAGCAAGAGGACTGTGACAATCCAGTGCTCAGCTGAACTTGCATTTACAGATTTAAGTGGTCCTTTAAACTTCAAAATATCGAGATAAGATCAGAAAAAACTTTATCTTTCGTCGAATGTTATGAACAGGGAATATTTGTCTACAAAGGACTCGTATAGTCGAAGTCACCTTTTTCTAAAAACATCATCACTGCTTGTAGTATCAGTTTTCACTCATACAGTTCACGAGTAATTTTTAGATTAAAAGTGATTGAATCCACTATTTATTAAGATCTATGCCAATATGTCCGTTTGACCTTTCAAGGTCAAAATTTACTGCATCAAAACAAACCCCATAGGTACATTCCAATTCGTGTTTAATAGTATACATGGCCCTTTGATCTACCTTTGGCGATATATTTGACACTGCGTCAGTTGACCCTTAAATGTCACTCAAAGACAAAATTAAAAACACCAAAGGAATTCCCACAGGTGCTTTCCTGTCAGTGTTTTATGGTAACAATGGGCCGAGCGCCTAAATTCACCGAGATATTAGCTAATATGTCCGACTTGCTGCTACCTCTATTGTACAGCAAGAATGCTAACCTGTACATACCCTCATCGATTTGTCCTAGTTTTGATAGTTTGTTACAAAATAACATATTGAAAGCACCACCCTGTAGTAAAAAAAATTGAGGGTGTATTGAGCCCGGATGCATTCTCACTTAGTTTGAAAAGAATCTATCATACAGTTTGGGAGAGGTAAACAAAGAAAAAATGCACGAAAAGTTCAGCAAACAGTAGTAACTTTGCAGCACCAGGTGTTAAATAAATTATGGTCAAAGAGTCCCCAAAGGTGTTCCTTTGCAATGTTAGAGCAATCGGACAGGCACAGAATTTTTTTTTTTAAGATTTTACCAAAACTGAACCAAAATGTTTAAAGATACTAAAATAACTGGATCGTGACAAGTTGAATAACCTTGGTTAGACTTATCCAAGGCACATTCCAACCGAGTTGAAGTGAATCTGACAGACCAATTTGGAGACGAAGTCGAAAATGCGAATTATCATTGCAATGCCCACTGACTTACATTTTAATCAATAGGAATCCAAGCATTAACCGAAAAGTGGCCGAAAAATTCGTTAAAAATTGGGGTTCCGGAGTATCACTACCAAGCACAGATGTTGCTTTCAGCCCTCCGATCAATGCTTTTCTTTGATCCTTCCTCAACCTACCTTTCCATCAAGTTCCAGCACAATCTGAGTGACGCTTTTTCAGGCATCAAAAATAACAAAACTGCAAACGCACGAAAATTATTTTTTAAAAAATAGAAAAAGATTCCAGTGCCACCTGTTAAACAAATTAAGGTCTATTGGTCCCCAAAGATGTGCCTCTACAATTTCGAGGCAATTAGCCACACAATTTAGGAGCAAAAAAAAAAAAAAATAATAATAATAATAATAATAATAATAATAATAATAATTCAATCTCTCTACGCTCTATTGCCAATCCAGTAACGGTCTATGTATAAACTTGTTTCTTAAGTTGTATAAAATTATCATGTACGATGCAAAAATAATAATAATAATGATGATGATGATGATGATGATGATGATGATGATGATGATCATAATAATAATAATAATAATAATAATAATAATAATAATAATAATAATAATAATAATAATAATAATAATAATAATAATAATAATAATAACAATTAATTTATAAAAGGGTCATCAGCGGAAACCAAGCTTGTTTCGCAGCCTTAAATCCCCGGTTGCGGGGTTGGTTTTTTTTTTGTTTTTTTGTTTTTTTGTTTTGTTGTTGTTGTTGTTGTGTTGCGGCCGCCAGCCTATACCTGATGTTTGGTAAAGACGGCCCACTTGAATTGAAAAATTTATAATTGTAAGATAATATCATATATATATATATATATATATATATATATATATATATATATATATATATATATATATATATATATATATATATATATATATATATATATATATAATGTATTTTTTGTAGTTTTTGCTTATTGTGGCAAGACTTGGAGAACTTAAACAAACTAGCAAAACACCAATAAACGGAAAAAAGCTCTCGCCCTTTCACTCTTGATGTCTCTGTTAAGATTGACAGGTTTTATCAGAATTACAAAAAGCGGCCCAATAAGGTGGACAACGCAATTAAAGTTTCGATAAACTCCGACGTACGATGACAAAAATATTAATCCCAAGCAAAAGTGGAACTTGTCTACGTCCTTACTAGGATGTAAAATTAGGCATACCTCTTATTATTGAAGAAAATAAGATTGTTTCTAGCATTACCGAAAAGTGTGACGTATTTAACACTTACTTTGCTAGTCAATGTGTTACTCATGCCAATAATGATGCACCACCCCTGCCCAACTTGACCAATCGCACTGAGGCACGCATGGATGATTTCACGCTAAATGAAGAAAGTGTGAGGAAAGTTTTCTATCATTATCAGTTTTCTTATCATTAAGATTAATTTTTCAGTTTTCTTATCATTAAGATTAACTTCTGCATCAGGCCCCGACAATTAAAGGGAATGAGAATTACTGCTGCCATCAGGTGGCTTACTGTATGATAACTATATGCATAGGGCAGGCTAGCATACATAATCTCTTGTCAGCTTAAGAAGTAGGTAACACCTCAACCAAAGGTAACCTTGGTCAGCCCGCCTGGCTCACAGAGTTCAAAGAAAAGCTAATCATCACATGACCATTGTAGAGTGACATCACAGCTAAAGAGCCCATCCAGGAAGTAAAAATTGGCCCAGTTTTCCTGCCCACTTCCTATTACCTTTAAGGTCATACTCTCCTATAAAGTACTGCTGACTCCATCTCCAAGCCCTTGACAAAGATTTTCTACCTGTCTCTCAGTGTCTCCAACTTTCCAGATTCTTGGAAGCCCTCCAATATTTACCTTGTGTTTAAAAATCGAATTAACAAAATTAAGTGTAATTAGCGTCCAATTTCCTTGCTGTGTAACGTATCTAAAGTTTTCCAGCGACAAGTCTTTAATTTTCGTTACGAATATATAATAGGCAATAACCTACTAACTGATAAGAACTCTGGGTTTGAAGGCAGTTTACAATAGCCAACCAACTAATGAGTCTTCTCCACAATATTTACAATGGGCTTGAAAATTCCAAGGAGGATAGAACTGTCTTCTTGGATATCTCAAAGGTCTTTGACAAAGTGTGGCATGTAAGCCTATACGACAGCTGGGATTATCTAGGGGTCTTCTTAGGTGGATAGACAGCTACCTCTCAAACCGCTTTCAACGTATTATTATTCACGGGCAAACCTCCTCCTGGCTATCCGTTCAAGCCGGCGTACTTCAGGGATAAATATTAGATTTAACATACTTATTTATATTGGATAACTCTATAGTACAAATGGTTGACTAATACAGTGGGTTCTCCAGACTCTGAGAGACAAACAGAAAATATGTAAAACACGCACCGGACAGTACAAACTACGTAACCATATGTAGTACTTATGGATGTATCGGTACAGACCATCATGAAGCACTTGAGAGCATCAAAACAAAGCTATGGCAAAAGTACCGACGAGTAACCTGCAAAAATGAATGACGATGGTTAAATTACGCCACCACACACACACACACACACACACACACACACACACACACACACACACACACACACACACACACACATATATATATATATATATATATATATATATATATATATATATATATATATATATATATATATATATGTATATATATATATATATTATGAATAAAAATGGTAAAATTAAGCTGATCTTCTTCAACGTATAACGATTTTCAGCAATAAAGCAATACAATACAATACAATAGCATATACTCCAAAATTATCGGTTCAACCTAGATAATGAATAAGCATAGTACCTTGTGTTTAGTTATAGATAACCCTGAAGTGGAAAAAAGAGAAGAAAACGGGAGAGGGAGAAAGAAGCAGTGGGAGGAAAAGTCACAAGTATCAAAAGGAGGAATTTGAAGGAAAATCTAGTTGCTGCAGTACAATTCTGGACTACCTCACAAATTTGAATATTTACTGTATTAAATAGTACTTTGCTGCCAAAAAGAAGAATGTTCATCAACCTGTTACTAGCTTCAAGGATAATGAGATTGGGGCGAACTCTGGGAGCTAATACAGTGATGTTAGAATCGAACAGTTTTTAACTGGGATGCGAAAACTTCGAACATAAAAGGAGGAAATGCTTCGAGTCTTTGGAAGGATATAAGCATGCACATATAGGACTAGGAATGATGTTGACCTTGAATATCTCATAGTTAAGCCTAGATGACCCCAATCGCACCTGAGTATGGCATATGTTAGCGAAACGATCGCCAAACGAATAGTAAAGTCAGGCACAATATCTACTGCAAGTAATGTGGCTTTTAGCTAAGATCTGGAGAGAAAGGGAGTGTTTGATGTCGGTGGGCAGATTATGGTATCAGGGAGAAACGAATTATTGAATCGCTGGTTTCTGTATTTGAGAGGGAGTATATGGTTATTGTGACGTAAGGAGCGACCAATGAAGGAGAGGGGATAAGATGCTTGAAAGATATGTGGGAGTTAGGTTATTGCACTAGAATTAACTTGAAGTATTTGCGTCTGTTAGCGAGTGTTGGCCATCCGAGTTCCTGGAGCAATTTAGTGTGGGACGTGTGCCTTAACGCACCGGTACATATTTTGGCTTCTTCGAACTGTATGGATTCCAGAAGGTTAAACAAAGTTTTGCCACAGTTGTCAAAGAGAACGCAGCCGTATTCAAGGATGGGTTGAACCACAGAGAGATACAGTCTAGCCAACGTTTTGCATGAAAGTTGAAATTTGAGTCTACCGAGAAGTGCTAAACGCTGATTAGTTTTATTGGTTATGCAGGTGATGTGATTATGCCAGGACAGATCACTACTGATAGTAATGCCGAGATGGGTGTGATTGTGGGCTTCAGGAATAGTTGATTGACCAAGGTTGACTGGTGGATGCTGAAGTTTAAAACCTTTGCTTGCTAAAACAACGGATACAGTCTCAATAGCATTGAATATGACACTCCAGATTTCCCCCCAGTTGTGAATGATTGACACATTGGTATTTAAGTGAGCAGACGAGTCGACGGGAGTTTGGATAATTTCATGCAGGCTTGTGTCGTCGGCGAAAAGTCTGACATCACAACTGAGTTCACCTACCATATTATTTACTTCAACTAAAAAACGAAGAGGGCCGAGGATGGAACCTTGGGGAACTCCAGCTTCAATCAGTAGCCAGCTGGAAGTTTGGCCATGAATCACTACACGTTGAAGACGACTTGACAAATAACTCCCGAACCAATCAATAAGATGATCAGAGATGCCAAGTTGACGTGGCTTGAATAGGAGGCCAGGAAGCCGAACCTTGTTGAATGCTTTATAAAACCAAAAGACCATTCTTTCTTCTTTGAAAGTTCCAGTCCGATATAAATTTTATGGAGCATGTCTTGATGGATTTTGCAACCTAAGACACACTTAGAAACACTCCACCATTGTTTGGGGTTGATATACGTATTATCTAGTTGTTGTCGTAATTTAAAGAAATATTAGCCGGTGGAGAAGCGGACTAGATTGACTGCCTTATTTCGAGACTTTTGTACAACTGGAAGAGCTTATCAATCTTGGAATGAAAGTCATGACTGTACGAACGAGGTTGGTTAGACACGCGCTTAAAGCGTTTCCAGGCGCGATTTCGGTTGCGCAAGTGTTGTTTTGTATCATTGGTAATCCACGGTATGTCTCTTGGTCGGATTGTCATCTCGTTAAACGGGATGAAATCTTTGGCTGTACTCACAAACAGATTTGACCAGTACGATACAATATCATCAAGTGAATCGAGGATTTCGTGAGCAGTGTCCCATTGGGCCTGGGAAAGCCCTGCATTTAGATCATGAAAGTTCCCTTTTTTTTGTAGTTTCATACAGATCGTTTGAATGGTTTATCCTGAAACACAGAAAGAGAAAAGGAACCGAAGACAACTGAGTGATCGGAATTTGAAACTGGAGGTAAAACACCACATTCTAAAATAAGCCCCGGTTAATCCGTGATTGAACGGTCATGTAAACTGTTGGCATATTCACTTTATCTTGTTCGGTCGTCTATGAACTGAAAGAGGTTGTATTGACATGGAAGGTTGACAAGAGCTCCGCCAAGTTGACTTTCTTTACGAGGAGAGTACCAGTCAGAACATATCTGTCATTGAAGTCACCTGTGACGATTAAGATATATGGGTGGCTTTCAGCAGCTGTGGAGATTGATGTAGACAGGGAAAGAAGGAAAGTCTCTCGGATCTCAGCAGACCGACCAGGTGGTCTGTATTATTTTTATCCAAATACACTCACATCTTCCAAATTTGAATGCCTAAAAGAAGGCAAAGAAGAATGAATAAGAGTTAAAACTCCACTCCCTCTACCTGTCGAACGATATATATGGGATAATTTCTCAGAGAGAATAGTCAGCAAACAGACATGCAGAGCACTGTGTGCTTGAGGAGGAATAGTTCACAACATATATACATGTAAATAACATCTAACAAATACAAACATGTTTAACATTTACATATACATATACACATACTGAAGGAGGTGGGACGTACGATGGAGGCAGCAGGAAAACTAGAGGGCTGTGTGAACAGCCGGTGCTCAGCTGACCTAAGCTTGTTCCGCAAAATCAAGGTTGCAATTGAATAGACCTGTGTTGAGGTATAGCTGAGTGCACATGACATTTTGAAGTATTTCTAAGACGGGCGACTGAACCTCCTAAAAGCACAGCCTGAGTAGCAAGTCGGCTGAGCTAAAAATTGCAGCGCCACCTGGTGCACAAATTAAGAACTAGGAGACCCGAGCAGTGTGCCCATGAGATATCAAAGCAATTGGGTGAACGATTTAGGAGAAGATTCTCTAAGATTTGCCAAAAAAATCATAAAAAATCAAAAAATCACTGAAGCGTAACCATTTGAACACACTTGGTAGAAAACCACCCAAAGTGCATTGCTTCTAAGTTTTAAGTGAATCTGGATGACGGTTTCAGAGACGAAGTTGAAAATGTGAATTAGCATTATAATGCCCATTGACTTACATAGTAATCGATACGAAAGGTACATTTTCCGATAAGTACCCAAATAAAAAAAAAATGTTAAAAAACAGAAGTCCACAGCAATGTCACCTAGTGAACATTTTTGTTTGATCCCTCCACCAGGAACCTATCCACCAAGTTTCAACTTAATGCGAGTGACGGTTCTTCTGGAGGAGTCCAAAATAGCGAAAACACAAAAAAATAGGAAAAAAAAAATAAAAACATAATGCAGCGCCACCTGGTGAACAAATGATGAACAAGGAGTCCCTAGAAATGCTCCTGCGTGATATCTAAGCAATTGGTTGCACGGTTTTGGAGAAGAAGATGTTTTAAGATTTGCCCCCCAAAAAAACAAAAAAATCATAAAGAAATACAAAAATCACTGAAGCGCGCCCATTTAAATAAACTTAGTAGAGACTCACCCAAGGTACATTGCCGCCAAGTATGAAGTGAATCTGGCTAACGGTTTTGGAAGAGTTAAAAAAGGAATTGTGAACGGATGGGCGACTCCCCCTCCTTAAAGCTCAGCCTGACTAGTAAGTCAGCTGAGATAAAAATTATGTTGATGTACGCACTTACATATTGATGTTGGACTCGACCTGAATTAACCTCGTGTATTGTCGATATGATTATGCGCGTTAAACATGTTTGCAAAAGCCACCCGAAACGTAACGTATGATTACAAATTACGCATATTAGGACCAAAAATATTGATACAACACAATGAGATCAACCTATTGTTCGAGAAGAAAAATAAAAAGTATGCCACCGATTACGCCAGATTTCAAGCGGTTAAATTGACTGACAGATCAAGACCATACAAATTAGCATATTGGAATACACAAATCTTACATAAGATGGGAGTGCAGTGCGTAAGTTCGTCACTGTGTTAGGCAAAAGGTGCACACAGTACCCTATCAGGTACCTTATTAATTCTTGTTTATAAATGATATCGTAGATGACTTGACCTGTGACGTCCACATTTCCGCTGACGAATCTAGCATACCTGAGATAGCTCAAAACCCTACAGACTCTACCCACCACTTGAACACAAATCTTTCAATTATTTACCACTGGGTTAAATTATGGCGCATGGTTTTTAATGCTATAAAATCCATTTCAGCTATTTTCTGGCCAAAATCAATAAACCTCATCTCCCTCGGCCTGCCTGGGTGGTACCGCCATACCAGAGGAAGACACCAATACGCACTTTCAAATTACCCTAGCCACTATCTTTCTTGGAGCGCGCATGTCACATGCATTACAGACAAAGCTTGCCAGGGTATTGGACTTCTTCGAAAAGTCAAATTTAAGGTATCCCGAAAAGCACTAGAAAGATTGTATTCATGGCTAGGCTAATTCTTGAATATGGTTGTGTTACATTTGATAATTATGGGCAAGGTCTGAGTGACTTAATTGAGTCAATTCAGCATGCGGCAGCTAAGACATATGTACTGGCGCACTCGATATACATCGCATGACAATTTTTTTATGAACTTGGTTGGCCAACACTAGACAGTAGACGCAAATTCTTCAAATTAATTCTTTTCTATGAAACGTGTTTTAACTTAACGCCATCCTATTGTACAACCTTATACCTCGTGCTCCCGCCATTACTCCCTTTCCCTAAAGATCTTTAAGTCGAAACTCGAAGCCACTCTGCTAGCGGCCGACATTGCTTCGGATTTCTACTTCCATGGTCAGCGATTTGCTAGCGTCTGTCATAGCCAGTTACGACCAGGTATCTGTAGGCTAAATTCCGATCTCCATTATATAAAGTTAATGTTATTCAACAACCCACTTGCCCCTGCACCCACCCAACTGAGGATTTCAAACAATTTTGTCTTTACTGCCCAAAATATGCCCAGGAAAGAAAGAAGCTCTTGCTCATCATTACTCCGTTGTTAGCCCCTGATGTAAATCCAAACTTTAGCATACGTGTTGCAAATGACAGACTAAGTAGCCTCTTATTATTCGGGAGTAAAGAACTTTCAGAAGTATCCAATATATTAATTTTAAGAGCAGTGCAAAACTTTACTGTTGAACCACGCCGATTTACGTCGTAACGGAGTAATATCTTATTTTATTATATGTATCTTGCAAACAACATATATCGTTGTAGTGTTTTCATTTATTCACTGTATATACCTTACTACCATTTTCCCCATAGTGATTCATTTATACATACATATATATATATATATATATATATATATATATATATATATATATATATATATATATATATATATATATATATATATATATATATATATATATATATATATACATAATTTCGTTTATTCAATAGGCCTATAAGAATATACATGTATGTATAATGCTCCTCAGGTGGGTTGACAATGACGAGGCGAAGAAGAAACACCCGAACTACTGGGCACATGTTTTTGATTGGTGTAGACTGTAAAATATTGAGTTTGTTGTTTGATTGTATTACCGCATGTCTACCTAAGTGCATAGTCACATGATTGTACATTGTATTGTCCTATACGTCTTGTATATATTATATTGCGAGTCTCCTTATCTGGAGAACCCCTATATTAGCTACTATCTGTACTATTGGGTAATCCAGTGAAAATAATATATGTTTAAACTAAACAAGAAATAACACGAATGCATGCACAACACATACATGTAAATTCATTTAAGGTAAAACAAGCAACTCAAAGAGAAGCAGAAAATACTGTTACTAAGCACACTGAGTTCTTTTCAAATGCCATACTCTCCGTGGACAAGAGCAAGGCTTAAGATGAATAAAATTGATTCAGGAAATGTTGTATCGACATGTCATTGAAAATGATCAATGTGTCATTTTTATTTGCACGACCAATTCCATTTAAGTACAATTACTTGAATATTGTAGACAGCGCCAATTAAAAGCTAACTGATCATTGAGCTTCAAATGACCGTATTTTGAAAAATAAATATATTATCTAGGAGCTTCATTTTTGTTTTTCCGTCAGATGCCTCCTTCCGACACTTTCGCAGCTCACAAAATGAATTAACTGTTGATGTTTAAAACGATTATCAAAGAATTCTATTATTCTGTAATTATGTATTTTATTTCTAAAGAGAGAATTCGGTTCCTGTATATTGGTCTCCTCTTTAATTTTACATATGTAATACACTTTTGCATCGATTATTTTTTAAGAAATGCTGACAAAATGTGGTATCTGATACCCTCTCGTAAACCGGCTTGCAAATCCTTCAAAATGATCGTATCGGAGTCAAATTAGTACCTAACAAATCTGGATATTTATACAATAAATAAAATGCATGATATTGTGCGTAAAATGTGAAACCTATATCAGCTATGCCACGTCGCGGTCGCGGAACCGTTGTGCGCGGCTCAATCCCGTCAAGTCTTGGAGACTTAAGCCTACATTTATGGAATATATGAGTCTGAAAAAAGTTGATGTTACACAATTTTACATCATCAAATTAATCTCTGCATGGGACTGTCATTGAGTTCCAGTCGATGATGCAGTCATTTACCTGCTACTGGGCGGAAGGAGCACAACCTTTTTCCAGGACTTAAAAGTGCAAGGATTTATAATATGACAGCTGTAACAGGTACAAGTCCACGGAGTACTCAAATATTGGTGCTCAATTTTACTCATCTGGAACATCCAGCGCAGTGGTGTTGCTATCGCATACGTTGTGATTTTATGTTCATCTACAATGAGCTGTTGCCGCCTGAGTGACTTAGTTTTGATAACATCATTAATTGCACTCATTTGTCTGTTGTAATCGGCCCCACCCGGTTACAAGTGTTTCGTATGTATGGTTAGGACTCTGGATCATATGGGTAATGGTAAATTTACACACATGAACTTCTCTATCATACAGTGGGTTAAGTAGAACATAGAGTCGTGAGCCATAATCGTGACTGCGCGTCCACGAGATTTAGTGTTTTCAAGAAGACTGAGAAACAGAAAATATGCTTAATAACTAAATCTCCCAAATTCAACACAATACTATAATACAGACCCCTGAATAATGTAACTGTAACAAGATACTGTGGGGGCAAGGTAGTGCAAGTTTGCAAAATCATAGCAACAACTCGTGAGATTTTTAGCTCAACAGACGTTTCAGTGAGCTGAGTTTACAGGATGGGTGGCCGCCGTTGTTCTTGCGTTGTCCTCACTGAGCTTACAGGATGGGTGGCCGCCCGTTGTTCTTGCGTTGTCGGTCTTTTTGCCCTCTTCTGTCCACAATCACATTTTCAACCTTTTCTACAAAACCATCAATCAAATCCTCTTTAAACTTGGTAGGGGCTACCTAGGGTGGGTCTCCGCCAAGCATATTCAATAGTCACGTTCTAGTGACGTTTTCAATTTTTTTTTCAGTTTTTGGCATAATCGTCAAAACGTTTATCCTTTTTTCCCCGACGCCTTTCGGCCAGTCTCTTCGAAATTGCACAGAAAACCGTCCAGGAAACCCTAGAATGCAATCCTGTTCAACATATGGCGCTGCGATTTTTCTATCTTCATGAAGTTTTTTGTGTTCTTGCTATTTTCGATCAGTCCTCTGAAACCATTCCTCAAATTATGTTGAAACATGCTGGACATGTTCCTTGCGGCAGCTCCAGCAAAGCTTTCCACTAAGTAGTGCTGCTGTCAATCAAGGATTTTAACAAATATTTCAGTTCGGATATTTATCTGTCAATGCATCGATCAATATTGATTACTATGAAAATCAATGGGGATTGCAACAGCAATTCACATTTTCAGCTTCTCCAAAACCGTCAGTTTGGTTCACTTCCATCTTTATGGGATGCCTTTTGGGTGTGTTTATTACTAAGTTTGCTCAAATAGTTACGTTCCAGAAATGTTTTCCAAAATCTCCGGAATTACGTAGCCAGTTGCTCCGAACTTGCACAGGCACATCTAGACCCTCGTTAATTTGCTCAACAGGTGGCGCTGCATTTTTTCATTTTACATTGTGTGTGTGTCTGTCTGTCTGTCTGTGCTTCTGTGTGTGTTTTCTGTATTTCCGACTATATCTCCCATGGATTCTTTTCAGACTTTGTTGGCACATACCACGTGCATTGATTCAATCTCAGCTAACATGCTTCATAAGATGGTATTGCTGGCGTTTCCTAATTTTCACGAATTATCGAATTTACGAATTATCTGTAAGGACACACACACAAACTTGTCAGCAAACTTTTTGTCGGGACAGCAGTATATGTGATAGTTTTATCTCTATAGTAATGATGGATCCTAGATCCATGGTTACTATTAAAGATTAATAGGAAAATACTTATGGGATTTCTTCAAGATGCCTAATTTTGACCTTGAAAGGTCAAACCAATATATTGGCGTATCTCTCGGCAATGGAGTTTATTAGGTACGTGGTTGCTATTATGCATTAGCAGGAAAGTTCCTGGGGGTGTCTTTTGGTATTGTTCATTTTGACATTGCAGCATCAAACTGACACGCTGTTCTTTACCTTGATGATAGTGGATCCTGTCACTTTTCATTTCAAAAAATGTTAACTGTAGAACTGTGTGAGCGGAGTGAAGATTTTAATACTGCAAACTATGATGATATCAAAGAAAGGTGACCTTGATATTATTTTGAAGGTTACAGACCTCAGAAAGTGTTTTCTTTGACGCACAGAACCACTTTAGTCTGTTCATCTAAGTAAGCTGAGCATAAGACTGTCACACTTCTCTTGCTTTACTTATGTGATCAATGTGATTTTGCCACTTTGAGAATTTTGGGTTTATCTTAGCCACTGCAAAAAAATAAAAGCTTGTAAAAGTTAAAACAGGACAATGCATGCAGAAACTGGTTAAAATGAATACTTTAAAGCTGTCTTTGGGGAACTCAGGTAAAAAGTGCATAGCATGTCTTTCTGCTTCAGCTACATGTCTGGTAGATTGACACAGGACAAATCATTATCACAAACATGTATGTGCAATTCACGAGTTACATGGGCATGCAACGAAAATAAGCCAAGTACTGTAATTCTAGACATTTTCGGGCGTTTTTAATTTCGCGCAAACTCAATTTTTGTTAAATTACAAAATTTTCCAGCATTTTAATTTCGCGCAATCCAAAGCCATACAATGTAGTGATACAATGCAACTTATTTTCGCATTTTAAATTCCGCGCATTTGGGGGTAGCGAGAAAATAAAGCGAGCACGAAAATTTCTAGAACTACAGTAATAGGTATGGGCATGACTTGCCTGCTCCCTTTTAACCATTGCTCTTCAATGTATAATAAAACCAAAGACAATGAATAACTGTTGTGTTTCAAATTCTGCTCTAGGTTGAATGGAAAGATATGTTGTCTGTCATGTCCAAAAGATCGGATAATATACGTAGCTTATACCAAAGAAATATGATCTTTAACAGATTTTTTTCCATATCGTGTCCTCTACCTTAACCCCTTCCCACTTAAATCACCCAAAGGCGCCGTGTATGTCAAATATTGTCTACTTTCGCGTCTTAACTTAACTTTTAGGCTAATAAGGATAACATTTTTGGATAGTTTTATACAATACCTGTCTTGATGGCATGCTAAAGTTCCATAGATTTCCTTGGTGTGCGTTCATAGGGAGCAACCTGTGGCAAGGAAAGCTATTGACTATAATGAGCACGAAAGGGTCAACATGTAGTTCCTGATGCCATCTAAGTTATTGCTAGCAGCATCCAAACTAGACAAATGCTAATGAAGCTTCAAATGGCTAGTAAAAGTAGCAAATGGCTGGTAAAATTTGACTTTTAGCCACGAATTCTGAAATTCTAGCGCTAACCTGGCTTCATGAATGTTAAAGTGACGGTCATCCCGCATGTGAAGTAGATGTTGTCATGGTTGTAGGTTTTCTTATTTTCGTGAAAAAGTTTGAGCATTTGCTTGCTTTGACCATGAAACTTCAGGATTTAATTTGTTTCGAACTTTGACTGATTTGACCAGACACTTGCATTAACCCATTACAATGTTTCAATTGTTATACATATATTTTTTTTAACTTTAAGAGTCCATAAATTGAAGAATTATTTTTGTTGCCAAATCAGTTATTTATTTTTTTCAATAAATATACGTCATGTCCATATCTTTCTTCGTTCATTAGTACTTACCTTCAACCTGGGATTACATAATGAGACGCATAGTCAAAGCTCAGAGTTCCATAAAGCTGGTCATTCTTTGTCTTTGTAAATTTCTTTCCACGTAATAATTGATTAAACATATAAAGATGAATGTCAGTTTTGACAGCAAGAGAATATGCATTTTAGTTGAAAGTGTTTCGGGAATGCTATACTGATTCGTTGACGCTTTCTTCCTGCTACGATACATTTGTATTGAAATGAAAACAGAACCAATCCTCTCAAAGAGGATAAATATATAGCATACGATAAAAACAACTTTTAATTTCACTTTTACAGGGAAATACGTTGACAGCAAACACAGCGTAGAAGCTGGTACACGTACAGGTATTCTCAGTCGTTCGTCTCCCGGGGAATGAATGCTGGCCAAAATGACGTGTACCAAAGTAATGATACAAGCAAAACTTATCAAAGGAAATACTCTACCAGGTGACTATATCTTCATGCTGAGACAAAATTATGCCCATAAAGGTAATCTTACTTGAGACAGTCATGGTGCGTAAGTTTGCAAGCACTGAGACAACTCGTGCGTATAAGAGGGATATGAATTCACGCCATGTGAAATGACGTATGGTGTAATCAGCTTCGTAATATGAATTCGCAATTTTAGTGGTATCCATGCAGATTGCAAATAAAAGGCAGAAGGCATTTTTTTGTAATATATAAATTTACAATAGTAACCCACAAATGGGAACTCGAAGATGCCGGTATGAGGTTAACCATAAGATTCAGAATGAGAAGCCACAAGGCTACATTCAGTAACTTAGAAGGAAAAATACATGTGCATACTTTGAATCCCTGAAGGAATCACAAAAATACGGATGTGTATTTGAAGACGGCAATGTTCACAAAAATTGATAATTCTCCAATCTCTTTAAATCTAAAATTATACAATTTATTATAACAAATGTCAGCCATCATAATGCTTATTCAGTGCTAAATGATGGTTCCCTGGATATGTTCAGTTATAATTGCGTACATGTTCAGGTGTGGTAACTATTTTAGCCTGGCAAATATTAATCGATACAGTCACTTTAATTCCACTTTTGATGAGACAAGTTTCCCACACCGAACAAAAATATACTTGTGCGAGACTGAAATAAAGCAGGGGATTACCATGCAAAATCAAATAGCAACGGTTATGTACATTGAGAAATGAATTACTTCTCATTCATTGTGACATGTTGTTTCTGAAAAGATATCCTACAGTGCGGAATGTGTTACATCTCCAGTACATTTTATAGTTTGATTGAGGTAATAGCGCATTGTGCCCAGAGCGCGCCAAGGAAAGCTGTTGACCAGGGGCCATATAATTTGGAATGATCTTCCATGCAATTTTTATCCAAAAGTTTCAAAAAATAATCCCTAAATTAGTAAAATGCAATTAGCAGAGGACATTTAGATATTAGCGGTAAAAAGTATCATTACGGTGGAATGAGTTAATGGAAAGTTTCTTCAGCAGCAAACGATGCCGCTCTTACCGCAAATGTTTCCACAGCTTTGATTGTATTTACAAAAATAATAAATTGGTAGCCTTATGAAAAAAACGTACTGTTTGTTATATATTTGGTTTCAAAGAACTCCGTTAAAACTGCACTGCTGAACACTCTATCAGCAGCCGTTAAGATGAAATATACGTTTATGTGTGTAGTTGCTTAAAATATGCAAATAATAATTCTGTTCATTAGGGTTAGTTTCACACATATTCTTAATAGCATACACGATGAAGTATTGTTAAAATGAATTCAATGATATTCTACAAGGCTTGCGAGATGTGGGGAAATGGAGTACATGCAGCAGCATAATGTGTATTGGTCGGTTGTGCAGTGGCGCAGACGAGGCATAAAGCGCCTATGTCCGCTCCAATCTGACTGGTGTGTCAGAGAGACACGTACGGATAATAGGCTCCAAAACATGTTGAGTTGTTACCCGCTGAAGACCCTTTAATTTATTTGGGCTGATAAAGCCCATGTCAAAATTTTACATAGGAACGGGTGCAATATGGACAATAATAATTCCATATGTATATCGGTTAGACAGGGACAGGTTAGCTTATGGAGAGTAAAGAATTCGGACTGCGGAATAGGGTAATGACTACTAGGAAGTGGTTCTGGGCAAAAAGACACAAATAAAATCCTTGTCACCAAAACGTCATTTACGTGTTCCCATTTGTGTTTTCAACATTACAACAGTAGATGCAGACATTTTCCAATACATGTGTAGTCGTATTAATCCCCTTAAATTGTGTGATAAAGAATTTCATTGCTTGAAGTCGCAAGATGATGTAGCTCTGTGCGATTTTCACCAACATCCACTAAGGTTTCGGGTAATGACCATTCTCTTATGATTGGGTATACCCAATCATTCTGTTTTCTGTAGTGTACCATTCAGGATAGTTATTTGTTATTCGATATAGTTTATCAAATATATTGAGAATACGTAAAAGCTAATATAATTTCATACACACTCTAGGTATTGCCTTAAACAAATTATCGAAGTTAATGAAGATGTCATTCACAACTTTCGGCTCTCTCAAATGTCTTTATCTTAGCAACAATATGAATTAACACAAAATCATTCATTTCTCCTTTTTCTTTTCTTTTTCAATCAACGGAACTTATGTTGTTTGACATTCCTTTGTATTGAGAATACGTAAAAGCTAATATAATTTCATACACACTCTAGGTACTGCCTTAAACAAATTATCGAAGTTAATGAAGATGTCATTCACAACTTTCAGCTCTCTCAAACGTCTTTATCTCAGCAACAATATGAATTAACACAAAATCATTCATTTCTCCTTTTTCTTTTCTTTTTTCAATCAACGGAACTTATGTTGTTTGATATTCCTTTGTAATCTTCTAGCATGTATCATGACTTCCGTGGTTGATTCTTTATTTAAAACATAAACCTCGATATATTGACCCCGCCCCCGAAGGCGGGGTCAGTATATCAAGGTCTATGTTTAAAATGAGATCGAATCATTTTCCTTCAAAGTCTAGAATTCAAGCTACTGTATTCATTGATATTTGCTGACCTAAACAAGTAACAACATTTGAACGTGTCAGGAACTAAAGGTGTATATTCTAAGGATTATACCTTTCTGCACTTAAAATGTTTAAAAGTTTTTCAACAGTAAAACTATTTTTTGAAAAAAAGTTCTCACCATAGGTCAATTAGGCTGGTGTACACACTTTAGGTGCTTTGCCAAAGCCCCCATAAAATTCTGTGGGTCCAGTGTCGTCAACATGTTGCTGCACTCAATGACGTCGAGGCCCTTTGGCGTGGCATAGCACTCCTAGCTGCAGTAATGCATCATAGCAGGCATGAACAAATCAGTTTCCTACAATGCATAGAAGAAACCAGAAGGCGAGGATGGTTGGATAGGAATTCTAGTGACCTATGGTGAGTACTGTTTCTTAACAATAGTTTTACTGTTGAAAAACTTCATATTAAGGACACAGTACATCATAGGTCTCTTAAGCTGATATAGCATCAGACTGGAGGTGGAAGAAACCTCAAAAAATTCTAACCCCAAAACTCTGCATTTGAGAGCCACCGGCCAGAAAACCATCGTGGATCCCCGATGCCCCCTCTCCAACTCCATTTATCTAGAGGGGGTGGGTGAGGCATACTCTAAGACCAGTTGGAAGCAGCTGTTGGGAAGCACTTGAATGCCAACAGCCATGCCTCTACCTACCAAATCCTTAATGGTAGAAGGACTTAGGAGGCATTATGGCAGCGCCATCTAAGGGTAGCCATAATATCCCCTACAGACGTATTGCCTAACTTGTCCCCGGAAGCAGAGAACTCTCTAGTCTCATGAGCCCAGAGAGAATGAAGACATGCAAGTTCTTCATCCATTCCAGCCAGCTGGTAGGTCAAGGAAATCATTTTCCTTATCAATTCCAAGATGGTATTAGGTCACAGAGTCCTGGACTCCATCTGCCTAAGAGGGAGAAACTAAAGTTTCTGCCCATATAGATCAGGTTCAGTCCTGCTCAAATCGAACCAGATAGCTGTAACAAGACAAAGGGCCTGACCTGGACATTGTCGCTAAGTGATTTAACCCAAAAAACCTGTCAAAGTGCTTGAAGTGTGACACATAACATGTGTCTTAGACACAAATCCCACGAGACCTCAGAAAACATCCTTCCCTTAGAGGGATCTATCTAAGGTGTGTATCTCCCCACACCTAGCACCTGTGGCCAGAGCTAACAGGAAGACTGTCTTGAAGCTAAGGATCTTCAGATCTATCAAACCCATATCTTTACGTTTAAACAGAGGATTATTAAGTGCTGCAAGCACCATGGAGAGATCCCAGCTCAGCACAAGATTGCACTTCACTGGAAGGTCTGTATAGAAACTGTTCACAAGTCCACAGAGGAAGGGGTCAATTCCTAATCTCTTCCCCCTGGTCTTAACGGTAGCGACAATGGCTGACTTGTATCCTTCAATGGTGCAAACCTTCAAGTGCCCCTCCTCAAACAGACCTAAAATAATATGCTGGACTGAAGCCTCCCAAGGCGAAAAGTCCTTAGAAGTGCACCAAACAGCAACCTGTTCCACTGTGAGTCATAAATCTTTAAAGAAAACCAAGGAAGCTTCCTGCAGGCAACCCGTTCAGCCACTCCCTTTAAGAAGCTGGGTGATGTCACGCCTGTGGCAATAGTTGCTAGACGTGAAGTCTGAAAAACTGCAGGTTGCAGTGGAACTTTTTTTAGCCTGGTTGCAGGAGCAGTTGAGGGAGAACAGGCAGTGACTGAGGAGGCTGTACACTCCTCCCAGAACTTGTGCAGAACTTTCGGCAAGAGCGGGTTTTAAGATAAGGCATATGCCCACATCCCCTGCCACAAAATCAACACAGCATCTGTCACACACACCAACTCTTAAGTAAATGGGGAAACAAAGGTTTTAATCTTGCAACTGTCCCTGGTGGTGAAGAGATCAATGTGCCGTCGACCACAAAGGGCCCAGATTGCTTCCATCACCCTGGTTCAGAGACCACTCAGGGTCACCCGTGATTGGTGCAAGAGCAGGTCTGCCTTGATGTTCATGCAACCCAAAATATGCGGACAGTGGATCCTGATGCCATACTGATGGCACCAGGGCAGGATCAAATTGCCAAGGGAGGCCAGCCTTTTTGACCTGGTACCTCCCTGCTTGTTGATGTACGTAGCCACTGTACGATTGTCCCACATCACCAGGATGTGCTTGTTCTCCATCTGTGATTTAAACTGGTCTCCAGTTCTGGCCAATTGATGGCAAACTGCCTCCACTGAGTAGGTCATTCACCTGAGGCTGTCAAAGAATCCAAATGTGCTCCCGAGCCTTGTAGGAAAGCATCGGTGAACAATGTCATTTTGCCTATGATTGGGACCACGGGATGCCTTGGCATCACCTCCTTCCAGAGAGACCACCAACTCAGAATCAGCCAATTGTAGAGCTGAATTGTGAGATGCTTAGACAAGAGAAAGCTCTTTGGATCCCAGTGATCCTGGAAGCTGAGCTGCCTACCATGACGCCTTCCCCCAAAGTACCTGAGAGTCCATGGGCATCAAAGTACCTATCAGGCACATCCATTGATGCACTGTCAGAACTGATGCCCTCCTGAACTGCTTTACGAGGGCTAAGAGTCACTTCCATCTGTCCTCTGAAGGCTGACAGATGAAAGGGACTGTCAGGGACTGAATCTCCAGAAACACAAACTCCTTCATGGGAGTCAGGCTGGATATTGGGAGATTCACAATTAGAGCAAACTTCACAAACAGATTCAACATGAACTATATGTCCTTGAGAAGAAGGCCCTGGTCCTGAGACCACAGGAGTCAATGGTCCAGATAAATGTGTAACCGGATCACCTACCGCTGCAAAAATGCTGCTACCTCACTCATGACCCTAGTAAAGATGAGCAGGGCAGGCGACCACCAAACTCAGAAATTTCAGAGACGGCAGGGCCACAGAAATGTGAAAATATGCGTCTTTCAGGTCTATCAAGGATGCATAATCACCCTGTCGCATCGCTGCCATAATGGTGGCTGTGGTCTCTATCTTGAAGTGCTTCAACACAAGATATGATTTAAGATGCAACAAAGTGATTATGGGTCATTGTTCACCATCTGTTTCAGTCCCAAAAAGAGACGACTCTAAGACCCTGAGAACCCAATCGTTTAACACTGGTTCAATGGCCTGTCTGTCTAACAGCTTTAACATGCCTCATGCAAGAGTTCCCAGTCCGTCTCTATGTGAAGTGGGAAAGAGGAGGGAACTTGAGAGAGAGGTAGAGAATTACCTGTGGCAAACTCCAACGAGTAACCATGTCGGACGATGTGCTTGACAGAAACATTGTCTGTAATACGATCCCAGTGGGTGTTGTACAACACTAGTCAGCCTCCAACTGATGCTTGCCAAGAAATTGGAGAGGGAATGCGGACCAGTGGGCCAGCAGAGGCATGGACAACTGGCATGTACTCCTAAGGGCCAGGTGCCAGCTTCTGGCCATCCTTGTCATAAGAACGACCCAACTTAGCAGGCTTGCCAACCTTCTTCATTGGCTTCTTCCTCTGCCTCTGAAGATTGTGCTGCTACTGGGGGTGAAATACAGCTGCGGCGTGCTGACGGGTGGAACACAATCCGTTGGTCGACCTTGCACTCTGCAGCAAAGCCTTATCCATAGATTTCTGCCACCTCTCTTGGCCACATTGTCTGCCCTCTCAAGAAGGGGAACAAGTCCATGGCCAATCAGCCCAGGCCCAACTGGGTCCTAGGCCACCTGGTAAGCAGCTTTGCTTACCACTGTTGGCAGGGATGGCACAGTGAGGAGTGCATTTTGCCGCACCAACTTGACATTGCCATCATGCGTAATCACTCTGCTGAACATGTGAAACTGCTCAAGGCCCAGGAGGGTCTCTATCAAATGTTTGGTGGAGACTGGGACTGAAGGGTCATCACACGCCTCCTCAAGGATGCATGTGGGTGAACACCACGTACAATCAATGGAGCCAATGATTGTCATCACCTGCATGCCCTATTCAAAATGCCAAAGCATTGACGTGGGCAGAGAGATGTACTCCGCTTCCTTGATGCCACGGTCCCATAAGGGAGCATCAACCGTCATAAGAAGGGAACTGTATATGAACCTACAAGTCCAGACAGCTCCAACTTTTCCTTCAGCTTAGCCAACAGCCTTCCTGGGGCTAGGCCATCCATGGAGGATTCACTGTCTAGCTTGTGATTGCTTTTGCTACCAGATGGAAGAAATGAGCACCGCCCTCTTCCGCTTCAGAATCCTCACTCGGGAAATCTGAGCAGTCAAGTTCCAGGATGTCCTTGGCAGTGGAACAATGCTCCTGCCATGCTTCTCGGCTCATCACATGAGACGAGAAGCAAGTCCTCAAGGCACTGCCTCCTCAATCTTAACCTTTGTGTCCGCCGGAGGCTAGGACACTGGGCTAACATCAGGAGCCGGCATCACAGATGCAGAACCATACTATGTCTGCAGCTCCACCTATGCATGGAGAGTCTCCGCAGGTCAAATGCCCAACAGAAGCTTGCCGGCAGGTGGAGGTGACACCAGCCGACGGGTATGCAATAAGCGATTGGGTCTAGGGGCCGGGTGAGTGACAAACCTCACTGCCTCTTGTACCAGCTGAGCATCCACAAAACCTGAATGACCCATCACCTCCTCCGGGCAGGCTCAAGCATCAAAGCGCCCAGGCCCGCTGCCACATCGACACAAGTCAGGGGAGGACGACCTGCCCAAAGGAAGGCTGATCGACAGCCTGATCAACCACTATAGAGGACAAAGCAGACCATGGAGCCCCCATCTCCACAGTGAAACTTCAATTTTTGTGGATCAAGTTTACAAAAATTGTGAAAATTGATTAAATCAGCTGATTTACATTTGCACCCGGTTGGTTTACCTACTCTATTTCTTTCTGTTTGTTTTTCTTACTTTTTTTCCCCTGGTCATTTGTAGGTTACCCGACAAGGCAAACACTGCAAACAAAGGAGTTAACAGGCATCAATCAGGGAAACTTCAGATAACCGTGTAACTGACTAATTTCAAATAGGGTTTGAAATTAACAGTTTGACTTTGGCTGAAGGACTGTAAACAGCAAACAAATGATAACATATGGAAAATGCAGGGCCACAACATCAACAAAAATTCTAATACGCATATTTTATTCAACATATTTGTGCGTTTCCAGAGAAACAAACATTTAACATTTGGTCGTCTTGCAATAAATGCATTTCCTCAAAAAGTACAGGTGTTGGTTTTCAAACAAAGGCACAAGCACCAGGTAGTTATTAATTAAGTTACAATCCTGTGGGCACTGTCAAGATGCTCTCATTTGTACACCATATACGAGGGGGCCAAGGTATATTTTTATGATGAATAATTGAGCTTTTTTATTTTCTATGAACGGTGATTCACCTGTTTTATTTTCTGTGAACTGTGAATAAGCCAAATTATTTCTTGTGAATTGTGATGGAAATAAAACGCATTTTGCAAACAATGTGAAAGGAACAAATTATTTTGCCCAAAGCATAAAGAGAAATCCCCTCTTCAACCCTCATAATAATTTTTGGTTCATCTGTGTAGCACCACCACCCCCACCCCAACACACCTCCTTGCAATAATACCATCTTCATTCCAATGGTAGCACTATATGCCCATTGCCAAAAAAAATCCTTGATCAAACCCGAGATTGTGATCCAGTAGAACCAAGGAAGTTAGAAATAGAAATTTTACCCTCCTTGGTATAACTTAAGATTTTTGCGAAAAATTCAAAATAATAAAAGTCCTTGCCTATGGCAAGCCAAAAATGCAAATAATCCCATAAACAGATACCCGTATTTAGCCATTTTACACAGATATTTGTGTTTATAATACAGATGTCTCTATTTCAACAACACAAGCAACAGAGCAATGGAATGCCCCCTAGTTTGAAATTTCTATAGATGCATGGATTTCACAATGCGAGACCAAAAAGTGCAACTGGTATCAGCTCCATCATGCCTTGGGCTTAAATCTCATTCGAGGCAAGACTTTTGAAGGACTTTTGGGGGAACAATGAATGTGTGCAAAAAATTACAAGAGGATAGAAGGGTTGCTCAGGGATCCATTATTAACTGTTTTTTCATCACATGGCAAAATAAATAGAGATATGTACCTTTCAAACCCAGATATCTGAATTACCAATACAGATATCTGTAAATTTGTATAAGAAATACAGATGTCTGCATTAGAAATAGAGATATCTGCATTTAGAAATACAGATATATCTATTTGTGCATATTTGCAGGTTCGGCTTGCCATAGGGTAAATTCGGGGTATATCGCACAGCATGTTGGTATCGCGCACACAACATATTGAGCACCCCCCCTGTGGAGAAATAAAGAGTTCTTAGAAAAAAATTCTGGGACACGACCGCGATCTGACAAGGAAAAGAAGATGACTAGGTGAAGCAGACAGGCGTCATTTTGAGGTAAGTTTCTTTCATATATATGATTTTGCCTGTTTTTTGTTGTTTGTTTGGTTGCTTACATTACAAAGGAAGTACCGTGTGCAGAAGCCTGTGACATGAAAGCCCTTTTCGCAAGTACAAAAGTTACATATTCTTTGTCAAGCTTATACAATATGGCTTCCATGGAATCCAACTTCAGGAGGCTCAAAGTGATATCATGGCCCTTTTATTCAAATAATTAACATAATGTATGTTTTGTTAGAGTCGCGCAACAGGTACTTGTGTATCGTGCATATACAGCACTTGCGCGATACTAGCTCCAACGCGCGATACAAAGAGAAGTTGCATATATCACGCAGGTAGTTCATTATCGAGCAGTAAGCATCTGCTCCATCCTTTGGACGTTTCATTCTTCAAATCACTGAAAACCAACTGGTTCCAGGCAAACGAAAATTATGCAAGGGATCCAACAAATGAAGGAAAATTTGTCACCAAAGCAACCTTCTGTCAGGTTGCAAAACAGCTTGGGACAAAACAGTGGCACGAAAGGAGACTATAACGAATGGATTTCGTTGATTTGGAATCTCTCCATTCAAAAGGCTCACAATGACTGACCTGATGAAAGACAGGATTCTTGCACCAGCCACTGCACTACATCGAGAAAGTCAAGATGAGTCCGCAGTTGCAGAAGGTGAGCATACAGTCGCACAAAACGAACCTGCATTTGAACAAGAGTCTGTGGTTCTACAAGATGAACTTACAGCTGTGCAAGATGAGCCTACAGTTGTACAAAATGAGGTTGTACAAGATGAGCCTGTAGTTGTACAAGATGAGCCTATGCATGCAGTTGTACAAGATGAGCCTATGCATGCAGTTGTACAAGATGAGCCTATGCATGCAGTTGTGCAAGATGAGTCTGTAGTTGTACAAGATGAGCCTGCAGTTGTACAAGATGAGCCTGTAGTTGTACAAGATGAGCCTGCAGTTGTACAAGATGAGCCTGTAGTTGTACAAGATGAGCCTCTTTTTGTACAAGATGAGCCTGTAGTTGTACAAGATGAGCCTATGCATGCAGTTGTACAAGATGAGCCTATGCATGCAGTTGTACAAGATGAGCCGGCAGTTGTGCAAGATGAGCCTGCAGTTGTACAAGATAAGGCTGTAGTTGTACAAGATGAGCCTCTTTTTGTACAAGATGAGCCTGTAGTTGTACAAGATAAGGCTGTAGTTGTACAAGATGAGCCTTGGCGATAGCGGATCATAGAATCCTTAGCCAAGGTCATCCTAATATCATTTAGTTCAATTATGAGTTCTTGGTTATTGCTTAATTACCACTTTGTCACTACAAAGGTTGAAATTCATGTAACCCATTTCATATCATATTGAATAAACTGTTCTGAGTTCTGAGTTCTGAGTTCTGAGTTCTGCAATTCTACAAGATGAGCCTGTAGTTGTACAAGATGCACCTGTAGTTGTACAAGATGAGCCTATAACCACTGCACCAACACGACCAGAGGTCTCTACAGACGTAACTGACAAAAGTCCTTATTCCGGCCAATATGTCGACAGGGAGAACTCCAACGGACTTTCAAGTGAATCCTCACCTCTTGACAAACTTTTGCAGCTGCCTTCATTTACAAGAAAGCAAGGAAAAAGACAGAGAAAGACTAATCCCTTTTGTCGCGTGCTTACATCTGACGATATTATCGAGGAAAAAAACAAAAAATAGAGGCAAAAAAACAAGAAGCCAAAATGAAGAGACAAAAAGCTGAAATAAAGAAACAAAAAGCCGACGAGAAAACGAGACAAGCTGAAATAAAGAAACAGAATGTGTTGGTGAAGAAAAAGAAAAAAGAAAAACAACTTTCCGAGTTAAAATCAAAGTCAACTCCTGGAGAGAAAAAACGTAAACAAGCAAAATCCGGATCGAACACATCAGTGCCAAGGAAAGTAATAAAGAGAAAACGTGACTGGAAGTGCCTGTACTGCGGGGCACTCTATTCGCAAAGCGTTGTAGAGTGGATAGAGTGTCAGTTGTGCAAAAGATGGGCTGAGGTGCCTTGTGCAGGAGTTGGACCACGCACAGTCAACTTTCTTTGTGACACATGTACCACGCGCAGTCAAACAAAGTACAATTTATGCAGGTGCTTGTTCATTTCCCCATGACTTTGGCTTATGCCTCAGAAGGGACAAACATTTCTTTTATTAAGAATTAAAAGTTGTTATGCAGTGCAGAATTAGGACTTCGTGCTTACAAACTTTTGGGTTTGATCAGCCGTGTGCCTTGCAAAAGCAGACCTACGTGTATGAGACATTTTCATAATTTTCCCGGCATATGAAGTCGTATAACGTTATGTTATTTGTTAAAATGTTAAAAGTTTGTTGTTCCGACCAACGTATGCCGAAATATTGGTAACCAAGTTCCTTTTACTTGAAAGTCCAGCCACAATGCGACTTGTCATGGTTCAAATTTTAGTATAAGCCGGACAAAGATTTGTTGTCAGTGGACTGGATAACTTAATTTACAAGAACATTTTGTTTAAATGTTACGTTTACGTAAGGCTAACGGCCTTTCTTTGCCCCAAATATAAAAAGATTATGTTAGCATTTATTGTTCATGTAGGGCCTATCAGTGTTCTACCTGCATGCAGTTGGCGATGCCATAGTCATGTTCAACTATAAGACTTATTAAGAGAAAAAGACCCGTTTCAATAGTTTTGCCAGTTGAATTCATAATAACCTATTAGATACGAATGTTTGATTGTAAGCTGGTTGGTAGGATTACATGCCTATATGAAGCTAAAAAGTCACAAAGCGATGCAGATGGATCATTATTCCAGATGTGCAGTGATTGGGCAGATCACTTATTTGCAAGCCTGCACCAGATGAGGGCAAGGTTACGTCGATGACAAATTTTCGTATACTGTGAATCCAAGAAATCTTGTGTTTACATGTTACATAATTCTAATGTAGGTTTATTATATCATAAGGCATATTTTGTTTCGAATTTGCTTGAAACTTGAAAAACGTGGAATATTGCTTAGTCTAATCATGAAAATTCCCAATTAAAGTTCGTGATGACAAGCAGGCATTTGTGTAAGCTCTAAAAATGCCACATCAATAAAAAGGCTATTTTAGAGAAAAAAGGGAGTTTATATTTTTTAAGGGATTGTGTACAAATAAAGCCTTTCCAACTATCCAAACAAACTTTGGAAAGGGGGGAGGGGGTTCGGCACAACTTAGGAATTTCACTAAATTCCTGGAAAATTTACTTGTGCATTGCTCGGTCTGCTGAAAAGTTCAGTTATGCATTGAAGAGATACTGATTGACTTCCTGATAAAACTGAGAACTAGTACGTCAACGGCAATTTACCGAGGTCCTTTTTTCTATGGAATTTAAAGCTCAAATTCCCGGGGACCAAACGAAGTTTTATTACCAGATTTGTGTATCAATAACTTTATTACACTACAGAATAGTAAACAGCAAAAAGGATTGTGATTTCTAAAGGAAATGATTTGCTTCTTCCTTGGCATTCTGGGTCACTATTCCATTGCAGTTTATGTACCGAGAGCTACATATGGAGAGGTTCACTGTATTATTGCAATTCTGTGTGCAAACCCATTCCGTAAAAAAAGGTGATATTGGAGGGGGGGTTCCATCCATGATTGTTTTGGATAGTTGGAAAGGTTTTATTTGTATGCGGTCCCTAATTTATATGTTTGTGCGATACATCCAAACATGCACGATACTCGCGAAATAAGTGCGCGATACACACAAAGTTTGAAAGCGATATAAGCAGAGCTAATGCGCGAATTTACCACGACTAGCTCGATACAGCACAGCAAAAACGATAAAGTAATAAAATGTGGCTTGTATTATTGTTATTAAATACAAACTTGGGATAGTTTGCCCTTGCAGCACAGCTTTGCCGCCACAGTTGCTGGCACTAAGCATGGCCAGACCTCGCCATCAGCAGATCTTCTAAGTCCATAGCTTTGGCTATATCGTTGTTAAGTGCGCGATATACCCCAAACTTACCCTAATTATGGTGCAGATCAGTTGTAAACCTAAAATACATGTACCATCATGTACTGTACATTGCTTTCATTTCCCCGCATTCTTATTTTCCCTTACTTCGCTGATGGCACAAAACCATGAACATATATAAACATACCTTCAACACAAGCATTGACTGAAGGGTCAGCCATTTGCTCAAATTAAGTCATGGTGATACCAAAATCTGATCAGTTCATCTTGCCATGCTAAATAAGCATATTGCCAAATTTAACAAAATACATTGGAGCATTCTGGAGATATTGTGGTAACAAGCCTTAATGAGCATGTAATTAGGCTGCTATTTGCTCAAATTAGGTCATGGTGACACCAAAATCCAATCAGTTCATCTTGCCAGGTAGGGTAAGCATGTTGCCAAATTTGAAAAAAATACATTGAGGTATTCTGTAGATATTGCAGTAATGAGAATGTGCACATCTGGCTGGACAGACATCCAGATGGACAACCCGAAAACAGAAAGGGTTCCCCTGATGGGGCGGACCCTTGAAAACAGGATGAATAGTACTTTAATATTGTCTGAATAGGAATTATGTTCAAAAAAGTAAAATTAAAACTACAGTAAAATGTCAAAAAAAGAAATTATACACACAAAAACAAAGCAATTTACTGTATTTGAAACAAAAATTTACTCTGAAAACTAATACATGTGTATTGCATGTAAGGGTACTAAATGAGCTGCTGATGTGTGATTTTGTTAGAGCTTGTGTTCCATATGGAATGAATATGACATTAACAACTGATATCAGAAATATTCAGGACTTTTATCAGTGGTCTGTGCATATTTTGAAGAGGGCAAGGCAAGTTATATCTGAAAAGGTGTATTCAACAGGGCGTGAAAAGGCACTTGACAAAATACAAGTCAAAGACCAGAGCATTTCTATGAACATTTGAGCATCATCGTAACAACATTCAGATACCTGACATACTCACTTAATGACACAAACTTTGAGGGACTTGAAGTCAAATTCCTTTGCTGTTTGACTCATTTATCCAACCTTTTCATATACCGGACACATTTTGCAGTGCACAGATGATGCCATGATAAAGAGGTTTCACTGTATATAGCACCAGAAAGAGGAAATCTTTCACAGGCTAATTCATTCCATACCAGTCCTAATTTTTCCTTATATTTATCTAGATTTAAGACGACAGTTGCATATTTAAATTCTTCATGAAAAGAGCTTTCATTCAAGTACCAACATGCCTATACTGTTAAGTCCGTGGTTCTGGCACTGCCTGTCAAGTCACGCTGCAGCTGCCGCAAAAACATCCAATTTCCTGGATTCCTGATGGATTTGGGTAAATCCAGGCTAAACCCTTTCCCCTTAAATTGACACTTGAGTCAACAACATTCCCTGGCATGAGTTGAGTACTAAGTGCCCAACTCATACCACCGCAAGTTGTTGACCTGGGGCATGTGATCTTGATAGGGTTCATCTGCAATTCTCAGTCAAAACTGTTTTCCATTACTGTCGAAATTAGTTCAAAACACTGAAGCAGACAACATTTGACCACCAGCCAGTTTTGGCCGGTTTTAGGGGGAAAGGGATAAAGGGTAAGTACTCAACATCCAAGGATTACTTTCCAGTATATTTGTTATCATTATCATCATTACAGTTATTATATTTAGTATTATTTGCTCCTTTTTTTATTTCTAGTACAAATTTATGCTGTTGAGCTTTGAAGGCTAGCTAGCTGACATAATTTGCATTATACTGAGGTGAAAAAATATTGGCACATTTACAACACTTTTAACATCATGTTTCTCTGAATATTTCTCGGTTCTAAATGGTACTGGTAAAACATGTTCTTACACCGTTATTCTGCAAATATATGTATAGCTTTAAAAAAATAAATAAGTAAGTAAATAAGTAAATAAATATACAAATAAATAAATAAATAAATAAATGTTCACACTACAAGTCATGTTTTTCTACTTGCATTAATTGTTTCACGTAAAGCATCTTTGCATTTAATTATTAAATAAATAAATAAGTAACTAAGTAAATAAATAAATAAATAAATAAATGTTCACACTGCAAGTCATACATTTTCTATTTGCATTAACTGTTTCATGCAAAGTACTTATGGATTTTACTATTTGGAAACCAAAAATTCTGCTGAAAAGTCCCCATAAAAGACACCCACACACCCACCCCCCACCCCCCGAGAAAATATCCCCATTTGATATATAACACCTGCTATCAGCCAGTGTGGTATTTTCACAATGTTCTCCCCCCATGAGAAACTACCCTGATTATATTTCCACAATTTTAGTGCATACTGGATGGCTTGCAAGGGAGAAACCAGTACAGAAGTAACATTCCTGGCAGGAGTTTGGATATACTAAAATATTTACATTCAGAGTTTTTGTTAGCATTGAAAGAATAGGGACACATGTTGTTTTCATCAGTCGATGGTAACATCATGTACAGCACGGCACGTGCCAGTGCCTGCTTTGCTACGTAACAAGCGGCTGGCCACACCCATAGCTCCTCCCACTGATAAACATTTTAAAGGTCCTTCGCAGTGGCTATCAAAACTTTTACGCACAAATAGTTATGCAAATTTAACTCTAGTCTAGTATTAATGTTAATATGAATATAAATATAAAAAATGAAGTCTGTCTCTGTTGTTGTCATTGGCATGTAACAGCGCGGTTGTGGGTAGGCATTTTCTTCATGACGTCGCGAAAAATGCCTACCCACAAGCGCGCTGTTACATGCCAATGACAACAACAGAGACAGACTTCATTTTTATATTGTTTTTCATTAAATCTATTTGAATTAATTAAAAATCACCATATAGGTGGCACCACCAATATCAAACAAAATGGTTCCTGAATACAACAGTGACACTTTGTGAAAAGGACAACATCTGCTATTTGCAAAATGTGTCTGGTATGAGAATTTGTCAAATCAGTCAAATAGTAGAGGAGTTTGACATTAAGTGGTATGTAGTTTCCAACTAGGGATAGTATACAATAAGAAAGCAAAGAAAAAGCTGGATGTGGGTAATTCTGTCTCATCATTAGTCATTCGAGATCCCATGAGATTTGCGTAGGGTAAAGATAGATCATTGCGTACAGACTTTTCAGGCAAGTAAGGTCTACTTTGTCTGGGACTCCAGATTTGTTTTATTGCAGTGTCCAAAGTTGTGCTCTGGTCAGTTTGCCATTATTGCGGATTCGCTTAGTTTAGCAAGCGTGACTTGTTTTATAGCAATGACAAACTAGGAGGGGAAAGCCCTGCTACACTTTGCTAAAATGGCCATGGGTCACAAGCTGCTACAGCAGGAAAATACATCAATTCTGTGGAGGGTGTTCATTCTCAACAGAGACAGACTTCATTCTTTATATTTATATTCATATGCAACCGCTTAGCTCAAGAGACCTGGCACTGGGCCATAGACTGGAACTTATGGATCGCTGCATCGCTTATTTGAGGAATAACTAATGTGTCTGCAGATTTTGAAAGCAGACACTTCACTGACAGTGCTGAATGCAGACTGAATCATAGTATTTTTAACATTTTATACACCATGTGGCAAAAACATGATATTGACCTATTTTCATCAAGACTTACCACTTAAGTGCCTCAATATGTGTCTTGGAGAAGGGATCCTCATGATGTGTATGTTGATGCATTTTCTATAAAAATGAAGTCTGTCTCTGTTGTTTTCATTGGCATGTAACAGCGCAGTTGTTGGTAGGCATTTTTCATGACGTTGCAATAGCGACGTCATGAAAAAAATGCCTACCAACACCGCGCTGTTACATGCCAATGACAACAACAGAGACAGACTTCATTTTTTATATTTATATTCATATGAACATTAATATTAGAATTAAATTTGTCATGAATATTTGTGCATAAAAGTTTTGATAGCCACTGCGAAGGACCTTTTGTTTATCAGTGGGAGGAGCTACGGGTGTGGCCAGCCGCTTGTTACGTAGCAAAGTAGGCACTGGCACGTGCCGTGCTGTACATGATGTTACCATCGACTGATGAAAACAAAATTTGTCCCTATTCTTTCAATGCTAACAAAAACTCCGAATGTAAATATTCATCAGTGGTGTCATGATACATACATTACGGGTAATAGGCTGCAAAACATGTTCTGAGCAGTTACCGGCTGAAGACCCTTTAATTTATTTGGGCTAATACAGCCTATGTCAAAATTTTACAGACGAACGTGTGCAATATGGACAATAGTACTTCCATGTGTATACAGGTCAGACAGGGACAGGTTAGCTTATGGAGAGTAAAGAGTTCGGACTGCGGATGAGGGTAATAACTACTGGGAAGTGGTTTGGGACAAAAAGACACAAATACAATGATACTTATGCATACGCCTTTCCACCTTTCAGCTGGATGTCCAGGTGAGTTTAGACAATAAGCCAGGGCCAAGCCAAGGTCTTGATCATTGACCCTTTCTGGGTGACACAGCCATGGTTCACCAGACTACTGCTGCTTCTAACAGACACACCCCAGGTACTGCCAGCACAGAAATATCTACTGTACATGCCACACCACACAACCCTCACCCACTTTGGCACAAACGGAAATTACGAGCATCTCAGTTATCAGCGAGATCTTGCAAAACACAAATGTTCAGAACATGCTTCCTCCATCACCATAGCAGCATGGAAACCGGCAACACATAAACAATACAAATCTTATGTACAACAGTGGCTAAAGTTTCGTGCTGAAAGGTAGATTAATCATGTTCAAACAAATGTGACAACAGTACTAGATTTTCTAGCAAAATTCTTTGACAGTGGATTGAGTTACTCTGCAATTAACTCTGCAAGAAGAGCACTTTCATGAGTGGTTTCCATAGATAGCACCCAAATTGTGGGATCTATTCCGTTAGTAATCAAGTTCATGAAAGAAGTTTATTATTTGCGGCCTCTGGCTCCAAGAAACCAGGACACTTGGGATGTAGATGTGGTGTTAGGAACTCTTAAAAACTTATCACCAGTAGATAATACAGCTTTTCATGAAGAATTTAAGCATGCAATTGTCATCTTAAATCTAGGTAAATATACGGAAAAATCAGGGACTGGTATGGAATGAGTTAAGGGAATATATATTAAAAGAACTGAAGATCTGAAAAAATCAGAGACTAAACTGCTCATAAGCCTTATTAAACCTCATACCAAAGTTACCAAGCAAAAGCACAATAAGCAGGTGGATCAGAACCATTATGTACAAGGCAGGACTTTATGTAGCTAAACACAAACCACAGTGTCACAGCAGCATCTACATTGAAAGCAAAATATAAAAATGTGCTGATAGAACACATTATGCAAACAGCTGGTTGAACCAGCGTTTCAAGGACTCTGACTTTGCAAAAAAGGTGCTAGAATAATTTGGCCAAAGTTAGCTATTATGGTGATAATGTGAAACAAACAGTTTATGTAGTTTTCTATTTCATTATATATATAAAATATATTTTGTAGTTCCCTATTTTATTACATACATGTATATAAAAAATTTGTGTACATCAGTGATTTTGTGTGTCACTCATGCATTATACCTCTGGTATTTTATTGTATGCATTTGGTGCAGACCACACTGCTTTAAAATCTAATGGGATCTTATATGACTAATGACGAGACTGAATGTATCAGTTAAGCAAGACTTACCTGGTAAGTTGAAGTTTGACTTGAATTCTGTCGAGTTATTGTAGTCATACCTAGATCACAAGCCCATCCATATGCTCCCAGCCCTTTGTGGGCATGTGATCTTTCATGGGTGTGGCCTCCACCAGTTTTCTTTAAAGTCTGATCTTGCTTTACCCTACGCAAATCTCACGTGGTCTCTTTACGACTACAATAACTGGACAGAATTATAGTCAAACTTCAACTTACCAGGTAAGTCTCATTTAACGAATACATTATATATTGCTGTATAAGGTTCCTCTCCTTAAAGCATTTGCAGCATAAATTAGGGGGAAAATTTTCACACAGGAACACATACAGTGGTCCCCCTCTTATAAGGCCACCCCAAATGCACTTGAAAAGTGGCCTTATAAGAGGGGTGCACTCTCTTGAGGGGTAATTTTCTATGAAAATGCCATACTTGCTGCATGGAGAAGCGGCCTTTGTAGAGGGGGTGGCCTCTCTTCAGGGGGGCCTTACAAAAGGGGTACCACTGTAAAGTGTTAAAGTTGACCAAGGGCTCACTACTTTGCTTCAATTTCTGCAACAAATAAATATTTGCTTTTTATGTATATATTTTCAAGTTTACCACAAATGGAAGCACATGACCCTTGATACACTCCACAACGCTCCTACGAAGTGTACATTGCCTGTCCTTGATGTATCTGCATTGTTTTTGTCCTTATGTCAATGTCTCACACATGAATGATGAAACATTACGCGGGATTAGACCATACTTTTAGACTTTTACATAGGGCTGCCACTTTGTAACATCACTCATGACAATTTCTACAGTGAACTATGTAAGACCCCTCATAATACGACACATTGTACTGTAAATTGCTTTATTTTTATGTGTATAAATTTTCATGTTTTTAGTATTTTTGACATTTCACTGTTTTGGCCATAATTCCTATTCATACAATGCTAAAATAATATTTCACTGTATTTTCATTTTCATGGTTTTGTACCATTTCAAAATAGGCAAAAAATAAGAGTACAGCGAAAGTAAAGCAATTTTACAGTATGAACTCTGTAAAAACCTTCACTATACATTGTATGAACTCTGTAACACCCCTAATTATACATTACACAGTGAACTCTAACACCCCGTTGTAATACATTGTATGGTGACCTAATGACACCCCTCATTACACACTGAATGCTGAACTGTGTAACACCCCTCACTACACATTGCATGAACTCCGTATTTCTCATTGTACATTGTACAGCGTCCTCTGCAACACCCTACATTTTACTATATTTATGAGGACCGAGCAAGGGTCACAATAGCTAGAAGTTGAAAAGTTTGACAGGTTTCGTTGTGTTTCACAACTCGTCAGGAACTGTGGGCTAACAGATGTTAAGTCTGATATATATGCCAAGGGGTAACTTTCTGTTGTTACATAAAACATGTTATCACACAGAATCACGGTTCCACCAAGACGTTATTGTCAAGGTGAATTGGATTCAATAGAATTTAAATCGCAGCAGGCTTGTAAAATATACCCTGCCGTAGAAACATTGCTGGGAGTCAGCAAGTGTGATTAATCAGACTTCTGGGTGGTGGTACTACCAAACCACAAACCCCTGAACACAGGAGCTTAGGACTGTGTATAAACACAGTGTGGGTACATGTGTGCGGTTTCCCAATGGGTTGCACAGGTAATGTGCTACCCAAGGCAGAACCTCATGAACATTTTACATTGTATGGTGAACCCTCGAACACCTTGCATTATACATGTATATTGTATGAGCCGAACTCTGCAATACCTCTCATCAGTGTATGTTACATGGTCAGCTCTGTAAGACCCCACATAAAACTTTGTAAACTTTGCTACATAAGTAGGTCTCTCCCTTCACTTCCACTTCCATCCTGGTACTTTCCCCAGTAGTTCTGGGATTGACCTTTGACCCTTAAGCCCACCCAAAACAACTGGAGGTAAAATGTCTGCTTCTATGATTTTTCTTAAATGCTAGTGTGAACGGAAAACAATTTCAATGCGGATTGTAGGTGGACCCTCTCAATAGACCACATGCAAAGTCAACATCTTTCCATGGGGTTGGGGTGGGTGCTTTGTGCCAAACCTATTTCAATGAATACTGTTGACCGAGTATGTCTTACTATAAACAGAAAAGGGTTCAGATCTCCATCATTATAAGGTGATTTTGCAACAACAGGGCTTATTGTACATGTGGTATGACCATGAAGACGAGAAAAGGAAGCACTGTGTATATATATACAGTAGTTACCCACTGAAGACCCTTTAATTCATTTGGGCTAATACAGCCTATGTCTAAATTCTAAACAAGAATGTGTGCAATATGGACAATAGTATTTCCATATGTATATAGGTTAGACAGTGACAGGTTAGCTTATGGAGAGTAAAGAGTTCAGACTGCAGAATAGGATAATGACTACTAGGCAGTGGTTCTGTACAGAAAGACACAAATACAATAAAAGCATAGATGTACGTAACAGTCACAAGCAGGAAAATACTTATTCGGGGGGGGGGGGGGGGGAGACTTAACAATCAGGCAGCTCTCTAACTTTACAGTTTTACACATTACAGGGTAGATATAATGTCAGGGAATCATGCTTAGTGTTTCTAATGTATTCAGTTCTAGGTAACCAGTAACCAGTTTACGTCTTGTTTTTACAGATTCTGAAACACAATTTATCAGAAGTCTTCTCTTTCGCCTTAACCATGTGTGCTGTTGGAGTGGCCATTTCTCTCTCATCACAATGTAAAAAAGCGTTCCTGATGCTGAACTTCCAGTGACATTTTTTCCCCAAGACATCTCCGAGTTTAGTCTCATTTGCCATCAAGTTATCTCTGAGTTTAGTCCCCTTTTTCTCGCCCAGTAAAACTGTCCATGAGGCTAGTTGCTCCTGACCACTTGTGTATGGCTCTGCTAGCATCAATGGGCAGTAAGCTACAATCACAGAGAAAAAAATAATCAGCAGTTTTTTTTAGAAAACATTATGAGAGATAAAGCTACATACACTACTTTTACTTCCTTGACTTGCATTTCCCCTACCACAGAGAATACAAACTTCTGTCAGACATTTCCGTCAATTTAAAAAATTTAGTACTTCACGTTTATCCAGTCTAAGTAGTCATTTTCTGAAGAGCCGTGTTATTAAAGTATGCATGTACTATGTGTAAAACTGGAAAAAGTGTCAATTATTACCATGTAAACAGAAGATTGTGTATTTTCACATCACTGACCTACTGATGCTAGTTCTCAGAAGTGACAACACTTAATTTGCATCAATCCCTACCCACACACTCAACAAAACATAAATTTGATTGCTGGAAATCTCTATATTAAAAATCTTCTTCACAGTGTTTTCTCTAAATTGCACCTTAATCTGAACTTATAAACATGCACATCTTGCAAGCCCTTTTTTTTAAAGCTTCAGTCCACAGACACTTACGTTTTGAGAATCGATAGTAGGTATATGGCACGTGGGATACACAGCTGCCGCTGATTGGTCAGAATACCTTGCACTATTCTCTTGGCAGTTGCGTCTGGATCTAACGTCGGAAGCAGCCTAGGAAACCTGAAATGACAAATATCTTGTATACACCTGCATTATGAAGATCAAAATTTTGGCTGACAGGCATGAAAAATTAAATGCAGTAATTCTGTGACAAATATCTTGTATTTACCTTAGGGACCACTGGTACCATTAGCAAAATGCTACAGTTTCTTCAGTTTGGCTAAAGGAATTTGCAAAAGGCTCAACTATTTTAAAATGAATTAATAAAGGACCGAGGTGGAAATTTGCATGAATTGTGCTTTTATTTCAAGTTTGACTTAAGATTTTTCAAGTCCAGATCTGTTCCAGTAACATGCAATATGAAAATCGAAATTTTTGCAGACAGGAATAAAAAGATTATACATGGTAATTCTGTGACAGTCACAGCGTAGTTTACATGGTTTACTTCTCAAAATTAATGTCTGGCATCTACACGCAGGTGAAGATCCATGCAAACATATTATATCTTTTAATAATTGCAGGCTCAAGAATGGTAGTCATGGTAACCAAAAAAATTCCTTCAATGTAAGTTGCCAATTGTACATGTAGTTTTACTCAAAATTGTCAACCTGTATCTATAGAAATGTGCCTGATAAACAGGAAAACAGTTGCTATTATGATAGTAACACAATATTGCATCTGAAGTTTTACATCATAAATTCAACTCCCTGTAACAATGTCTTTTATTGTCAAAGTATAGCCTAATTATCATCTTTTGAAATACATAATATTTGTCTCTCAAAACACAAGTAAGAAATACGGCATCAAATATATACATGTGATAATGTTCAGCCATAAAGACCCTTTGTTACAGCAACATTGTATTTCCTCTCTCCTCCCAATTTTAAAATTCATGCCACCATTAAGAATCTGATGATAAAAGACCTCCAAGCCAAAGTGAACCCGACAAATGAAATACAATGCTCTTACTGACTTACATTTGGCCTGTACACTGAGGTCGGCCATCTTGGACAAATAGCAATCCCAGAATGCAATAGTGATGACACAGTGTCCTCAGAGGCAATTAAGTTCTCTAAATTTCAATTCAGTGCCAATATTCAAATGTTTCAAACTGTTCTACTGAATTACAAGTGGTCTTAGTGTGTTTACTATAAAAGTTGTGCTTTATTATTATTCAAATGTAGATAACAGATGTTTATTTATCTGTCAAAATTTTAAAACCAGCCCCAGAAAGGTTGCTATGTCATCAGACATCACTACTGCAAAGAAGGCAACCATCAGGCCAGACCTCTTTATAATATACAGTGGTCCCTGTCTTGAGAGACCACCTCGCTTGGAAGACCACCTTTTCAACATACCTTGCTTAGTACTTTTCTTGTTATTTGTACCTCCTTTGAGAGACCACCTGTCTTGAGAGACCACAATTTGGTCATCCCTAGAGGTGGTTTTTGAAGACAGATTTCACTGTATGTATATGTGACACTTAGAAATACCATACCTTTTGTACCCCTGATCTGATCTACATAACTTTGACATCAAAATATTCCCATTCTGAACAGGTTCCCCAAGAGAAAATGTTCATAGTTGGTTTCATTTTGGCGTAAAAGGAAAACTAAAACGATATACAGCTTTAAAACTTTTAATGAAGAGCCATCTTGATAATAACATGCTAAGAAGAAAGCAGAATTAGACTTTTAAAAAGGTTTTGACTAATTATTTAGTGCCCTCATATAACTAAAGGCTTAGAATATTATAACTTTGGTCCTTCTTTTCAAAGGTGGATTTATAAGCATTCTCTTAAAAAATATTTCAAGCTCAGTACTAAATAATGGCTATGTGACAGAAACATTGAGGCTGTCAGGGGATGTAAGACAGGGGTGTCCTACACTACTATGAACCTCCTTTAAATGGGATGTAAGACAGGGGTGTCCTATATTACTATGAACCTCCTTTAAATGGGATGTCAGACAGGGGTGTCCTACATTACTATGAACCTCCTTTAAATGGGATGTCAGACAGGGGTGTCCTATAATACTATGAACCTCATTTAAATGGGATGTAAGACAGGGGTGTCCTATATTACTATGAACCTCCTTTAAATGGGATGTAAGACAGGGGTGTCCTATATTACTATGAACCTCCTTTAAATGGGATGTCAGACAGGGGTGTCCTACATTACTATGAACCTCCTTTAAATGGGATGTCAGACAGGGGTGTCCTACATTACTATGAACCTCCTTTAAATGAAGCATTTTTGATGCTAACTAAATTTCAGGAAACCTCACCATTAAAAGTACATTTGGAACAAATAATTATTAAATCTGGGATCTGCACAGGAAACACAAGGAACAGTAGCTCCAGAGCTACAACTTTAATGTGGACAAATGAGTATTACAATAGTCAGTGTTACTGGGAGTGCAGATTTCAACAAACTTTAATCAAATTCAAGTTTACTTGAAACCCAACATCTAAAAGCTCAAACAAATCCTAAACATTTGGCAAAATACATATTTAACCATTGAAGGGGAAGACACAAATGCTAAAAATAAAAGTCTTGCATTACCTCAGTTTATCTATTTAGCATCTGTGCTTCCAGGACCAGGAAGAGGTCATTAGAAAACTGACAATCCGCATGTTTAGGTTCCCTCCTCTTTTTTTTTAATGGAAAACCAAATCAAACTAAATGTGGTGTACTGGTAAATACCACTGAAAACAGGGGACTGAAAATTCTACATTTAACATCATATTTCTATTCCTTGAAAAGGGCATTGGGTAAAAACACTACTGAAACAGCTCCATGGAAAACATCAGTTGGATATTGGATATCAACAAAAATATGGAACTATAATTTTAATGTAAAAAGGTCCATTATTTCAGAAAATAAAAAGTGTTTTCTGTGCAGAAGTCAGAAAGAGCTGGAGTAGAGCAGTATTTGAAAACATCCAAATAAAGAAGAAAAGGTATGGAATAAGTATCTGTGGTGCAACAGTCCTATAACAATCAGTTAAAATCCAGTCTATTGGAGGTGGTAGAGTGGTGCTGAAGTACAGTGCTCCCTCTTTATAACGCTGGTATTGGGGTTCACATGGTATACCGTGTTATAGCAAAACACTGCCTTATAACAGAGGGACTTTTAATATAGAAGTAATGGGAAAACTATTTCAGTGGCAGCCATGGTACACACTGTGTTATATCAGAAACCGCCTTGTAACAAGGGGTGTTATAAAGAAGGAGCACTGTGCATGTAGTATTCAACAAATTCATAATTTGCTACAAAGAGACCGTTCAGTGTTTTCATATACAGAATTTAAAGCAAAATGGAATCTGAATGTAGATTCCATTATATTTTATTGAATGGTACAAGCAATACCTAAAACTTTGCTAAACACGTGCAACAAATTTCCAAAACCAACAGGTGTACAAAACTAATTTATAATATTTTACTTCAAGATTTTGCATCATTCCCTGTTTCTCCAATGAAAAAGTGGAAAACTGATATGAACACAGACTTTACAACAGAACACCAGTGTTGCATTTTTTTTGGTGCTATACAAAGCTAGAATCTCCTCAAAATTAACACCCCTTTTTGTATCGATTTACTGACAGATGTTTAAGAATAAATACATTTTTGTTTAGGATAGGGATTGGTGATGCTGAAATGTGTGTATTTTGTACTTCGGAAGAAAAGCAATTTTTCATCTATTTTGAGAAAAATTTTTTTTGGAAAATCTGAAGATGTGGCCAGATCAAGAAACAGGAACCACCATAAACTTGACACAAGAGGAAATTCTTCTTGGGTTATGCCCACAATCTCTCTCTTATTTAACTATGACCTTTTGTATTGCTAAACAACATATTTATACTTGGAGATGTAAAAGTAGATAAGAGGCTTGTCTTGCTGAAAGACTTTCTATATCTGCTACACTATCATATTGAAACAGAACACTGTATTACAAAGCAAAACATAATGAAAAACGCAAAACACCTTTCCCTTGCTAATTTTATATGATGAAATTTATGGTACAGATAGTCAATTTCAAAATAATAAATTTCCTGTCATTTTCATATAAAAGATAGTTATGTGATTACATGACATTATTCATGCATGTGAACCCCACACTGTAGCTTGTCCAATCAGCAGTTCTATTGTCTTGGCCAATTGAAAGTCTCTTAATTAGTGTGTGCGCATTGGTTAGGAAAGTAGCGCATAATTCAAATCCTGCCGTCATTCAGTTGCAGTTCATCAAAGCAGTTGCCTTGCAATCTGCCATTTGGAAGCACACATACTGTATTCATTCGAATAGTAGCATGTTGTGCTAATTCAAAACATTACTGGATCAAATGTGAGGATTGGGACAGCATGGAACGAAGATCCTCATCAATTTAAAATACAGTGAAACCAGTTTTGAGAGACCAAGGTAATGAAAGACCACCTGCCTTTTAAGACCATATTTCCAACGTCCCTTTTGCTATCTTTCCCATGTTACTGCACCTTCATTGACAGACCACCTGCCTTATGTGACCACTTTTGAGCTTGCCCTAGGGATGGTCTCTCAAAACAGGTTTTACTGTATTGACAGTCTGTTCAGTGCATATAAATTGTAAAGCTTGGGAAGCTTAAAATATCACCACTGTTGTTTGTCTCCTCAATAGAAATGAAGAGTTTTGAGAAACTAAGCGGGCAAATCATATTTTGTGTGGAGTCCACACACTGAAAAGTTAGGGGTGAGGCTCTGTTAGGGCACTTGCTATTATTGGAATGAATATGGCACACACTCTTGATACTTCACATGTAGCTGCATGTAGACTAAATACTTACTCATTTTCAAAAATTTTCTCATTTTCTGTAATTGTCACGTTGGTTCTAAATAAAATATGTAGATTTTTTTTAAGAGCCATCTTGAAACTGAAAGGGTGATGCAATAAATGTCAAATGTTGTTTCAAATATAAATAAAACCAAACACTGAAGATTAAATCGGAAATCAGTGACTGATTAAGGTCTCCCATTTCTTAGCAGTTTACACAGTATGTCAACTTGTAAACTATTAAAACAAAGGAAAACATTTACTCAAATTCGCTTAACTTTGTGCTGCATCATTTTGTAAAACCAACTATGATGTAAGGGGTCATTCAAAACTATTAACTTTTTCACAAGCTTACTCACAATGAACGTTCTATTATTTAACCCCTTGCTGCCCACAAATTCAGTACTATTAACACATTAACTCACTCCATACCAGTCCCTGATTTTTCTGTATATTAACCTAGATTGAGATGACAATTGCATATTTAAATTCTTCATGAAAAGAGCTTTCGTTCAAGCACCAACACGCCTATAGTCTTAAGTCAGTGGTTCGGGCAGTGACCAAGGCCTGTCACCATAGTATGGAATGAGTTAATTCTGACCCAGATATTGATCGACTTTTTTACATGTTGAGGAAATGGTACATGGGTCTTGCCACCCTTCCCCCCCAATGTCCTAGGGAGATTGGATTCAGCAGTGATTACTGTAACAGTTTTACTTCCCTCGATATGACTATAAATTTTGAAGGCCCAAATGAGTCCCTGGACTTAGGTGCATGAACATGTAAAAATACAATTTTTTTTTTTTTTTTTTAAATATTTAATAGCAACAAATATCACATACCATTTTCCTCCCTATGAGTAACCCAGGTATACACAAAATCAAAATGTACCACAGCTTCAATTTAGAGTCCATTTTTAACAGTATAAGCAATATTCTTGGAAAAAAGATCATTAAATTAAGATTTTTGTCAAGACTTTTTGGTCATGTAGATTCCCAAGGAGGATAGGTGGGTTACTTATTACAGCAACGACCTTCAGTTGCAGGAATACGGCATATTGTGCCATGAAAACAAAAGTGTCAAACAAAGACAAGTATGCAAGGTAAATAGGTGACAATCCACCCTAGCAACAAAACTTAAAATTAACAAAGCAGAAAGATTAATGCTAAAGTGCAACATACTTGGAGACACAGCCCTTAAACATTCCTGTGTTGATGTGGAAGGGGCATACCGTCGTCGTGTACACAGAATCACAGCCTGCTGCTGATATCTCGTACATCAGCGATTCTGTAAAACCAACATTGGCAAACTTGGATGCACAATAGTCCGCCAGTCTTTTTGTGCCCACAAGCCCTGCAGTGCTGGCGATATCAACGATGTGGCCATGATTTTTTTCAAGCATTTTTGGCAGGAAACATTTCACCGTCTGTGTGAAGTAACACATATATAATCATGAGGCAAATGAAAATAAAAGACTGACACAAAAAAGTAGAAGACACAACAATACTTTAACTGTCAATGAATATTTCTATTTTTGAAACCAAACAAACTTCCCAAAATTTAAAACTGCATATTCTGATGATAAGAATTTATCTTCTTTCAAAGTTGAAACAATGTATGTTTACATCCGCATACATATTTTCTGTAAAGTGAAATAAATTGGTTCCAATCAAATTATCATTGCATGAAATAGTATTTTTAAATTATTTATGCTGATCTGCTAGTTTACTTAACACAGATATCATATCACGCAATACAAACTTAGAGCATATACATGTACATGAATTCATATAGACTTCTGGAATGTTTGCACATAGTATACATATTCACTGTTCATGCATGCACCTGCAGATGTGGCTTCATTTAAATTATAAAATTTTTACCATAGATGTGGTTAAGAGCCAGTCAGTGACGATAGTTATGAAATACATGTCATGTTTCGTTCCCTCCCCCATCTAAATTCCCGATTTTCGACACACTTTGTAGACTTTTCTTCAGAAATATAACCAGCTGACCAACATGTATTTTGGACAACTTTCCCCAAGAATTTTTTTTTATATATATATTCTTTTGTATTTAAACTTTCTCCTACGGAAAGATCTATTGTCTGGGATAAGTACTACTTTTACCATGTTTTATGTCAGGAAATGGTTAAAGAAAGGTTCTGTGGCTTCATTAAACCTTTTTTCATTGAAATAGTCAACATGATTTTTTTTTTTTGCTCTTTACAGCTATTTCCAAGAATTCTCTGTATACTGAAATGTAACTTAATAAAACTTAATTTCACAGTATTCTATTTTCAATTACTTCCCCAATGACACAAAGTACATTTACAGCATGAATGCAAGTGTGGATGAACAAAATAAACACTTACCCAGAAGTGAGCAAACACATTGACCTCAAATGTTTTCATAATTTTGTCATCCTCTGTATCAAGGAACTTTTGTCCATTGACAATGCCAGCATTGTTGATCAAAATGTTAACATCCCCAACTTCTTCTTTCACCCTCTCTGCAAGTTTGTACACTTCTTTACGTTTGCTGGAATACAAAATGTTGTCAAAGTAAAAATACATTTTCAAATGTTTTTTTATGATCTTGAATAGAGTATCTCAGGCTACGGTACTCTGCATGCCCCGCACAAATAGTTTAAGACTAGTGTTTACAACCAAATTTTCCATTTCCTCCACAAGACTGACAATTGACCATGAAACTGAGCATGAATTACGTGTAAATATTACTGGCATGGACAGACTTAGTTATAATAATTGTGCTATATAGAGGGTCGGAAAGGGGTTGCCCGTACTCCGTACTGGGGCTTTTTTTTATTTTTTATACAGCGTAGAGAGAAAAAATTATTCACCGTATAGCGTACTGACAGCAAACCATGTACTCCGTACTGATCAAAATTTATTATGGGTAAAGCGTACCAGCAACACATTTAATATTTGTACCCGTACTGAAAAAAATGAAAAATGGAAAAAAAAAAAAAAGTCAACTCGCGGCAAAGTTTCAGGTAAAATTGTAACAATTCAGGTTAAAATATGTAAAAGTCTGTGGCATCTTTGTTCTTACAGGTTGTATAACCATCACAAATTTAAAAATGTATATTGCGGATGTCTTATTTTCTGTACTGTGTACTGGAAAAAAAAATTATTTCATGTACTCTGTACTGGTAAATTTTATTTTCTGTACCAGTGTACCAAGACCCCCCCCCCCCCATATAACAACAGGGGCAAAAATCTGAGGTAACTACTTACTATGCTCAATGTTACAAGCTGAGAGCCTGCACCCTAGTACCACAATGGGAACTAGCACTGAGTTTGCCTGCACAGGCAAGGGACCTTCTTAGGATGAATTAAGTTACCTAGAACAATTGGGACCCTTGACCTTAAATATAAGGTCATGGTCACCAAAATGTAATCAGGTCAAGAAATAGTATCAAGATACAATTCACATATATTTGAGTTTGATGTGGCCCGTGATTCAGGAGATATTTTGCTCACAAGGATTCTGCTATAGATGGAGTTAGACAAGCGGACAACAATACCCCCCCCCCCCCAAAAAAAATAAAACAACCTTGTTTGTAACGGGGAAGCTGACAACAATATACTCCCATATCACCTTCAAAAATTGAAATACCTAGTACATGTATAGGGGATTTATTCACTCTATAGTACATACATGTAGCATGACAGTAGCAAGTGCTAGAAAGTATAGAGTCAATGGTAGGTGTATTCACAACTTGGGAAACTGAGACATGGTGTCACTACCGCAGAAGGGTATATATATATATATATATATATATATGTATAAGGTGCTCAGAGCATAATTCATTGCAAATTGCTTGCAAATAGTTACTTAAAAAACAGAAAATGAAAAGTCAAAAATGCTTTCAAATGTTTGGTCTGGTTTACTGAACGCAACCCTGGTAAATCATTTCTCATGTGGCTTGAGCTACATGTACCACTGAGATCAGTCATCATGGTCATGTCAAAACTTGAGGTGACCCACCAGATCTGCAAGTTCATGTATATACAGTATAAAATAGAAATCACATACGTGTACACAAGGTGCATACACTGTAACTTTGTGTCCACAGGCAAACAACATTATGATACAAAAGCTTCTTCAAAGTTCATATTCCAAAGTGAATATGCTTTCACCCATACATGTACGTGTTTCTGATTATTGGGCCAATAGGTATTTGAAAACACTTGTGCTGCTGTTGCTACTATTTTTACAAGTAAACACTCACACAACCATCAACAAACTCTGTGTATTCTTGATGCTTTGGTCAATTAAACAACACCCTGTACCAGTAAATACTGTGACCTCATAGTAGGCCTATCTCAGATTTATAGAGCACAGAAAACATCATTGTACACATATACCAAACAAGCAATATTATATGTACATACACATATGCACATATAAATATATGAATACACACACAGACATATATGTGTGTATATATGTTACATTGTACTGTAAATTGCTATAATTTCACTGTACTCCACGGCAGGATTAACCCTTCCCCTTAAACCGGCCAAAATTGGCTGGTGGTCAAATGTCGTCTGCTTCAGTGTTTTCAACTAATTTCAATATTTACGAAAAACAATTTGACGGAGAAATGTACATGAGACTTATCAAGACAACATGCCCCAGGTCAACAGCTTTCCTTGGCATGGGTTGGGCACTTAGTGCCCAACCCATGCCAAGGAAAGCTGTTGACTCAGTCTTAATTCAAGGGGGAAAGGGTTAAACGTCCATACGATACACAGTTGTGGTACATTTGGTATCATTCGTCTTATTCTTTTTGCAGATATTGAATTGTCTTTTTGTTAAGGACAGTTAAGACACCAAAAACCTTTGCATAGCCGATTTTGAAAATTTAACGGTTTTTACAAGACGAATGTCCTTTCTATTAGTTGTAAAAATTTCGAGCTTTTAACTAAAGTAGAAATACGAGAAAAACGCAAAAACCACACAGGCATGCGGACATCCGAACGTCCATGTGTCATTATTTTGGTCTTCAGCTGCCAAACGGAACAATGCCACCCGTCAATCGTACTTAACAGCCTGTCACATGGCTGCAGGTAGCAACGGCCCATGGCAAAAGGAGAGTGGTATCAGGGCGGCAATGCGAAATAAGGCAGCATGCCGAAAGTATGTTTTTGGGCAGGGAAAAGCAGCAAACATGCTAGCATATCATAGCCTTAGTGGTTTACTTTATAGTTATCTTGCTTGTTTTGCGTTCTGATGAAGGGAGCCTTTAAATGTTCAAGAGGAGCGGGAATCGTCAGACGATGTCCCTTCAAACTTCAAAGGCCATGCCGCGATGGATTACCCCAGTGGTCCTTCACACCAAAGACAGGCGGGGAAAAAAACTGACATCCTAATCAACAATACCCACGTACATAATAATATTTTATCGGAACCCAGGGATGAGTAGGTAAAAGTACAAATAATCACATCGAAATAAGCATGAACGTAAACAGCAGAGAAAACACACAAAATAGAGTTACAAAGCTCAGTTTGGAAAGAGAAATGAAACTCATTGAGAAAACAACTGCAAAATGACAAGCTAACTAAGTAAAGTGTAAAGACAAGTCTAAGTTAAGCTAACTGCATAAAGTATACAGATAGGAGACGAGTAAATACAATAAAACACTATTCCTAAAAACGGGATGCAGAGGTAGGGGGCGGAAGACCAAACCTGCCATTCATACACTGACCACTAGCGGCCGCAGGCCGCCCCACCGATGCAAGGCAACACAACTTTCGTTGCCAGGCTTGAGGTCACGGGGCCGGAAGGGCCGCCTCCATGACGTCACACTTTGAAACCAGACTGTCGCTGTCGCCTTTGACAGATCGCTGAATAATGTTTTCCGTACTTCAAAAGCTCTTTTATTCATGTGATTGGCCAAGAATTGATTGACAACCTCCCCAAATGTTCAGGGATGATGTTAACTACATTTTGTACAAATATCAGCTCAACTTGAGCAAATGGTATTGTTTCAGAGGCAAATGATCCACATCAAAGGCCTTTGAAGCTTGTTTTCTCAGAAAGGACAATAGGACGAGAGCCCCACCTAAGAATGGTTATTCCAAGAATACGGCAGGGCAAAATTTAATCCGGTTAACGGCTTTTGATTCTTGAATGTCTGAACTGCAAAAACAATTCAGCAATTTTCTAAATTTTGCTTCGTTCTTTTTCTATGAAATGAAGAAAATGAACATCCTAAAAATCAAAGGGAAAATTGAAACATCAAACTTTGAGGATTCATAACAGAAAAACGAAACCAAACATAAAAAATCGCAGGATCGTTTTTTGTTGCCAATATGTTCGGATTAAAATGCAAGTGTAACTATGATTTTATCACAAATAATTAGTGACTTACATCGACATTTATTGGGTGGGTGCTTTGCGGTCAACTTTCAATTGTTTATTCAACAATTAACATCACAGACACCCAAATACGGGACATATAAATTCTTTGGAGTATGACGAGTACAGACATATATGATATGTTATCCTAACGCAAATACATTTTGAGCTAGGATTGACTAAAGTGGGATTTATTTTTGGTGTCTTACCTGTCTTTAAGTGCTTAATAAGGTCAAGGTCATGCAATCACTGGGTCATGGTGACCCAGAAAGTAGATCACCAAGTAGTTTTATATACAATGTACTCAAGTGAAATTTTTATCTGGAGGCTCAATTCTCCTTGCCGTTCATGTCCAACCTACACGCCATCATTACAAAAAAGGTCTGCTGGCCTCACAGAAATGTGTCAAGGCCATAGATATTACATAAGATATTAGCATTGGACATGATCTATATATCATATAAATTTGGCATACATGTCTAGTTCGATCATTTTGCAAGATATGGAATTCTGTATCTTTCAAAGACATTTCACTCACAATTTTCATAAAATAATAGGACTCCTGGTGCCACTAGTGTCATAAGCAAACAAGATTTTGACATTTTCTACAATCCAACTAAATTTCATGGAAGACCCATACGAAATAAAGGATGCTGGACTGGTCACAAGATTTTCACATTTTGACCCTTATAGATATTACATGTATACTACTGGTTCAAATCAGGTAATAACTTTTTCAGCTATTGATTAAAAACAATCAAGTTGGACAAGTACCAAAATCCATAATCACTGGGTCATAGTGACCCAAAAATTAGGTCACAAAGTACAGTTTTATGTACAATATGCTATCATGTGCAATTTTGTTCTGGAGGCTCAATTCTCTTCAATGCCATTGATGTCCAAGCTACACCCTGCCACTACTCAATCACTTCTTTTCAACTTAACGGGTCTGGTAACTTCACAAAAATGTGTCAAAGTCACTAATATAGTATAACATGCTAGCATTGCACATGGTCTATATTTAATTTAGCAACTCTAAGCCAATTACTTTTTGCGATATGGAGCTTCATATATTCAAACACATTTTGGCTCATAATTTCTGTCCAATTATAGATAGCCCCACTAGTATCACAAGCAACTAAGACTTTGACCTCCTCCACAATCCTAGTAAATTTCATGAAGATCTATAAAACATTAAAGATGCTAGAGCGGTCACAAGATTTTCACATTTTGGCCCATATATTACATATTATTGCACGTGGCACCACCAATATCAAACTCTGCCAAGATTTCCATACACTTGAGAAGTCCTGAAGTTATATGGAGCTATCTTAAAAACAGTGGACTATATTGCACTCACAAGCAAAAAGGTTTCGGACAGATGGTCGGAGGGATGGACAGGCAGACATGAGAGATCGCATAAGCTGTGCAACCTTTGGTCAGCAGAGCTAAAAGTGGATAATAATTCAGGCTTCAACCAGAAAAGTCTTGAGGTATGGGGGTTTCCATGTACGGCAATAATAAAATTAAAGCCCTATAGCCGCCTGTTTATTATACATGTACACACACATAGTGGAGAGACCAATTTTCAACTCCCCCCTCCTATTGTGAGGCTGTATAAATACTACAGTCATACAGAAAAACTTGACAAAGTTTTATATTTTCAGTAGTACTGTCTACAATGGTATATCAGATTAATTCTCTCACTCTCTCTCTCTCTCTCTCTCTCTCTCTCTCTCTCTCTCTCTCTCTCTCTCTCTCTCTCTCTCTCTCTCTCTCTCTCTCTCTCTCTCTCTCTCTCTCAACATTTCTTTAAATAAACATTTTCATGATGATAACACCAACATAGACACAACTACCAAATATTCAAATAAACATTTAATGAAAACTAGAACAGACTGATTTTCCAACAGAAAATCAAATGTCTCCCGGTGGAACACTTACGTCTCTGAATGAGCTACAGGTGATAACAAATTACAAATGACCAAGTTTGCTTGGAAATTACAATCCTATTTTAGCTCTCACCTAGATACATTACTCTAGCAATTTTCATCAAATTCTTCAAGACTTATTGCAGAGAAACCAATTTCACATAAATGACCCTGTGACCTTGAAAATTAAGTCAAGGTCACCCAAATACAATCCCAACCTTGGTCTTACCTTGATACATAATCCTACCACGTTTCATCAAATTCTATCAAGTTCTTCATGACTTATCGCACGGAAACCAATTTCACATAAGTGACTCTGTGACCTTGAGAATTCGCTCATGGTCATCCAAATACAATCCCAATCTAGGTCTTGCCAAGATACATAATCCTACCAAGTTTCATCACATTCCATCAATTTCTTCATGACTTATCGAATGGAAACCAATTTCACATAAGTGACTCTGTGACCTTGAAAATTCGCTCAAGCTCACCCAAATACAATCCCAATCTAGGTCTTGCCTAGATACATAATCCTACTAAGTTTCATTAAAGTTCTTCAAGACTTATCGCACGGAAACCAATTTCACATAAATGACCCTGTGACCTTGAAATTCACTCAAGGTCATCCAAATACAATCCCAATCTAGGTCTTGCCAAGATACATAATCCTACCAAGTTTCATCAAATTCCATCAAGTTCTTCAAGTCTTATCGAACAGAAACCAATTTTACATAAGTGACCCTGTGACCTTGAGAATTAGCTCAAGGTCATCCAAATACAATCAGAACCTAGGCCTTGCCAGGATACATGTTCCTACCAAGTTTCATCAAATTCCATCCTGCTCTTCATAACTTATCGAACGGAAACCAATTTCACATAAGTGACCCTGTGACCTTGAAAATTAGGTCACGGTCACCCAAATACAATCCCAACCTAGGTCTTGCCTAGATACATAATCCTACCAAGTTTCATCAAATTCTGTCACGTCCTTCAAGACTTATCGCACGGAAGCCAAGTGTTGAAGAACCTGAACAACAACAACAACAACAAGCGGAAGAAACGGGCACTAAACCAATATGTCCCCTGGCTTCCACCGGGAGACATAATAACACCAACATAGGTACAGCAAACATTATTTAAGTCTTTCTATCTGCTTTTGTTTACATGAAATTTTCTTTTCTCACTCATTGCACTATTTACTATGGAAAACATACATAGTGTGTATCAGGTACATATATTTGAAGTGTAAATAACTGAAGCGTGGGAAATGCAAAACTTCAATAGGGGCCATATTCTGGCTGTGAGCCTTGCAAAGCACCGAGTGGTCTCTTCGGCAATGACAGATGGCACGGCAAGGTTTATCTATAGCAGCTCTGGAACAATGAATTGGGGCAAAATGGGCACCTTATGAATGGGAAGTATAGAACCAGAGTATTTATACAACATGAGAAAAGGGTAATAACTGAAAGGTGAACTCACTGAAGTGTGCACCAACCGCCTTATGCATATTTGCTGGAATTTATACAAAAAAGTTACAACAGTGTGGCACTGGAGACCCAAATCATAAAAAAACAGGCATGGAGCAAAATAGAAAGGCACGGTAAATATCTCATTCTATCATGTGCAGCAGACAACAACCAATCAGATGGCTGCATTTTGATCTTCAACCAGAATTAGTATCAGCACTTACCATGGTTCCATCAAGCAATTTATAATGAACTTTTTTTTTTTGCTTTATGAGGGTGAATAGCATTTATCTATGCAAAAGAAACTAAAATTTTGTGTTTCCATGACAAACGATCAGTTTGGGGTGTTAAGATTTTTCATGATAGGCCTGAATGCCATGGGACATTATGACCTCAGAACTATGCTTCGGTCATGACATCCGACATCTGTCGTAGAGTCCACACAATCACTAGATGGGGAGTATTAAAGTCTATATCTATATTTAGCTGTAGAGAACACTGAACATACTATAATTATTTTTTCAAACATACTCGAAGTCCCTAGGTTTAATTCAACAAACCATCAGAAGATATTCAAAGGGCATCTGGGTTCAGGTCACAGTTCACAGGAGGGCGAGAGATGTCCTGAGTCAGGTGACAGTGCAGGAAGGATGTACCTTGCACTTGCTATATTTGTATGACATGGCAAGGTATCTACATGTATGCATATAGTTTCAGAAGTCCAGATCTTTATTTGTTTCCTTGCTAAATCAACATACATGTTGACATATGTATACATTTTGCATTTGTGTCCACAAATTTTGCTAATCGATGACTTGAGGTTTAATTTTTTATTTGTTTTTCATGTCAGTGACATTCCTTTAAAACTCATAAAAAGAGCTGTGTATTTTATGTACAATACACCGTACTTAACTCTTTCAGTGCCAATCACACCTTAAGTCCATCTACTAAAGTGAAACTAGTCTGAATTATCATAATGTTAGGATCTCAGATTCATATTCTCCGTAAGAAGATCTTTCATTTAAGTACCAGCATGCCTCTAGTTCCATAGAAAATATCCTAGGTCAACAGCTTTTCTAGGTGTGCATTGGGCGCAATGCGCCCAATGCGCACCGAGAAAAACTGTTGACTCAGTCCAAAATTTGGCACTTAACGAATTAATTGAAAATATTCATATTAGATGCTTCATAAGGTGTAGGTATGGCCAGCTCCCTGAATAAACATTGCACAATGTATGTTGTTCTTGCCAAACTAGCAACTTGACTGTTAAAAAGTTGATGGTAAGGTTCTCAAAACATACAATAAGCTTCATATTTGAAGGCGTGATTACGTTTGGAATAAATGTGCTTTATTTGCACGATCACCTTGGCCCTCTATCAGTACGCCCTTATCCTGGTAAAATCACCTACGTCTTCCATCAGTATGCCCTAATCCAGGTGACATCACCTCAGTCTTCCATCAGTATGCCCTTGTCCTAGTGACATCACCTCGGCCCTCTATCAGTACACCCTTATCCTGGTGACATCACCTCAGTCTTCCATCAGTATACCCTTATCCTGGTGACATCGCCAAAGTCTTCCATCTGTATGTCCTTATCCTGGTGACATCACCTCAGTCTTCAATCAGTATGCCCCTATCCTGGTGACATCACCTCAGTCTTCCATCAGTATGCCCTTATCCTGGTGACATTACCTCAGCCCTCTATCAGTATGTCCTTATCCTGGTGACATCACCTCTGCCTTCCATCAGTATGCCATTATCTGGGTGACATCACCATAACCTTCCATCATTACACCCTTACCTAATGGTCACCATTTCCTGGTGATTGGGTCCGAGATCTTGGTTGGAAATAAATACACATCCCCTATTCGATTCTCTACAGGAGCCTTATATTAATCACTGATAAACAGATCCTGTACCGAGGCATATAATTACCAGAGTCCAACTGAAGAAGGCATTTTAATTGTGCACCATATGTGTACCATGGAGCTAGCGGGAGAATCCCATCTGTGGAAATGACTCTCCTTATCAGAATAATCAGAATAAGTAAACACAAGCTGCAAAGATGTTTAGGGCCATGTAATTTCCGCTTTTAAAGCTTGAACATTCTGCTTTCATATTTCACAGATTCTGCTTTTATCCAATTGTCAGCATAACATACAAGTAATTAAAAAAATAATTTTGTTAATTCTGATTTATCCTTAAATTTACATGTCAAATTTTTCAAAGCGTGGAATTTCCTGCTTTCAAAATAGGCACATTCTGCTCAAAATTTGATTAAAGTAGAAACTGCATGGCTAGTTAATAGATGTTATCAACACCCTTCTTGGTCTCTGAAGTAGTCCAGATAAGACTAGTACAATCTTAAAGTACATTGAAATAGTCATGTTGTAAGGACACTGAAATCCATGTTGGGTATCTCAAAGCCTTTTGTCTGTTCACAACATTCGCTGCCTTTGCTACTGGCTGCAATGTTGTGAAGATGTATTTTATGGACAATATCCACAAAATTTTTGAACTGAAAATGTCACGGCAATGCAATCCACAGATCCCAATCATGGAATGCTTTATTTTCTTTTCTAGACCAACATCACTGGAAATATAATATTGGCAGTTCATAAAACTTCATTATGACATTTTGCCACAGTTTTTGCCAGTATTCTGGTATATTCATTCTGTTGGTTTGCATATGGCGCTATATGGGCATCTCTGTATTTGCAGGTATAGAACACACAGATCAGTGTACTTTTGTCTGGTTAGTCTAATTTTAGTAATTTTACCTTCTTATTATGATTGTAAATATATATCTCCCTGCCTTGTGCCCTGATAACTATTATTTAAATGTGTCTCCAAAAAAGAACCAGTATATAACAAAATGCCAAGGACAAAATGTTGACAGGAGAAACAATTGTCTGGACATTCTGTGAATTGTTTAAACTGGTGACTGGCCAAAAGGATGAAATAATAGTCAAAATGACAGAAGACTGACAATGTACATCTAGTTTAAACTTGTGACACAAAAAGTTTTATACCGTGTACAATCCCACTCAATTTCATCAAGTTCCACAAAAAATTGAAGATGCCAGAGTGTTCACAAGATTTTCCCATTTTGATTCTTATATGACATAACAGGTGGCACCACCAGTAGGAAACTCAACCTAGATTTTCATGCAAACGAATACGACCTGGCAAGTGCCAGATGGCCAGGAAGTGTTTAAAATCAAAACTATGATTTTAATAAAAATCTGAAGCATTGCGCCAGTCCTGGGCTCTTCGGGGACTGTGTGTAACGGTACGGTGTGGCGCCTTATACATGTAAACCTAAGGGTAACACACGGATGGTGACGTTTGTTACGTTACTGTGTGTAACGGTATGGTGTGGCACCTTATAAACCTAAGGGTAACACAGCGATGGTGACGTTTGTTACGTTACTGTGTGTAACGGTATGGTGTGGCACCTTATAAACCTAAGGGTAACACACGGATGGTGACGTTTGTTACGTTACTGTGTGTAACGGTATGGTGTGGCGCCTAATAAACCTAAGGGTAACACACCGATGGTGACGTTTGTTACGTTACTGTGTGTAACGGTATGGTGTGGCGCCTTATAAACCTAAGGGTAACACACCGATGGTGACGTTTGTTACGTTACTGTGTGTAACGGTATGGTGTGGCACCTTATAAACCTAAGGGTAACACTCCGATGGTGACGTTTGTTACGTTACTGTTTGTAGCAGTGGGGTGTGGCGCCTTATAAACCTAAGGGTGACACACCGATGGTGATGTTTGTTACATTAGGTCATAATGTAATCTCAAATGAATTGTAAATGATTAAACTAACCATCAGATTGGCACGTTAGCTGAACGTACATGAATCATGTGGCAGAATTCATGTAAATCAGACGTAAACAAGGACGTTGCTAGGGAGGGTGGAAAAACAATTGGACAGTTCCCCAGGGGAGGGTCCCAAAAATATGTTTTCATTTTGAAATATGTCATTATGCAAGATTGCATGAGAAATGTGTTCATGAGACTACTTCTACATGAAGGAAATCTTAGGTCACTGTTACATGACAGATTATGTCTAGATTTTCATGCACTTCATATGCCATGAATGTTATACATGTAATGGGGCTAACTTGAAAACTCTGAATATCACTGACAAGTCACCTTCGTTAACTTTACAGCCCCAGTGACTTAGAATGAATGTGCCAGAGTTATCCACATGAAAAGAATATGTTAGTGCATGACATATGATCTGTGTTTTCTATAAATTTGGCATATCTAGCATTTTTAGAAAAATGGAATATATCTTACAACACAGTTTGCTTCATAAGTTTTGTCAAAATGTAGGTGGTGCTACTAGTATTGCACTGAATGGAGAATTCTGCCTCCTTCACAATCCCATAAAACTTCACACAGACCCACAAAAAATTATGGATAATAGAGTGTTCACAAGATTTGCACATTTTCACCATATATTCCAAGCAGCTATATGGCTCTGACTTTTAAGTCTAATTAAATTTTCTTTGGTTGTTTTTTTTTTTTTTTTTTTTGATATTGAGGCATAGGGTTGACCCCTGGGGTCAAACCAGTCGTCATTCAGAATGGATATGTCAAACCTTGCAGGATGTGCCATAGCTAATGCACGTCACTCTAACCTGCCAAGACGGCAGTTAGACCGGCAGATCAGTTCGATGCCTAGGTGCTATATTTGTGACGTTGCCTCACGGCCCGTAGCAATGTTACCCCGTTGCTATATAAGCAAGCCACGTAAAAGTGTTTTCAAATGTCCCCTGATGAGTTCACAGAGAACGAAACTGGTGGGGACTCCACTGCTATAGGCATCCCTCGCCACTGGTCTCGTCTGGTTTTTTATCACTAATTAAATTTTCTACTGTTCAGAATATGCACTCTCAGAAAAGATTTTCCACAGATGGGCTGTTAGTCTGATTTTCATAATAAGTTTTTGAGTTATCCACAGAAAATCATAAACTTGGACAAAGGACAAATTTCATAATTGGGTTATGGTGACCAAAAAAAGTAGGTCACCAAGTAGAGTTTTCTGATGATGCTTTAAGTGGAATTTTGATCTGAAGGTTCAATTCTCTTCTCCACTTATGAGCAAGCTATGTCGTCTCATTACCAAATGACTTCTTCCAACTTTTAATACAGGGACTTGTTAAGCTGAACTTATATGTCAAGGTCACCCACGTTATACAATATATTAGCACTGAAGATAATATATTCTATCAATTGGCATGTCTAACTTCATTATTTTATAGGTATAGAGTTTTCTATTTTTCAGCCACATTTTGGCTCGTATTTTCCTATAATTTCATGATGATTCACCAAAATGAAAGATGCTATAGTGTTAACAAGACTTTCACATTGTAACTGAATTATATATTACCTAATACTCTAGGTGGCCCCACCAATATAACTCGACTCAGATTCTCCTATATAATTTCTGAAAGCATATGGGCTGACTAACTTGAAAATATGTGGACTGTTTCTTTTTTCCAAGCAAAAACTTACCAGATGGATAGACACAAACGATCAGCGCTCTACAACTTTGGTCTGCAGAGCTAATAAAAACTACCAAAATGTCAGGCAGTTCACTGACACAATTATTATTAGTGCACAATTAGGGCTAATGATTTTCCCTTTCAAAAAAAGAGGAATTCCGTTTCATCAGCAAAAATTTTTCAAATTCCGTTTCACTGCTATATATTTATATATATTTCATGTAAGAAAAAACATCAAATTCCATTTCAAAGATGAAAAAAATGCACAATTTTGCTTCGGTTTCGGGAAAAAAATGGAAAATCATAGGCCCTGCACAATGAGTTGTCTAACAGGCATAATTTTGATCAAAGAGAATGCTCATTCAGCTTTCAGGTATGCAATTAACTTGGCTGCCATTATTATATAGCCCTCATTTAACCATAGCCTTTTATAAGAGGTATCTGGCCAAAAATACTTACGATCTTTTGAAGGGCGCTCCTTTTGCCAAGTAAAGAGTTGGCATTTTGTTTACAATTTGCAACTGGTTGACAGCTACAAATCAAACCAGTTAACCTTTTCCAGCTGTAAGCTTTTAAAATTTTGTTATGTGGGAAACCAATGAAAACTTACATGTCATGGGCTAAAATTACCATCTTTTTGCATGTTTCACCTACGAAGAATATACCTCATTCATGTATGAAAACAAAATAGCATACGTGTGCTTTTTGCTTGTTCGTGAGTGCTGAAAATTTAATTTTATATGCATGGCAATCTACATGTCACTATCATTGGACTTCTGCCAAGAAAGAAACATGGTCAAAAACCAATAGGGGTGACCTGGCTCGGGTTAATGTCTTGACACACAGCCTTTTGTTCCCATGATGCATGTTTGTGACACATAGCAACCAATGAAATTTGAGGTCAGGTGGGTCAGCAAAGCCCATTACATTACAGTGAACCTGAAAGTTTCACCCTGCATATGAGGACAATTTTTTTTAATTATCATCTTCTAATCTACCTGAAGTACTTATTATTATCTTTCAAATACAGCCAGGTGTGATAAAATGAAAGTTTAATGCTTATTTGGCAACATATACAGAGGTTAAATTTGTATCTGCTAATTCCCCATGTTAATCTATGGAGAAAAATTAAGAGTTTGGAAAGTGACCACACGATGTGGGCAGTCAACCATAAACAGGATGGGCAGCACTAGCTTTCGGTGAATTTAGAACTAATCCAGATATAGACTATTACCTACAAAAGAAACACTCGGTTACCTGTCACCAGCTATAGTTTGAGTTGTGCAATGGTCAACATGACCAGTTTCCGTACGTGCCATAAACAAAGACCAAGTTAGCTTAACACATTGCCGTTGCAGGCAAAATGAACCCACTCATAGATTTCTTTAGCAGTTCAGTTTGATCAAATATTTAAACTTCATTGTGTAACACCAAACTACTGATTGATCTTTTGATACATACACTATACACATCTTTTTTTTTTCTTTTGACCAATTTCATATAAACTGCCAGAGACTAAGGGAACATTTCCGTTATATCATTAACTGATCAATTTAACAGCCCATGGGAAGACATTTACCACAAAGGGACCACAATGGACTGAAAACAGAAGTCCGTATTTTAGAATACCGGGCATATCCCAACACTCCCTGGAATGCAGGAAAGAACTTTGGCTGACCAGGGAAAAACATTGGATGCATCAATCACACAGAGTTGAACCATTCAGTCTCAACATTATGGGAAAATGAGCTCCTTTGCTCTGTGTAATGCTTATTTTTTACCATCAGAGCCTACCTTTCCAAAATAAGCCAGTTTTAATAATTCATTTTTGTATACATGTGTATTGTGAAATAATAATGGAACAGTGCAAATACACCTTCTTAACAAAGAAATTGTAATCTCACATTTCTCCTATTCAGGCCATCAGCACAACAAACCAGTTGTCCTGATTTGACCTGCCCAATAAAATCTGCACCAACTACCCACTTAAAGACGTTCGGTACACTGGTCAAAAGAATTTAGAAATCTCTGGTTTTTGGTGTGAACCAAGATATTGGCATTTGTAACAAAATGCAAGCAAAAAATTGGCATGTCACGGTGCTACTTTTGTCGCTAGGTGGCGCTGCATGTAAGACTACAGAAATTTTATAGCAAACATTATATATGCGGGTAAAAGCAAAAAAATAAATTAAGGATGCAAAGATATGCATAAAATAACTCAATATGAATGTATGCAATGTATATCAAGCCTTTTAATAACAAATATGTGAACAAAACATGCTGGAATGTGACTTTAAATTCATCTCGTCTTGCAAAAATGTATAAGTGCTCACATTATTTTTCAAGTTTGAAGTAGAAAAAATATTTACAAATCCCTGAAAAATTGTAGGGGGTTTCCAAAATATGCACTGATTTCATTGATTAACAAAAAAAGATATCATACGGTGCTATTTTTTCCGCAATTATACAAAGAATTCATGCATGTTGACTGAATTTGTTCTAAGTTCATAGGTACAAGGTATCCATTCATTGTCTAACTTCGATACCATATCAATATACATGTATGTAGGTTAAATAAACGGCAGTACGTCGTTAATTTTATATTCCAGTCATAATATATACTTTCATAGTTTTACTGAGAAGAGGCAAACATTGTAAGATTCTCTCCATTGTGCAATACAGCAATATGGAAAAAGAGGTAAAAATAGGAATATCAAAATTATAGTTGCCTTAATACATTGTCGAATAGTAACACAGGCAGCACATTGTCAAATATGCCTGTGCCACCTTTTGACGCTGGGGAATTACTGCTGTTCCCCCCCCCCCCAAGTTGGGACAGCGTTTATTGTACCACATTCACAAGAAATGTAAAGTACACTGGCCAAGCCATATCGTTTTTCTGATTCTGTATTTTTAGGGACAATGTTTTTTTTTTTACATTCCTCGCATACAAGATTATCGGCTAGTACACTTAGTTCCATCTATTCTACGACCTTCGTCCCAGTTATAACTGTCAGTGTTTACATGTGCATGTGGCATTGGGGAAGTGGGCGTGGCACTTTCGACGGTGGCTTGGTCAGCGTTCGCTGATTGTGTACATGCGTTTTGGTCTACCACTGCCGTGTTTCGACGTATTCTGCCTTGTTTTAAAGCATTTAGTCCTTTGTTTTGGCACTTGTTAACAAACCGCCCATTCTTTTTCCTTTTCACTCTTCGTAAACAATCCATATTTCTCAAACGGAACTGTGCAAAATAGGAAAAGCGAACAGCAGCTAGTGCAGGTATCGACAAATACCAGCTCTAACTGCATAGAGGCATTGGACCATAAATGGTTGCGCATAACGCGGTGTACCGAACGTCTTTAAGTCACAGATTGGATTTCCTTATTTGGGGGATCCAAAACTTTAAATCAGACATATGTCTGATTTAAAGATCATGAAGACACAAACAGTCAATCATGGCCAATCACACTTTAAATGTAAACACAATACACGTGTGTTGTGTAACAACAAGCATAACTCCATGCAGGTATGTAAAGGCACTTAGGGCTTCTGCTGTCTTCCTAACCATCCCTGACGATTTGAATTCATCAACGAAACTGGTTGGACACAGCCTCTCTGACTTAACAGCCATTTGCTAATACACTGTATATGTATATATATATATATATATTGTGTTAACCCTTAAAGTGCTAATCACTGCTACAGTGCCGATTTTGCATTCGTAACACCCCATGCTAGCAAATAATTGGCATGCCAGAAATTCTCGCCGGCCAGAATCAGATGCGACCAGCCAGATGTGAAAACTGAGTTGTGCGCAAATTTCTGGCACGCCAGTTCGTCGTGCGAGAAAAATGAGCACGCTTACTTCGCATGTAGCACGCTTGAAATGTTTGTGGTCTCGACCATCAACACGCGCGAATTTTTTTCTGGCTCGCCTTTTCGACTGCACTGACAGCACTTTCCGCGAAGCGTACCACCAAGAGAACAAACGAGATTTTTGCGCTAAAAATATCCACCATAATCTAAATGAATATGCGCCCATGTTTGTGATCTTGATGCGTGGATCCTATGTCATGAGACATTGAGAGGAGAGATGTTTTTTTTGTGAGGAGCTGTTCTTCAAATTGGTTTATTTTCTTGTAGGACCAACCTTTAACTCTCAGCACGTCAAATTCCCAGTGTACTAGAACTCCTCTACTAGAACAGCGTGTCACTCAAACTTTTGAAGTGGCTGATTAAAGGCCGTCTCATATTCCTGGTGTTGTTTATTTACATGCAAGCACGCACGTTTTATTGTAGAGAAACGTCAGTTCTTGTCGATGGCTATTTCTATTTTGCGTTAAAAACGACTATTTTCCTTCTACGATCATTTAAATCAATGATCGGGCCGTTGTTTGCGACAATTTGAATGATGTAACTTTGGAAAACTGCCACGCAGGGTGATTTCATCGTCGCGGTCTCGATCTTTTTTTTCGTCTACCAGCCATGATCTTCAAATTGTTAGAATGCGGAGAACCTAGTCTATTTTAAGAAAGCTCTCCCATTGGCTGAAACAAAAGTATTTTTGGGGGAAACCCCGCCAAAACTGCCTCTATTTCAAACATCATTTTAGTCGGAAACTACCGAAGACGATTCTCTGGAATATTCTAGGTCAGTCAGGGGGCCGGAATCGATCACATGGTGTTCGCCATCCAATCAAATGTGTCGTTTTTCAACCGTTGATTCTTTCGGGACTACTCGCTACCTCGTGTTGTGAAGTCTTGCTTGAAAAGATGGGCGACATTTGTGTGAACACAAGTGGCGATTACGGACAATTTATAAAAGCAAGAAACAAAATTTAACTCTGTAAATTGGTAAGAATGATGACATACTACCAGTCTTTGCATACAATAGAGCAGACGGTCCATTTTTTTCACGGCAAGCGAGTTAAATACGCCAGCCGCAGGTAAAGCCCCATAAAAAAAAATTCCTGTTTCTCATCATTTTTTTTTTTTCAAAATTAGGGGCGGGAGGAAGGATTTTTTTTTTTTTTTAAACCAACACTGTAAAACCTAGACAACAACATTCTTTGTGTCAATGGGTAGCATAAGTATTATATATATTTGTGTTCACTTATTATAATAATAAATTAGCTGGGGGGGGGGTAAAATACCCAATTTCAATGTAACTACATCGTAAGGAAAGACATGTCATTATATCAAAGAAAAAATTATAATCTGAAAGTACCCAATATAGTATATATAACATTGGTTCAAAATACAACTGCACGATCGGTTTGCAAACTTGTTGCTCCAAGTCAAGTGTGCATCTAGACGGCATTTATGAGAAAATCAAAAATAAAATATTTTTGTGGGGCAGGACCAAAAATCGGGGCGGGCGGTGATGAGAAACAGGAATTTTTTTTTAAAGGGCCTAAACATGGCTCAGGTGAAAATACCGCTGCCGCATGTGATGATCATGTTGACAGTTTATCAGTGACTGCGATAAAGTGTGTTTATCGACCTTTTACTGCAGCAACAAACTCTACCGCTATAATTTAATGACAACATTTACACACGACCGATCTTAAGAAAAATTAAAGACGAACCATCATCCGTGACGCTAACCAAGGGACCGGTACCCATGCAATTGATTCACACAGTGACTGTGACACAGGCTTGGCCGTTTTGATCAATTCGTGATTGAGATCGATAGGCCTATATTCATTTTGTTAGGGTGTAGGACACGAGTTTTTCCTTAAATTGACAACGAAACCACATAGAAATGTAGAGAATGTCTTACTCAACAAAAGTCATGTGGATCAGTTTGCATGAAATGCAGAAATAAAGTTACGGCACTTTTAGTTTTACCACTCATCGCGTATTGTGCAAAAAAAAAATAAAATGACTCTGTTGCGAAGGTTACATGACGAGAAACGAGACCTGAAGCGGAGGGGAAACAAAGATAGTGAGCGAGGCCTGCTGCTGGCACACTATGCCCAGTCAAGGCGAAGAACCTGTTCATGCAATTCGGGCAGATAAAACGCAACTCGCACGGCTATTTGGCGTGCCAGAAATTTGAGCGCAAGAAATTGGCGTGCTATTTGCGATGGCACATCTAGACAAAAAAGCTTGCAACTGAGCACGCTCAAATGTGGTGCGCAATGCGAAAATGGCGTGCTAGCAAAAGGGACCCATATGCGAAATCGGTACTGTATAGTTGCTTTCTCATTACCATTAAGCATATAATGGTCAAATTGCTCATGAAGATACCTTTCATTCAAATACCAGCAAGCCTTGTCTGAAGCAAAAGGTATTCTTAGTCAACAGCTTTCCTTGGGACACTTTGCGCGCATTGCGCACAAAGTGTCTCCAGGAAAGCTGCTGACTCAATCTTAAATCAGCACTTTAAGGGTTAAGTTGGCACCCTTGGGACTGCACAAATGTGCACACTGAAGACAGGTGCCCACTTAGCGGCGGGTCAGCCTGATGGACCATAATAGTAAAGTACAAGTACATGTATATATGTACTTAGTACTCTGTAGGGGACTGTAAAGGGCATTCATTTAGAACAAATTGAAAACAACATCCTTGCATGCTTCTTTTTATTAACCAGTAATTTCCTAGCTAAATGACAACTACGGACTGAAAAAAAAATGCACTGGAACCATTAATATCAGTGTTAAATTTCACTTGAAAAAGTCTGTGCTACACATCCACTCCCTGGAAAATTACCCTGAGTAGCCAATGAACAAATCAGGGGTGACATGTGAGGTTAATCGATTATGTAACTCATGAACAGATCAAGAAAAACAGTTATAGTTTCACTGTTATGTTAGTTATACCTTGCAGTACATTACAAACAAGAAGTTTAACAGAATGTAATCACTCATCCAGAGCCCCCTAAGCCAGGTAAAGAGGTTTCAAAGGGATTAGTAGAGCAACATAATGCTAAGAAAACACAGTAGCACATGGCCTGTGCCTTTGCATCCTCCTGTTAAAAAGAAAAACTGCAGTTTGGCATATCATTGGGAAATATTTGAAGGATCAACAAAAGAAAAAGATTAAATTATGGTGCCCACTTAAGCAAATAAAGGTATACAAAATGCCCTTTCAGGCTACCCACTGCCCACATAGGATAGGTCCCCACTTAGCTGAGGGTTCATTAATATATACATACATATATATATATATATATATATATATATATATATATAAGGCTCCGAAACACGTTGAGTAGTTACCCGCTGAAGACCCTTTAATTTAATTGGGCTGATACAGCCTATGTCAAAATTTTACAGAGGAACGTGTGCAATATAGACAATAGTAATTCCATATATATACAGGTTAGACAGGGACAGGTTAGCTTATGGAGAGTAAAGAGTTAGAACTGCGGAATAGGATATTGACTACTAGGAAGTGGTTCTGGGCAAAAAGACACAAATACAATATATATATATATATATATATATATATATATATATATATATATATATATATATATATATATATATATATATAACATATGTTACAAGGACACAAATCCTGATCAATGACATTTCTGAACTGGATTTCTCATAAGCTTAGGCATGGCTCAACATTATCATCATTTTTGAATTAGTACTTTAATAGGGTACTAAATTTTATTACCCCCCTCCCTCCCCCCAAATTAGTACTTTATAAATGATGATTTCCCAAAAAACATCATAGCAACACTGCACAAAACAGGCCAAAAATTGACCATCATTTTCCATATTCTCTGAAAGTGTATAGACCCATTTAACCCTCTCCCCCTTGCATACTGTAAGTACTAATTCAAAAATGATGAAAATGTTGAACCATCCCTCAGTGATGCCTATAGACCATCTACTCATGATGGTTGAAGACTCTCCGGCCACAGGTTCAGTTTCCCGGTGGAGAATGAGCTTGGCCTGGATGTTGGGTACCTGAATGCCCTCAACCATGTCCCCAGTCACGTTCACAATAAGCTCGGGTGATCAAGCAATGAGGACTGCAATTCACACCATGACCACACTATTAGGAGGAGAAGTGTCTACGACATAGACTTTTTCTTGTCTCTCTCTCTCTCTGTTTTTTTGGGGGGGGGGGTTGTTTTCTGGGGTTTTTTTTTTTTTTTTTTTTGTTTTTTTGGTAAAAATTCAGGATTCTTTCAAAGGATGGGGTTGATATCTTACTGGTTACTTTTGTATTCTTGTATCCTCCTACAAACGCATTTCACAGCACAAAAAAATGACTCCATTACCAAATTGGTCACACAATATACATGTAATGAGAAATTCTTTCTTTCTTTCTCCTGCTCAGTGGTCTTGTGCCGTAATAAATCAGATCTGAAGGAAAATGAATGTGTAAGTTCACATAGGGGTGGGTGCCTCATGGTATGGGGGGAGGGGGGAATTTTCTGCAGGATTTTTTAAGCTGTCATGTTCATTAGTTTTTGTGGTGAAATGTGTGTCAAGAAGGATAAAACAATATGAAAGTAACCTTTGAAAAAATCATGAATTATTCACCAAAAAAAATAAAATAAATCAAAAAAAGAGAGACACACAAGAAAAAGTCTATGTTGTAGACACTTCTCCCCCCTCATAGTGTGTGGTCATGGTGTGAATTGCAGTCCTCAATACTTAACCGCTCCAGTGATCTGAATCAAGATCTGTGACAGCATGTACAGTCAGGATGCAAAATGTTTGTTTAGCCAGATAAAATGCAGCCATCTCCTGTGTATAGAGTGTATTTACATTAATTGGTTTTGTCAGGGACGTGCTATAGATGGACTACCAACGGGAGCGCTAATCCCTTTAGAGGTCAACTGGGCGCGACGACTACAAAGCGTGTTCAGTAGCGCCGCTCAAGTTGATCCCCCCTGCTCAGTCTGTTGGTTGTCCCATCTATGTTTCCGCCTTCAGTTGTATCGGGTTACTTACATTGGGTGTGCTATTGTACCAAGTTCAAAAACGGAGAGTTTTATGCGTGCGCAACCAGTCTCATCGTTTGAATCAGAACCGTGCGAGTCCATTGATGTGTTTTTCATTGAAATCGGCCGATAAAAGGGCTAGTTTTTTGCATTTTTTCTGTCCAAAATGATGCAAAGTTAGACAACTTGCGTGCGTAATAACTTCTTACGCCGTAATCAGCAACAAAAAATGTAGTTTTAGATGGATAGTGTATGCCGGTAGAACCATGATGGTGGTTTCATTTCTTGTAGCTGAGTCCGGTGTAACGCTAAATTTTGACTTTAAAATGTGGAACACAGTGAAAAATTTTGCACATTTCAGTCGGTGACGCGATTATTCTCGCCTTTCATTGCGTGACCTGGCCCACGAGACTGCCAGCAGCCAGCGCGGACCATGGAGTTGCGTTTGTTCAGCACTGAAGGTGCCCGCTCAAACACCCGATCACTTGAGCAGCGGCAACATAGATGGTACAAAGGGGGCCCCGCCATTGGTAGTCCATCTATAACACGTCCCTGGTTTAACCCTTTCCCCCTTGAATTAAGAATGAGTCAACAGCTTTCCTTGGCATGGGTTGGGCACTAAGTGCCTAACCCATGCCAAGGAAAGCTGTTGACCTGGGGCATGTGATCTTGATAAGTCTCATGTAGATTTCTCAGTCAAATTGTTTTTCATAACTGTTGAAATTAGTTGAAAACACTGAAGCAGACATTTGACCACCTGCCAGTTTTGGCCGGTTTAAGGGGGAAAGGGTGAAGCAGAAGGCTTGAAGTCTATGTCACAGTTTGTAAATGGGGCAGAACATACAGTAAAGACCACAGGGACTAAAATAGTTGTTCAAAGAATTACTAATTGTCTACCATGGAGAACTTCAGCTTAACCTGTTAACCTTACAGGTGTGTTTTTTTTTTTTTTTTTTAATTGTCACTATGATCTGACATATTCTCAAGTGGGCCATTCCACTCTAGTGAACCTGAGTGGGTTTAATGACTGTAAATGCAGTTCAACCTTTGGATGTGAGTTTGGGTGTATACTAGTTTATTATCAAAAATAAGCTGGTATTCTGCCACATTCGGTACATGTACATGGCTTGAGGCAAGAGTGCACCTATTGCTTTAAATTAGCAGAATGGCCCATTGTAAGCATTTTCATCCTTCCATGTGAAAAATCCCGGGGTTTCTTCCCCTCCAAGTTACAGCTCTCTCAGCATGTTCATACAGACATGTCTGTTCTTCCACAAGCATGCTTTAAATTCAGAGTTTTTTTCACATCTAAATATGAGCTCTTGCCCCACAGCACTAAGCAGCGTGATAATCACAGAATGAAGCATTCACATTTTTAACTCATTCCATACCAGTCCCTGATTTTTCTGCATATTCACCTAGATTTAAGATAACAATTACATATTTAAATTCCCCATGAAATGAGCTTTCATTCAAGTACCAACATGCCTATTGTCTTAAGTCAGTGGTTCTGGCACTGCCTGGCAAGTCATGCTGCAGTTGCCACAAGGGCAGTTGCAGCATGACTTGCCAGGCAGTGCCAGAACCACTGACCAAGGCCTGCGACCATAGTATGGAATGAGTTAAAAGGAAATGGGGTACACAAACAGAGCAGACATGAGAAAGAATCAGAGGACTGTGTGAACAACCCATGCTCAGATGACCTGGAAATATTCACCCAAAATAATTCCTATCTGGAGCCCCGATTCTGCTACATCTGTAATTAAACTATGATGGTTAGAGCAAAATGGAGTTCAGCTGATCTGAACTTTGAGCTCACAGTGTATGAATTTACATGTACTTTGGGTGTAATCATTTCAGGGTGACCTGAGCAAAGCTATTAATACAGGCCTATACTTTTGTTACAACATTGTGTGTGCTTATTGTCTTACTTTGGTACCATTAATTATCATTTTTTTATCATAGAGTCTTCGGTAAATGGCTTAAAACCTTTCATATTCAAATTAAAGGGTACCAAATGCAGGCCTTCACATCTCATCAGTTTAGCATGCCCAAATTAGGGACAATGCCACTAATTAAGACACTCCATGGAAAAAACACTTCTGCCCCAAACTCTCATACGGGCATGCCAGGCAGTTTAACTCCAGAAAGTAAGGTGGATTTGAGTCCTTTTATCTTTTAATTTGAGTTCATTGCTCGTTTTCTATGTTTCTGACCAGAACCTGCTTCATTTCAGCCTTTTACTCAACCAGACACAGAGTACGTATACCTATAAAACTTCTATGAACTTATTTGTACATGCTTTGGTGTTGCTGTTGAACAAATACATTGTCATGTATTTTCGTAAGCATTTGAGCACTTTTATATTTCAAAATGTATGAAGCAAAGTATCTTGAAAAGATGGTCTTACAAATGTGGGAGGTCTCTCACACCACTACATTGTTATTATCAAAATCTTGGGCTTTAATTTAGGCTATCTAAGGCCCACCTAAGACTTAGTTTTTACAAGTGCAAATGTCACTGTTGACAAACAGACAGAGACATAAAAGAAAACAACAGTATACATATATATATATATATATATATATATATATATATATATATATATATATATATATATATATATATATATATGTATGTATATATATATATGTATGTATATATATATGTATGTATGTATATGTATATATATATGTATGTATGTATATATATATATATATATATATATATATATATATATATATATATATATATATATATATATATATATATATATATATATATATATATATATATATGTATATATACTAAGACACTTTTTTGAGGGAGGGGGAGTTGAGTGGGTAAGGATTTTGTGTCTGCATGTGCTACATTATTATGAGTCAAGGTTTTAACTCATTCCATACCAGTCCCTGATTTTTCTGTATATTTACCTAGATTCAAGACAACAATTGTATACATATATTAAAATTCTTCATGAAAAGAGCTTTCATTCAAGTACCAACATGCCTACAGTCTTAAGTTAGTGGTCATGGCACTGCCTGGCAAGTCATGTTGCAGCTGCCGTAAGCTGTGACCATAGTATGGAATGAGTTAATTAGAATGTTCATGTTTTCAGAAGCACTGTAATGCAACACAACAGAATTAAGGTATTCAATACAACATAAACTCCTACATTTGTGAATGTAATCTTAATTGATTTTTTTTATTCTTTTTTTTTTTCATCTAATGAGGTTCTTATGATAATTCACAGTAGTTTGACTTATGTGGATCGATTTAAGATGTGATTGGCACTGAAAGAGTTAAGTGTTGTGGACATTGTCTGAATGCATCATCAGATCATGTCCCGTCATGTTGGTATATGGAATATTGATCAGTAATTTAGATTCTTTCACTCTCACATGAAGATGACTTGCCTCATTCAAATAGTACAAAACAGTTATTGTACAATAATTCAGATTGGGTTTCAGAATTTTTTTCTTTTTTCTTTTTCTTTTTTTTTTTTTTCATGATACATGTACCTTACTTTTACATTACCTGGTGTCATCTTTGGGTGGGTGTGACGCACAGGGCAAGACCAATCGTTGGCACTTCTGACATGCTTTGAATGTATAGCACCCTTTTCAGCAACATAATTAATTGTTTTTGACATCAATGTTCATTGCTAATAGTATTACGGTATTTGACTTACTGGTCTGTTGATGAAGTAGGAGTTAGACAAAGATTATACCTATCAACAAACTCATCTTCACCAAATGGGATTAGTCAGTGTGTTTACCGATCAACAAAACTGTCATTCATCAAATGTGATTTGTAGATCTGGTTGAAACTGGAATTAAGACCTGTGGCTGTACTCATAAAACCAAATGAAGTTTAAATAAAACAAGAGGGCTGTGTGAACAGCCCATGCTCGGCTGACCTAGAGATTCATCACACTTGTTGTTCTGTGAACTTGGGATAGGACAAAATAGGTAGACACTTATCAAAGGTACATCTCTACCAAGTTGGACACAAGTCTGGCCAAAACTATTGAAGTTATGACCTTTACAAGAAATCCTCAAGTTACACTTTCCTATTGCAACTTTTTGAAAGATTACAAAAAAAAAACAATCATTAAAAATCCAAAAATCACTGGAGCATGACCATTTGGACAACTGTGCTAGAAACCCACCCAAGGTACATTGCCACTAAGTTTGAAGTCAATCTGGATGACAGTTTTGGAGAAGAAGTCAAAAACGTGAATTAGCATAAGAATTCCCATTGACTTACCTAGTGATCAATAGGATGAGTTCATTTACCAACAAGTAACCGAATTGAAAAAATCATTAAAAATCAGGAATCCGCAGCATTGCCACCTAGCGAACATCATTGTTTGACCATTCCACAAGGAACATATCCATCACTTTTAAGCTTAATCTGAGTGACGGTTCTGGCGAAGAAGTAGAAAATAGCTATAACACCAAAAAAAATCATAAAAAATTTGCAGGGCCACCTGGTGAACAAATTCAGAACAAGGAGTCCCTAGGTGTCTTCCTGTGTGATATCAAAGCAATTGGGTGAGCAGTTTCGGAGAAGAAGATTTTTTAAGATTTGTCAAAAAAACAAACAAACAAAAAATCATTAAACATCCAAAAATCACTGGAGCATGACCAGTTGAAGAAATCTGGTAGAAACCCACCCATGGTACATTGCCACCAAGTTTGAAGTTAATCTGGATGATGGGTTTAGAGAAGAAGTCGAAAGTGTGAATTAGCACATAGACTTCCATAGTAATCAACAGGAAAGCTGCATTGATCGATAAGAACCCTAATTGAAAAAATCGTTAAAAATCGGGAATCCATAGCAATCCTACATAGTGAACAACTCCGTTTGACCCTTCTACAAGGAATATATCCACCATGTTTCAGCTTAATCTGAGAGACCATTCTGGAGAAGAAGTCGAAAATAGCTATAACACACAAAAATTCATTGAAAAAAAAAAAAAAATTGCAGTGCCACCTGGTGAATAAATTAAGAACTAGGAGTCCCAGGGCGTGTTCCTGTGTGATATCAGAGCAATTGGGTGAGCGGTTTCAGAGAAGATTTTTTAAGATTTACCCAAAAAAGAACCAAAAAATTCATAAAAAATCCAAAAATCACTAGACCGTGACCATTTGAACAACTTGGTAGACACCTACCTAAGGCACATCCCCACCAAGTTTGAAGTGGATCTGGCTGACGGTTTCAGAGAAGAAGTCGAAAATGGGAATTGTTGACGGACCATGAAGGGCCTTAAGACAAGCTCAGCTGACTGACAAGTCAGCTGAGCGAAAAATTGACTGTTACTAGGCTAATACTTGAGAAACTTTTCCTCTTTTTTTCTTTGACATTTATGTCCATTTTGAATAAATTCATAAGTATTGAACACTTTTATCCTAAACTAATTAGCACCTTCGTTCGAAGAATGTGGATGATTAACACTATTTTCTATGCCCAAAATGCAAAATGAGTGTTACCCTAGTTACAGTTCAATTTTTGAACTTAGTCTGAATTTTCAACTTAGTTTGTTTTATGAATATGGCCACTAGACAAAGCTTGTGACAGTCGATTGGATAGATCACCCTCCCTTGAAAGACAACATTGCTAGAGTACTTGGTTACAGACAAGTTAGATGCAAGGCTTTTGGTAGTTCCTCTAGATCTGCAGAGCATAACAAAATCTTTAAATTCTAAAGGGTCTCCTGTTTTGACCTGCAGGTTTGAATGCTACAAAATGTTTTGACAACATTTAACATTATGTTCTTTTTCACAGGTTATGGAACTGTACTTTGTCAGGTCCTTGGACACATTTGTTTACTTGGTACCATATTTTTAAGGCTTCAATTAAATGGAAAGGTGAAGTCAGTGTCACTTTTCCTATCATGTTCAGCAAAAGAAGTGCAGCTTGCAATCTCCCAAACTATTCATTTTTTTTTTTAACTGATGAGCTGCGCCATAAACAGATGTGCTTCTCATGACTTAAAAATCAGAATAACATCTAGGGCCTGTACTTTTCCATTTTTAACCAAAACAGAACGGAATAATGAGTTTTTGTCACCTCTGACACGGAATTTGCTGTTTTGCCTTAATGTGTTTTACATACAAAGAGAATTACTGAAACGGAATTTGGAAATTTCTGGCTGGTGAAACGGAAATTCTAGTTTTTTGAAATGGAAAAATACGGCCCTAAACATCCCTTACTCATTCACATATACCAATTATGCAATTTTACTTCCATCCATGGTCCTTCAACCACAAGACTTCATAGACCTATGTTATGCTTATATGCTAATGCACATCATTTTCCCTTCATTTTTGAGAAGTCAATGTGCATGGTCATTGAACATGTAAATTTTTTAAATGAGCCTATCTGGCAATTCGGTCATACTTACCTAAAGTGAGCATAACATGAAAAAAAAGGAAACAATAGGTGTCATTTTCAGACAAGGTGTAGATCCTACATTATGTGTGACATCACAAATTTCTACCATGAAAGGATTCATTCATCAACTCGGCAGGGTTAGTATTAGCTCTCCCAGTTTTGCCCCAGTTAACAAACTTCACATCTGAATTCCATTTAAATTCAAATTGATCAGCCTTAACATTCCATCAGTTCTTGGGTCTGCATAAACAGTACCATCATTTACTTAAAGTGTGTGTGTCAACGCACACTTTTTTGTTTTTCCTTCCTTCCTTCCTTCCTTCCTTCCTTCCTTTCTTTCTTTCTTCTTTGCCAGCAAATTTGTCCCACACTTTTCTCGAACACTATTATACATAGAAACTCCAAACTCGGCATGATTGTACCTCCATACAAGGAGTTTGACCGTTTTATACAAAGGAATGAAGATGTTTAAAATTATGCAAATTAGCAGCATTTGAAGTTTTAAATCTCGAATATCTTCAAAAGTATAATAGATAGAGATGTCATTCCAACTTCTCCTAGGGGGTTATTGACCATTGCGCATCCAATGAATTTAAAACAAACGTTGTAGCAATTTAAATTATGCTAATTAGCAGCATTTGAAATTTTAAAACTTGAATATCTTCAAAACTATTATAGATAGAGACGTCATTTTAACTTCTACTAGCGGGTTATTGACCATTGCGCATCTAATGAATCTAAAGCAAAAGTTGTAGCAATTCAAATTATGCTAATTAGCAGCATTTAAAATTTTCAAACTTGAATATCTTCAAAACTTTTATAGATAGAGATGTCATTTCAACTTTTAGTAGGGGGTTGTTGACCATTGCACACCTAATGAATTTAAAATAAAAGTTGTAGCAATTTAAATTATGCTATATAGCACCATCAGAAATTTTAAAATCTTGAATAACTCCAAAGCTATAATAGATAGAGATGCCATTCCAACTTCTACTCCTGTGTTATGGAATAGTTGTACATTACCATACCAATATGCTTTGAAGACACACACACTGATTTGCTATGCAGCAAATCATCTTTCCTAGTTCTATTATACATGCTTTAGGTACTGAAAATGTCAATGGTACTATTGGACAGGATACTGTATCCCTAGGCGTTAGGGCCCTGGCCATTGATTTTCCTACAAGAGACCTCTCTATTTTTCTTGATTTCTGAAGCCATTATCACCAGGATCACTGTTACAGGTCCCATTGTCAAGAGTATGTTACATTTTGGACTGTCCTCTTTGATCTGCTCGTAATAATCACATACTTAATGTCCCTGATCCACAAGACATCATGAAGATATTGTTGAACATAGTATTTGCTTGAAATGGACAAATTGGTGTGTAAAATCTATAACAGAATGCACTAATTTTAAAACAGAGTGTACATTTCATATCTCTTGGCTGGAAGGATCACCCCCGGGCCTCGCCTTTCCTATACGGTCCCCAGATTGACCTGCTCATTTGAAAAGCACCTATTCCAGTCTCACTGTAGTTGTTGATGCTGGCTATCGGGCAGCTGTCGTGCAATGTTTTATTTTGCGAGGTATATATGTTCGAATGCATTTTGTATGTAAACGGAGTGCTTCCCTGATATATGGGGTATTGCTGCTACTACTATTAGTACTACATAGGCCTAAACCAAGGGTGTGTGCTTCTCCTGATTTTGTTCCCTGTATAAGGACTAAGGTGAACAGCTAGTGAATTGTTGGGAGTAACAACAGGACACCAGAAATTTCTGGGTTATTTTTTGCAGATGACATTGTGCTCATGACAGAGACTCAAAAAGAATTACAGGATATATTAAGCATTGCAGGGGAATATGGAAATAAATAGAGGTTAGAGTTCAGCCAAGACAAAAGCCAAGTTATGACACCAGGAAAGAAACCAGATGGCAAAAGAAAATGGAGACTTGGGAAATTCCAAATTCTAGAGGGTAGCAAGCGCCTGATTGAAATCGGAGAGGTAGATGAATATGAGTATGTTGGGATAAAGATAAAAACAACAAGTAAAGGTATATTCAGGTATCATATTGAAAAGATAAAGCAGAAGGTGAATCATACAAAGGGAATGATAAAAGCTACAACAATAAACAGTTTTAATATTGCACTCACAGCTCAGGTGTTGTGGGAAAGAGTAGCGATACCAGGAATGCAATATCATTCACATGTTATTGAAGTAAATGTGGGGGGTGTCCAGGTTATGGAGAAAGCACAGAATGAAATGGGAAAATGGATTCTGGGAACACCACCATGTACAGCAATCTAGAAGCAATTTTAGGAGAGTTAGAATGGAATCTAGCATACATGACAAAATTGCAAAAGCCAAGTTAACTACAGGGGGATATTTACAATCAGTAAGCAAGGACAGGTGGTGCAGGAAAATATATAATGAAGCTATTACAGAACAGACAAGGTGAGTCAAAGGCATATAAGTTGGAAGAATGGCGTGAAATGAAAAGGTAATTATGATGAGGTTGACAATTGGAAAACATACATAGGGAAGGTAGTGACAGAAGGATGGAATGAAGACAGGAAAAAAGGAATGAAAGAAAAAAGTACCCTAAAGGCTTACAAGGATTTAGAGGCGGCAAAGAAAAGTACATGCTTGGATAGAGGGAAGGGATCCACACTTTTGTTTTAGGGTAGGGCAGGAGTTATCAATTTGGAGAAGAGAAGACAAATGGACTGCAAGTAGCAATGGTAAGTGTGAAGTTTGTTCCAAGAAGACAAATGCAACAGCAGACTATTAGTTGGTATGGTATGATGCATATAGAGATGAAGGAAAAGCTGAAGAAATGGCAGAATGAGGATCATAACTGTAAGGGCTTAGAGGAAGTTCTCCTCTTGGGAGAAGAAGACCGCGTGGCATGGATTTTGGGTTTGACAGGGGTTTACCAGGAGGAAAGAAAGGGGTCAGAACTGTACAGGACTTTCTGGTAGGGTGCTGGGAGAAAAGCAATGGAATGCCAGAATTATGAGACAACAGAGTTAACTGGATCAGTACCTAACAGGTTTTTAAGAAGGAAAGGATAGTCCTTATCAGGGCTCCAGTGACTGTGCACAGGACATGGGAAATGCCCAAGCCTTAGAAATGGGGATAGGATCAGAGGGACAGTGTTTTTTTTTTCCTCTGCCACATGTATCAGATATGATACAGGACCGCAGCAAATAAGTGGAGTGCCACAGCATTATTATTAATACTACTGCTACTATAGGTAACTGTAACAAAAAGCTACTGAAAAAAGTTCAAAGACTTCACAAGGTTGGGGCATATCTAGTGTCAAATGTGCAAGGATTTAAAAGCTACAAGGCTTTACTTCACAAATTAAATTGGATGTCTATTGAACAAAGGATCTTCTTTCGAAAAGCACTTTTAGTATACAAATCACTAAATGATATGGCACCACAATACATGTCAGACATGTTCACATATGTAAAAGATAAACACAGTGTTAATATACGTGCTGCCCAAAACAAATTTTTGTACCTTCAGAAACCAAAGACCTTGTCTATGAAAAAATCATTTGGTTACAGTGGAGCAATTGTATGGAACAAACTTCCTCAAGAGGTTAAATGTGCCATGAGCCTATCAGATTTTAAGAAGAAATGTACTAAATATGTTATGACATGTATCAGCCCATAGATCTTTGTAACATTTTCAACTGTTTACTGTGTCTAACTGAGAACTTTGTTGCATCTTACTGTAACTGTATTGTATTGTAGCTCTTTTACTTTCAGTTATTGTATTATACCTCTTATACCTTGTGTTGACAGTCTCTGTCAGCTATACATGTACATATCTTGATGTATGCTTTGATTTGAGGGCCTCAGGGGAGATTAGCATGCAAATGCTAACTGAGTCACCCTCAATAAATAAAGTCTATATATATATATATATATATACTTCTATGTACTTCTCAAGGCTCTTTATTTCCCTTTGACCTCAACTGAGGTATGGGTCATACAAAAAGTTACATTTAGATAAATAAAAAGGTACATATGATAGGCGGTCAAGCATGCCAGACTAATAGTACCATTTCAGTATGATCTTCCATTGTTCCAATAATATAATACAGTGAAACCTGTTTTGAGAGACCACTGTGTTGAAAGACCACCTGCCTTTTCAGACCATGTTTACTATGTCCCTTTTGCTATCTTTCCCATGTTATTATACCTCCATTGAGAGACCACATGCCTTATGTGACCACTTTTTGGCTTGCTCTAGGGGTTGTCTCTCAAAACAGGTTTTACTCTATATAATTTGTGAGGTGAGAAGTGAAGGAGCCCCAGTGCCACCATGAAGCAGGACAAAATTTTACCTCCTTCCCCAGGGTGGCACTCAGTAACCATTATAAATAATCCAGGTATAAATTTACACAGTCTACACGAGATTTTGGCATTTGACCTCATGAGTGACTGGAACTTAATTGTATTATGATTAGGTCTGAAATATTTGGGTATGTACTCTAGTCATAAAACTTCTAATTCTTTACATTCAAATAAACAGTGAAACCGATCTCCTGTCTGCTGCTTACTACATAAATTACAATACAATGGTACCTGTCTTGAGAGACCCCTCCAATGAGAGACCACATATCTTTTTAAGACCGCTCTCTCAGAACACTGTGCTATCTTTTCCATGTTATTATACCTCTAATGAAAGACCACCTGTTTTGAGAGACCACATTTTGACCTGCCCTAGGGGTGTCTCACAAGACAGGGACCAATGTACACATATCTTTGATGTCTTGGTATCTTGTAAAATGACATCCTTTCTCTGCTGGTAATTCATGATTTTAAGTCCTAAGTTTATATAAAATGAAATGCCACCTGTGTAAGGAAGATCAGTTAAATATTCCTCAAAACCAAATTCCTGTTTAAACAAACTATAGGGCCTACTTATAACATATTGACAGCCACTCTTGAACTTCAGCAGGCCAATCTTGTAAATACTGATCTTTAACCCTTTGCTTGATGTTATTGATAACCCATTTACTGTTTACATTGGTAGAATTCCATAAATTACTTAAACCACAGTTGTTCAATATATTATGACTATATCTCATCCATGCAGGGACTGCTGGTTCCATTAGCCAATTAGCCAAATGCTAATGTTTCATTCATTTGGCTTAAGAAATTTGCAAATGACTAATTTATTTTTAATGTGAATTATATAAGAGCGAGGCAGAATTCTGCAGTGATTACTCTTTTATTTGCCGATTTGGCTACTAATTTTGAACTCCTAGATCTGTCCCTGCCATGGAGACCTGCTAGTATTGCCTTGATAAAAATTAAATAAGGAATCACAAACTTTACATGACTATTTGACTGGTAATCACCCACAAATTTATGTGAGTACCTGGACACCATACTTCTGCATTGCCAAAATGTGTATACATACTTCTTGCCATCCCAGCTCAGAATGCAACGAACCTGGATTTGTACCAGATACATTGTGAGGGCTCCTGTTGCAGTCAAGATGCTGACTGACTTTATTCATAGTACTGTGTATACAAGAGCCCAAGTGACTACTGCCATGCAAGAGACACTTATTACATTGAAAGAAACAACAATGCAACACTGATATTTCTGAACAAACGCATTCACCATGGAGAAACTATTTTTGCTTTGCGCAGCAACTTAGGTGCCCTGGAATGGAATAAGAATGTTGGAAGGGCATAAATCAACAGACCCCTTTCTACACCATTTCAGAGGGGTGGCCCACCCCCATCCCTCTTCAGTAGCACCCCTTTGCCCCCTTTGAAGTTTCTCCTGCACCCTGCCCCTATTTATTAGCTGAATTGAAGGATATATATGGTATTGTACCATATTTTTGATACATTTTTGCATTAAAACCTCGCAAAAAAAAAAACAGAGCCACTTGTTTCATTCTACCAAATGAATAATCAGAAGAAGTAATAGCACAATAAGATTTATACTCTTTGTTGTTACACACCTGTAGGCTGCAGGCATAGCTGCCCTTTTTCAGTGAGCTTTAAGCTAAAAGAGCCCTTTTCACATATATTCTGCTGGAATAGTGCCCTTTTTAAATGATCTACGTTGGTCCTATCAAATTCTAACTGAGGGTCAGATCAAGAGGGCTTCAACAAGTGTGTGATAATCCTGAGAGACATCTTCGGAAGAAGAGATACAAACAAAAGACATTTACATGTAGGTATGTGAAAAGGGCATGGGACCTACTTGCACAAAGTGAATGGCACAAAATGCAGTTTTAAGCGACAGTGGTCTCGATGAATCCATTAAAGACGATTACCAGTACTGGAAAACTGTTTAAATACAGGTACAGACTTCTATGCTGCTTTTGGTGACAGTAACACTGAGGACTTTGAAGGCTTTGATCTGAATGCTAAATACATAATTGAAAATAAACGTGTGTAGTATAAACTTTGTGTGTAAAATTATGCCCCCCCCCAAAAAAAAAATAAATAAATAAATAAATAAATAAATACATACATACATACATACATACATACATACATACATACATACATACATACATACATACATACATAAATAAATATAAAAAAAAGACAGCACTTGCAAAGATATGTATGTTCATGCCCATATGTGAAATTCCCAACAACCACTGCAAAACAGATGATTTCATAACTGGATGGTATTACTAAATTTACATACATAGCCTATACAGACCATTGTGGTCTCCTTGCATCCGGTACACATCAGTGAAATAAATCAGTTTAATTTACAATACATGTTATTGTCAATGTTGTTTATAGTGTAAATAGATGAAAAAGCAGAAGGATGAAAGCAGATTACCACTGCAGATGTGTCTGCCATATGACTGCTTCAAAAATTTACTAAAGCACCATATCACAATATCTGTTTTGTCTTTCTATAGAAACACTAAATCGTTCACCATGTTCCCAGTCACAGGCAAGCACATATACTGAACCCCAATGAAAAGTATCCACATAAAAAAATTAACACATTAATTTTGTAAGTTACTAAGTACTGTGTGTGCATATATGCATGGTTTGGAGCCTACATCAGGGTCATTCAGGACAACTTTTTAACTTTTGCTGGGTTGTTACATAATGCATGTGACTTTTGTGCACCGAATATGGCTTCTGACCACCACTCCTATTGGATGGCTAAAATGACCTGATGTTTTCAGTGGCTTTAAAAAGGGATGTTCAGCCAAGAAAAAAGCCAGTGGTCTCAGGTGTGTTGAGCCGATCATGCCGCGTCTGAGCCAAGGTCAAAGACACCATGCTTTGGGGCTTGCAGAGGGTGGAGTCCCAATCACTCAAATCGCACAAAGAATAGGGTGTACTCGGCGCACCATCCAACGACTAATTGAACGGCAACAAGAAACTGGATCCGTAGATGATCGGCCTAGGCCTGGCCGAGAAAGAGTGACAACACCTGGCCAAGACCGTCACATCCGGCTGATGCACCTGCGAGACCGTTTCCGTACAGCAGCCCAAACAGCCCATGAGACTCAAGGGGTGAATCACCGTCCTGTCAGTAGTTCTACTGTGGAGAGGCGACTGAGGAGCAGTGGCCTAACAGCCAGAAGACCTTACAGGGGTAACCTGCTGACCCAACCCAGAAGAGAAAGACGACTGCAGTGGTGTAGAGCACACTCCAGGTGGACTCGCCAGCAGTGGAATACCGTCCCTTTACTGACGAGTCCCGTTTTTGTGTCAGCAGGGCAGATGGCAGAGAACGTGTGTGGCGCCGGACTGGGGAGAGATATGCAGATGCCTGTGTCTGTCAGGCAGATCGATGGGGTGGACCCTCTGTCATGGTGTGGGCAGGCATCAGCAACCGCTACCGGACACCCCTAGTGGTCATTCAAGGGATCCTCAATGCTAGGCGGTACATTGATGAGGTGCTGGAGCCGCACATGGTCCCATTTATGGAGCAGCATCAAGATCTGGCGATCTTTCAGCAGGATAATGCACGTGCACACTCTGCAAGATTAACAATGAACTTTCTCAATGAGAACAACATCAATGTCATGGAATGGCCAGCGTTCTCACCCGATCTGAGCCCTATTGAACATTTGTGGGATCAGTTAGGCCAAGGTATTCAACGGAGGACACCTAGGCCTACTACCCGAAACCAGCTGATCCAAGCTCTGCAGGAAGAATGGAATAATGTTCCCCAACACAGAATTCAAACCCTGGTCAGCAGTATGCGCCGCAGATGTATAGCATGTGTTGATGCTCGAGGTGGCCACATCCCATATTGAACAGAAAAATTTGTGTGACTTTCAATTAGGGCAGTTAATGACATTTTTTGCCTGTAAGTGACGTTAATGTCGGTAGAGCGTGACATTATTTTTACGCCAGAAAAGTGAATGCTTTGTTAAGTTCTAAGCACGTCTAGGTATGAAATGTTTCAAGTATAAACAATAAAATACTTCAAAATTGGCATGTGGATACTTTTCATTGGGGTTCAGTATATGTATGCAGCAGGTATCTGCCCATAGTCTGCATGGCCTATGTGGTTTATGGTCCACCCACAACAAATAGCCAGAAAAAGTACAAACTCCCAAGTTAATTTAGCAGTTACTTAGGATTAGCACGAGTGCAATCAATGTCCAAACAGCCAGGCCAAGAGGCCTTCACTCCGGGAGAATATGAGGTTTCTACACTGGCCTTTAAATTAAAGTAACATCCAATACATTGAATAGTTTTGCAGTCAAAGTTATCAAATTTACGAGGGTATTTCAACTATAGACAACCATTTAGCACAATAAATTTGGTGTTTCTTGCCAGAACAGTCTTTAAGTTACAGAAGTGCAGATTACAATGGAAACTAATGGTAATACACATACCTAGCCCACCTGCCTACAGAGTCCTCCATGGCGAGCCCACATGAACCAGCTGATCTTGACCTTACCTATTCACCATATACCATACTAGTAGGTGTTGTGTCATTTTTAACTTTCAAATATACTTACAAAATTTCTTCTGCAACTTCTCAATAATGTCTAAATTTTCAAACCCCCAAATTTCTACCACTACCACTGCTAGGCACAGCAAATGAGACAAAGTTAGTCTCTTTGGAAAGATCTTGTTGAGAGCAAAATAAAACTGTTTTACTTTTTTAAATATGTTGATTAGAAAAAAAGTTATGGCATTTTTGTGTGACACTAGTTAGGCTGTTTGGTCCATAAATCTCCATAACAAAAACTGTGACCTTTTGCCCTTTGTTTTTAGTCTGTTGTTTGTATGCTACTTCATGCTAAATTCAATTGCCTGTGATTCACTGATTTTTTTAGACTGCATGGCAAAATAAAAAGTGACAGGATAACCTTTTTATTTGCTAGGTTAATTATAAGATTATTTGCATATGCAGATTGTGTGAATTATCTTAGTCCAGTCAAAGGGTTAATAACACAAATACATGTATAGACTAAAGTAAAGGGAAATTTACACAAAAAATTAATTTTCAGGTGGCATTAAAAAGTTACACAATGATCTTCTATCCTTGTCATATTGACTTTAGGATCATTTCAGCATGGGGATTATATTAATCCAGTCAAAGGATTAACACAAATATAGACTAAAATAATGTGAAATTTACTACTACCACTTGGCATGACCATGACCACTTTGCAAAGTTCAAAGCCCTCACAGGCTCACTGACCTCAGGTTGTTTTATCTGTCACAAATTGCTACTCCTACTGAAAACACACTTTGAATAACCCACGTGGGAGTATACAAGAAAAATGGCTTAATTGGCCTCTTAATAACCGAATCCACAAGTCAAAATGTTCCAGTGGTCTTGCCTGATGTCCTGCAAGGCTGTGGGTATATTTTACAAAGAAATACACTAGGGAGACATATGTTTTCCTCAGAAACTGCCTGCAGAAACCAGGGAAACACTTTGTATGAAAAATGTTGAAAATGAAGTTTTTCAGTCACGCTCAGATCTTTAAATGCTCGGTCAAAAGGGGAATATATATACATTTCAGTCAATTTTTCAAAGTTTGCAGGACTTTCTATTGCTCTTCATGCCCACTCATGCATTTCACACACATGTACATGTACACTATTAAGCCAATTAGTATGACCTGAAACTAAAACACTCACGCACCTGAGAGTTGTTCCATGGAACCAAGGAGCATATAGGCTCCTTGCTGGAACCATGAAGGAGGACTAAAAGCTTTTTCCCCGCATAGGGGGCAGTCATTATTTACCTGGGGGGGGGGGGGGGGGGGGGGGGGAGACACAAAATTACACCTGCTCCTAATAGGGGCGTCATCAAATTGTAAATCAGTATATATAACAGTCATACAACAATTACCAGTATAAGACTGGGGAGTCACAAAATTCTGCAGACTTGCTGAAGGGGGGAGCACAAATTCTTGTCGCTTTTTATGGGGGAGGGCAGAAAAACTATGATAATATGCCATCCCAAAATCCCAAGCCCCCACCCCCCGGGAAATAATAACCTTCCCCTTATGAAACTGAAAGCTCCCTGCATGCTACAGCCTAATGCTCTAAACACTTTTTCTCTCTCTCTCTAGTGTGGGCCACCTGTGTCACACAGGACCAAGGCACAAAAGCTGAGAGCCACAGTATTATTTCCAGTGATTAGGCCCCATAAAAAATATTACTTGTTTATCATTACCATCTGCCCCTTTATTTTCCACTGCCCCTACATTTCAGTTTACATTTTATTTTCCCTAAAGTCACACAAGTTTCAAACTTTGAGGAACAAAGTCGATGCTCAATTAGTTCCAGTTTATATAAAATATTATTTTACCACTACTCCCCTACAGTAAGTCTTAGCGTTGCAGACTGCCAAGCTGGAGACAAGCAATGATTTTCTCATTTGTGGCAACACCCTCCCCCCCCAAAAAAAAATCAGACTAACATTTTTCTCAGCCTCTCTTTGGACTTGTAGCTTGATCAGATGATGTGATCTTCACCTTTCCTGGTGTTTATTTATTCTTTGATAGAATTTGGATGACCCACATGTCTGTCTATAACCATACCCATCAGATCTCTATAAAAAAAAATCTAACACACAAGCCCCCCATTTTCAGAGGTCCCTTCACTCTATCTAGCACTGACTGTTCGCATTTTATGAGCTTCAAAGGAGGGAGAGGGTCATTCCTGAAAAATGCCTATTGTTTACATGTATTGAGCTATATTTCAAGTGGCAGTGTGTCAAACAGCATTTCAGCCATATATTTGAAATTTTCAGTAATGTTTAAGCTTAATTAGGTACTATCTGACTTAATACTTTTATCAATCTGATTTGATGATCACTTACTAAAGTTTAACATTAATTTCTAACATTTAAAAATGTAGAAAGTATGGAATTTTTGTTAGTTTTGGTAAGTGGTTGGCAGTTTAAGTGGAAGAGTTCAAGTTAAAGTAATTTTGGAGGGAATAAAAAAAAATTAGGAATTTTCATTAGTTTTGGTAAGTGGCTGGCATTTTTAAGTGGAATAGTTCAAGTAAAATAATTGTTAGGAAATATCATTAGCTTTTGGTATGTGCCACACAGCTGAAGTGAAAGAGAGTATGTTAAAGACGTTCGGTACACTGGTCAAAAGAATTTAGAAATCTCTGGTTTTTGGTGTGAACAAAGATTTTGGCATTTGAAACAGAATGCAAGCAAAAAACTGGCATGTCACGGTGCTACTTTTGTCGCTAGGTGGCGATACATGTGAGGACTACAGAAATTTGACAGCAGCCATTATATATGTGGGTAAAAGCAAAAAACAAATTAAGGATGCATAACTATGCATAAAGTACCTCGATATGAGTGTTTGCAATGTATATCAAGCCTTTTAATAACAAATATGTAGACAAAACATGCTGGAATGTGACTTTAAATTCATCTCGTCTTGCAAAAATGTATAAGTGCTCACAGTATTTTGTAAATTTGAAATAGAAAAAATATTTACAAATCCCTGAAAAATTGTAGGGGGTTTCCAAAATATATACTGATTTCATTGATTAACAAAAAAAGGTATCATACAGTGCTATTTTTTCTGCAATTGTACAAAGAATTCATGCATGTTGACTTAATTTGTTCTAAGTTCATAGGTAAAGGTATCCATTCATTGTCTCACTTCGATACCATATCAATATACAGTTATGTAGCTCAAATGAACGGCAGTACGTCGTTAATTTTACATTCCAGTCATAATATAAACTTTCATAGTTTTACTTAGAAGAGGCAAACATTTTAAGATTCTCTCCATAGTGCAATACAGCAATGTGGAAAAAAGAGGTAAACATAAGAATATCAAAATTATAGTTGCCTTAATACAGTGTCGAATGGTAGCACAGGCAGCACATTATCAAATATGCCTGTGCCACCTTTTGACGCTGGGGTATTACTCTGTTGTTTTTTTCCAGTTGGGACAGCGTTTATCGTACCACATTCACAAGAAATGGACAGCACACTGGCCAAGCCATATCGTTTTTCTGATTCTGTTTTTTTTTAGGGACAATGTTTTTCTTTACATTCCTTGCATACAAGAGTATCGGCTAGTACACTTAGTTCCACTATTTTGCGACCTTCATCCCAGTTATAACTGTCAGTGTTTACATGTACATGTGGCATTTGGGGGGTGGGCGTGGCACTTTCGACGGTGGCTTGGTCAGCGTTCGCTGATTGTGTACATGCGTTTTGGTCTACCACTGTCGTGTTTCGACGTATTCTGCCTTGTTTTAAAGTATTTAGTCCTTTGTTTTGGCATTTGTTAACAAACCACCCATTCTTTTTCCTTTTCACTCTTCGTAAACAATCCATGTTTCTGGAACGGAACTGTGCAAAATAGGAAAAGCGAACAGCAGCTAGTGCAGGTATCGACAAATACCAGCTCTAACTGCATAGGGGCATTGGACCATAAATGGTTGCGCATAACGCGGTGTACCGAACGTCTTTAAGGGATTGAGGAAAGTAAATGGTAGGAAATATTGTTAATATGTTAAATTTGGTAGGCCTATATGTTTGGCTGTTTACTGATTAAGTGAAAACACATGCAGAGAATGTAAATGTTAGGAAACAATGTTAGTTTTGTTTCATATCGCACAGCTGAAGGGAGACAATTGCAGCACTGAGGAAAGTACCTGTCATGAAATACTGTTACATTTAGTACATGTTTGGCTGTTTAAGTGATTCAGTGAAAACACAGTGAATATAATGTCATAGCAAAGACGCCATTTTGAAAACCGCGGGAACTTTGAAGTTGTAAAAGAAACTTGATTACTTAAAGATGTCGGGCCGAGGGTTGACACGGAGGATGCTATGGAGGGTACAGGGGTTCAGGAGGGTAGGCAGTGGGGGACAGGTACGGAGGGTAGGGGCGAGGGTTTCGTGAGTGCAGGGGCAGGGTCAGGGGACCAGGGATGGGGGCAGGGATGACCAGGGTCGAGAGGAGTCTCAGGAGAGCGGGAGGGAGGGTGAGGGTCCAGGGTGGGATAGATTTATAGAGTGCAGGGAGTGTGGTATGTGGGAGGATTTTAGTGCAACAGGGATAACGTGTACATTTGAGGAGGCGCAGGAGGATAGCTTTGTGTACACATGTGGGAGGTGCAGGAGGGTAGAGACCCTAGAGTTACAGTTGGCAGCCCTGAAGTTTGAGCTGGAGGAGGCTAGGGATAGGGCCAGGGCTGTGGAGGGCAGTGAGGTGGTGGGAGGGAGGAGGCGAGGCAGGCAGCAGGCTGTAGGGACGAGGGGGAGATTAGGGAAGGAGGGGAGGGGCTAGCGGAAGGTAGGGCCAGGGCTGTGGAGGGCAGTGAGGTGGGACAGGGGGATGGTGGGAGGGAGGAGGCGAGACAGGCAGCAGGCTGGAGTGAGGAGGGGGAGAGTAGGGAAGGAGGGGAGGGGTTAGTACAGGCAGCAGAGAGTAGTGAGGAGGAGGGGAGGGGAGAGAGGGTCAGACAGGCAGTAGTGGTGGGAAGTAGTATTGTAAGGAGGGTAGACCGGGCGTTCTGTAAGCAGGATAGAGGGAATAGGGTTAGGGTGTGCTTACCAGGGGCGAAGATTAGGGATGTGGAGGAGCGTATAGAGGGGTTAGTCAGATCTAGTGGGGAGTGTCCGAGGGTGGTGGTAAGGTAGGGACTAACGACCTAGCGGACAGAGAGGAGGGGGAAGGAAGGGGCAGGGTGGGAACAGAGGTAGTGCTGGGGAGGTACAAGAGGCTGCTAGACAGGGTAGGGCAGTTAGATTGTGAGCCTCTTGTGAAGGGGATTCTGCCCAGGTTGAGAATGAGTGGGTGGGAAGCTAGCAGGATTATAGCAATAAATAGGCAGCTGGGAGGGTTGTGCAGGGAGAGAGAGTTTGCCTTCAGGGATGTGTGGGAGGACTTTGCAGGCAGGAGGGAGATGTTTGCGTGGGATGGTTTGCACCCGAGCCAGATAGGAGGAGACAGGTTAGGGCAGGTGTATGGTGAGTGGGTGCAACAGCAGCAGGAAAACTAGGGAACCCAGCACCCATTCAAGAGGCTCGGACTGGCAGGGAGGGAAGAAGAAAGAAAGGAGAAAGGAAGGACCAGGGGTCAAGGATTAGAGTGGGGTATGTAAACTGCAGAGGAGTTAGAGGAAAGATGGTTGATATTTGCATGGTAGCTGAGGAGGAAGACTTTGATGTAGTGGCCCTGACAGAGACACATTTAAGGGGAGGAGAACAGGACCAATTAGAGATACCTGAGGGGTATAACTTCACAGGAAGAGGGAGAGCAGTAGGGCAGAGAAAGGGAGGAGGGGTGGGTTTTCTCATTAAGAAGGGAGTGAAGTGGCACAGGGTTGGGATTGAAGAGGATGAGCGCAGTGAGATTAGGAATGAGATACAGTGGATAGGAATAGAGTCACAGAGGAGTAAGATAGCACTAGGGGTAGTATATGTAGGCAGAGAGGGATTACCAGAGGAATGGAACGACCAAGTGTATGAGCAGTTCAGAACACATGTCAACAGTGTACAGGAGCAGGGATACAGGGTTGTGGGGGACTTCAATGGTCACATAGGAGATGGATTAGATGGGATTGATGGAGGTGATAGAGATCAAAACAGGAATGGTAGGAGGCTGCTTAGCTTCTCTAGGGAGTTTGGGATACGGATTTTGAATAGGGACATGCAGTGTAAAGGAAAGTGGACATGGGGTGCAGGTGACAGGAGGTCAATCATAGATTATGTGCTGGTAGACGAGAGAATGTTAAGGGATATTGAGACATGTAGCATTGATGAGGAAGGGCATATGGATATTGGGAGTGACCATAATTGGATAGTTGTGAATCTTAGGTGTGTGAAGAAAGTGAAGAAACAAGGGGGCGTCAAATGGGTTTGGTGTGTTGGTAAGGATACTGACTGGGAGGCATACAGACAAAGACTACATGATGAGCTGAGGGGGTGGGAGGAATGGTGGGTGGAGAGTGAATCAGTTGATATTCAGGGAATGGCAGATGACATGAGGAGAGTAATATTCGAGGTTGCAAAGGACGTAATAGGAAGGAAAAGAGTACCAGTAGAGAAGAAAGGGTATAGCATAGATGCAGAGATAAAGATTGCAATTAAAAATAGGAAGGTTAAGAATAAAGCTTGGAGGTTTGCTAGGAAATACAGACAGCAGAATGAAATAGCTAAGGCTGAGGAGGAGTACAAGGAGGCAAGAATGATCGTACAGGAGATGAGGACACAGAGAAGGATAAAGAGGAATGATGAGATGACGAAAAGGGTTCTGTCAAGTGGAGGTGACTCATCGGCAGTTTTTTGGGAAACAGGTGTTAAGAAGGAAGAGAGTAGGAATTGGCAAGCTTAAACATAAAGGAAAAGTAGTAGAGGAGGAGAAGGATATAGAAGTGGCATCGCAGGAACACTGGGATGAAATTAATAACCCACAGTGGGGGGCGGGGGAGCCACCTAGTGGTAGAGTAGAAGCAGGACCTGACAGGTGGGAACAGGAACTATGCAAGAGAATTGAGAGAGTAGAAATTGAAATAGCAGTGGACCGATTGAAAGTAGAAAAATCCCCAGGGCCAGATGGGGTACTAAATGAGTTTATAAAGAAAGGTCCGGAAAAATTGTGGGAGAGTATGAAATTTTTGTTTAATTTGGTTATTGAAAGAAAGGAAGCCCTAAGAGAATGGAGGGAGCTGAAGATGGCATACATCCCAAAGAAACGATCAGTGGATAGCCTAGATCAGTGCAGAGGGATAGCATTAGCCTCAAATATAGGAAAGATTTTTGCACGTGTAATGTACATGAGACTGGGGAGAGTTGTGGAGAGGGAGGGTTTCTTAGGAGAGATTCAGAATGGTTTCAGACCAGGCAGGAGGGTTGTCGATCATGTGTTTACATTATCACAGGTGCTAGAGATAGCAAGGAAAAGGAAAAGAAAGGTGTACATGGCCTTCCTTGATGTGCGGAAAGCTTACGACAGGGTTTGGAGAAATGCACTGTGGGCTAAAATGGAAGGGCTAGGCTTTGGAGGTGGCTTTCTGGAAGTTTTAAAGGATTTGTATGCAGATATAAATTGTAGTCTCAGTATAGGAGATGTGGAAACTCACGGGGCAAGGTTAGACATCGGGCTAAAACAAGGTTGTGTGTTATCACCGATTTTGTTTGCCATATACATGAGAGAACTGGGAACTAAGCTGATAGAGAGCAATAAAGGAGTAACAATAGGAGGAGAAAAGATACCAGGGTTGTTCTTCGCTGATGACATTGTGTTAATGGCAGATACAGGTAGAGAGTTACAGGAACTTTTGAGGATAGCAGGAGACTATGGAGAAAAGTGGAGATTAGAGTTTAGTGAGAAGAAAAGTCAGGTCATGGTCTTGGGGCAGAAGAGAAGGCAGGAGGAGAAATGGATGGTAGGGAAGTTTAGGATACCAGAGGGTCAAGAGAAAGTCATCAGAATTGGAGCGGGTGAGGAGTACGAATATTTAGGGGTGATCATTAAGGTCACAGGACAGGGAATGTTTAAGTACCATGTTGAGAAAATCAGACGGAAGGTGAATAGAGCAAAAGGTATGATAAAGGTCACAGCAGGGAACAGCTTCAATAGATCATTCACAGGAAGGGTGCTGTGGGAACGTGTAGCCATACCTGGGATGTTGTATGGGATAGATGTAATAGCCATTAGTGAGAAGGATATTGAATGGATGGAGAAGGCACAGAGGGAGATGGGGAAATGGGTGCTTGGGGCACCACCGTGTGTAGCAACAAAGGCAGTGTTGGGAGAGTTGGGATGGTTACCCATAAGAGATAGAATAGCTAAGGCTAGGCTAGGCTACTGGGGATATTTGCAACAGGTGAATGAAGAAAGATGGTGTAGGAAGGCGTACATTGAGGCTGTTAGTGAAAAGACAAAATGGGTTCAAGAAATAGACAAGTTAGCTGAGAAATATGAGCTGAAAGGGCCAGATGAAATTGAAGTGGCGTGGAAATCCTATATAGGAAAGGTGATCCAAGAGAAACGTGGAGCAGTGGAAAAGAGGGGTTGAGGAAAAAAGCACATTGAAAGCATACAGAGTTGTAGACAAGCCAGTGAAGACTAAATGTTGGGATGGTAGCAAGGGTTCTAGACTGTTGTTTCAGGGCAGAGCAGGAGTGATCAATCTGGAGAAGAGGAAACAGAAGTGGACAAATGGGAGTGATGGGAAGTGCAGGGTGTGTAGGGAGGATGTGGATGAGACCACTGATCATATGATGACATGGTGTACAGGTTATAGAGCGCTTACAGACCAGCTGTTTTTACAATGGAATACAAGAGATGGGCAGTGTAAACGTTTAGATTAAGGGACATGGCAGAGAATGATAGGTTAGCATGGATACTAGGATTGAAGGGCGATTTTCCAGGAAGTAGAGTTGGTTTAGAGTCAGTGAAAGGCTTCTTGGTGCAGTGCTGGGAGAGTTGGAATAATATCTTAGGATTAATCACGGAAGAGAATAGAGGACAAACTTAGCAAGGGAAGGGAGAAGGTAGCCCTTATTAGGGCTCCCATGACCCTGCCAGGTGGCATCATCAGCAGGGGCTGTGGGCATGCCGAGCGCAAAGTTGCGACAGTGGGATAGGGCTTGCTTGCTTCTTCTTTCTTTCTTTTTTTTTGAAGGCCACCTGACTAGCTACTAAGCTAGCCAGGACCGCGGCAGATAAGCGGAGTGCCACAGAAATATTATTATTAGGAAACAATGTTAGTTTTGGTGAGTATCGCACAGTTGAAGTAAAACAACTGCCACATTGAGGAAAGTAACTGTTATTGTTAGGAAATATTGTTAACTTTGGAAAATGTCTGACAGTTAAAGTCATTAAGTAAAAGCATTGAGAAGGTAAATGTTGGGAAACATTGTTAGTTTGGGTTTGTGTCACACAGTTTATGTGAAACAGTTATGGCCAGCATTGAGAAAGGTTAAGACTGAACGTTGGAAATTCAATTCGGGTTTGATGACTGTCAAACCGAAAATAAAACAGGAAATGTGTTTACCTGCATGTATTTGGGGTCTGCCATGAAGGTGAAAAACAAATGTTACTATTAAGGGTGTCTGGAACACATGGGGTATATAAAAATTTCTGCACTGAATATTGACAGGTATCGATTTTATTGGTTCTTCAATGGAAGTGCTAAATACAGCGTGGTTCACGCATCATAAAGCTCTGGATAAGGCTCAGAGTGGACGAGAGCAAGGCTCTTGATCAAACATAGGAATGAATCATGGATAAAAAATGAAAATAAAATCCTCCCTCCCGCCCCATATTGCCATAATTTGAAAATAAAGTGATGATGAACAAGATATATTTTTATGGAGCCTTACTTTCAGTTTTGCTTACCTGACATCGCAAGTATAAGCATGCACCCTCTTGCCCATTTCTTTGATAATTCCTGCTGTCTCTTCGTTAGATCTGTTGTTGATATCCCATAAGACAAGCACTGCGTCAAGTTTGGCAAGTTCAATGGCCAACAAACGTCCAATTCCACATCCAGCCCCAGTCACCAACACAACTTCATCTTTCACAGACTTCCTGGCTGGCGGAATAAAGAAGTGCACCATAGCCCAAAATATTGCTACAAACACCTGCGTCAGTGTCACTAGTAGTTCTTTTATCATCTCCATTTTTTCTTCTCGTACTTTGTATCTAATTGTTGTACTTTTCACAAAAATCAACGGAGGCTTAGCCTATAAGAATACCCATCAATGAAGCCACCGATATCCAAATGTCAATCGATAGCAGAACTTGGGCTCGCTTGTTTGGCTGTCTGCTCGCCTTGAACTTTGACCTGAAGTTGCCTCACACATTACCTCAAGGCATAGTGATCCATCAAATGTTCTGTACCAAATTGGACATTGTGCCATAAATCTCACATTTTTTCGATGATTTCATTTTTGCATGAAAAACATCAAAACTATCTGATCTGCGGATCAATTTATGTAGTACAAAGGGTTTACATTGATCATTAGTAAACCCGCGAAGTGTCCTCATTGATTGAGGTAAATGAAAAGCCCGGATGTTCATCCTCTTTGCAACTTTGACAACATGGCGGACAGGTACGAAACCCCATGCATCCAAATAATAATCGGGACCCATCGGGTTCTTCTACCCAATGAGAAGTTATGGAAATAAAGTAATTTGAAAAAAGAATATACATATTGTTTAATTCTAAGTGACATTTGGTTGTTTTTTCTCTCCTGTGTGGTGATTTTGGTGTCTTTAACTCGTGAATGAGCCCTTGCATGGGAACGCATACTGCAGTTTCTTGAAGCCAGTGCTTTGTGCTTCGTAGCTTCTGTGCGACATATTTAATCCCGCTTTGGGTGATAAACCTGTTAAGGTTAGCGCTTCAAAATATTCAAAATGCTCGCCGTCTATGGGTCATGTGAACTACCATGGTTTATGCGAGGGAATAGTTTTGAGCGATAATAGCGTTGTTTCGGGATGAAGTTGAGACTGACTTAGGCTTAGTGACTTCAACACGGGGAAAGAAATTGAACAAGAGTAACCAATAATGATTTGCAATAACAATAACATGGATAAGTTACTTTCGAATATTTTTTAGAATTGGAGGAATCCGTTACATTAACACCATGTCCACTGAGATACTTTAATCGCACATTATAGCTAGCGTCAGTGAGGTCTTACCATAAGCACATGTATGTGAATACAGGACATAACAGAGCAGTAAATTATCCAATCACAAGGCTACTCTGTATCTAGTCAACAAAAATGATTTTCTTTGTCACCCCCTACTGCATATGTGCACATGGGTGCAGTCATTGCCGTTTTCATGCGTCCCGGGTAATTTCCCCAGTTTTATTTACACTAAAGTCTCAAACTTACCGGCCCTTATGGAAATTATGTGAATGACTCATAACTGCTCAGAAAAAGTCAATAAGGGGGTGGTCATTATTTGGGGGGGGGGGATCACAAACTTTCTCTACCTAATTAATGGGGGGGTGCCACAAAATTACACATGGTCCTAATGCCGTAATGGGGGGGGTGTCACAAAATGACTGACATGTGGGGTTCATAAAATTGCCCCCCCCCCCCCCAATGAGATGTCATCAAATTGTGAGTCAGTTTATAACAGTCATACAATGATAACCAGTATAAGGCTATGTGGCCACAAATTCTTGTCGGTTTTTATGGGGGAGGGCACAAAAACTAGGATGATACGCCATCCCAACAATAACCAGGTCCCTCCTGGAAGCCCTCCAGATCACAACTGATGCTATATTCCTCCGAAGCCCCCAACGGCCATGCTGCCATTGTATGCTCAGATTTGGTGTTGTCGCGAGAAAGGCAACAATGACTCTTCGTACTGACTATGTCTCTGCCAGAGGTTACGACACTTTTTCGATGGGGTTATATAGATCTTGGGCACAGTAGTTAAATTTGTGGAACAGTGTCTAACAAAGGATAAGGCTATACAACAGTTGGGTTTGTTCAATCACTCAACGTACTAGGACCTTGCTCCTCTAGACTGGTTCAGTAAAGGGCCGCTAGAGGGACCTAGCAACAAGGTGCAATTGCCTGATCCTCCGACGTTTTTATTGATATTTTGTAATGCTGACGCATGCATTTAAGGCTATGCCTACAACATATTAGTGTTTCTGCTTAATAAGTAGAGGGCAGGGGGTCACAGCCTGACAAGTAACAGTGTATTAAAGGTAAAATGCTAGACATAGCCCGAGGTCCGGAGGCCAAATGTCACAAAAAAGGTGGCTGGGCACTTTTGTAAGAAACTGATGACTGGTGGCCCCAAATTCTTAAGATTGAACAACTGATAGCAGTACAAAGGTGGCTTGAAATAAATTTTTGGACCATCAAGTGGCAGAAGAGCTGTGATCACTTGTCACATGACAGGCCTCATGTGCAAAGGTGAAATATCAAAACAAGTCCAAAATTGGGTGATCCTGAATATTACACACTTGAGGGGAATTTGAGCAGATAAATTCACAGATCTACTTTTGCAAACATGCACCAACTTAACATGACAAAAAGAACTGAACACATCAATTATACATATATTCACTTTTTATTGAAAGAGAACTAAGAACTGGGAAAATCAAGATTAAAATTTAAAAAGTCACAGATCAGTCCCTGGTAAAATGAAATGTTATCACAGAGCTGGTACAAAGTAAATCACAGCTGGCAGATAAAATTCAATTTTTAGTCCCTGCCACTGGCATTGATCACAGGAAAAGTCAAAAGAACTGTTACTGGCCAGCAGTATATGCATTGCATGATAACTGTAAAATGTCCTATGTCCTGGAACTCTTGCCTCCACATGGTTTCCTTAAGGGACAGGAAAGCATACCCCTCTGTGTTCCACACATGGCTTTTATTTTGGACTTCATGTTCCCCCAGTGGCACTCAATCAAATTTGTTATGGACCTCAGTGTTGGGGTCCACAAAGTTTTGTCTAAAGCCCAGAGACGTCCCTCCTCTCTCTGTCTCTACCCTCCTTGGTATATCTTTTTGTTTTCTGAGGGTAGACCTGGTCAGCTTTTGTAGTTGTACAGTAGAGAATTTATACCTAAAGGTATGGCCATGCAGGCACTTAGTGCACAATACACCAGATTTTGAACTGTATTCTAGGTTCATCTGGTAGGGAGTGTATTTCTTTTCTCGCCTGGGTGGAACTTTCATATTTAGAATTCTGTAGAACTGGTAAGTTGTAAAGAATGAAGTGAGGAAAGTCAGTATGTGACATTACTAGTCACTGTAACTATTGATATAGTTGCATCTATAGCCAGCCACTATCTAATGTTGAACATGGCAATTTGAAATTTCTTTTTTATGAGAGAAAACTTGATTGCATTTCCATACCCACAACGGGGCTACATGCCATTACACATACATTGCACATAGAACATGTATACACAATCCCGCGCCTGGTACATCATGCTGAGGAATGGTTGAACATATATATACACAACTTACGCTACAAAGAAAGAAAAGAAACAAGAAAAGCCGAAATACATTAGTACAATGCAAAAGGGATATATGTGTATATATATATATATATATATATATATATATATGTATATATATATATATATATATATATATATATATATATATATATATATATATATATACACACACACACACACATATACATGCTTAGGCTCCACCAAACGTGTAGAATAAGGTTAAGACAGTGAGTAATTAATGCCAACAAAAACAATTTTATGACAGTTTAAGCTGATGACTTTGCAAGCGAAGGCTCCGTACCGGGTGATGCATCAGGCCCACTGAACTTAATGGGAAAATGACAAAACTTACGACCTGCAAATATTTTTAAGTTGCGAAACGCACCCATCAGCACCCACACAATAGTTCTTGATTGAAATAAAGATTTTAGGGGTTGTAATTGTTAAATTTAATCATTTCTTTTCAAAGCATATGTAATCGATACTGATGAACTGTTGGTGACAGATATTTAAGTCCCCCCTGGATTTGAGCTTGTTGAGGTCGTACGTGTTCGGTTCCTCCCATGAGCAACCACCCGCATTATACAACCGCTTTGTGGTTTGCATTAGGGGTGGTTACTCAAAGAGGGGACTATTGTACAGGAAAGAACTATTCAGAATGGACAAAATGCATGTGGGTAGGCCTGGTCCCAACCCCGTCAGGGAAGAAAAATGCATGTACATTTTTGGAATGCAAAACAAAAAAGTGAAATTTAACAGCATAAGTCCAGAGTTTAATTCTCTTTGCATTGTCATTTAAGTATTCTGATACCAGTAAAGAAAGCGGTGTTGACTGTACCGCAGGTTCTCACATTGCATCATTAACTTTTAATTGGAAGTCATAATCCAAGACATGTTTCCTACAAGGCTTGGCCAATGATCTTGTAATCATGTTTTCAGGCATGACCTTCAGTTTTTGGAATGCATGTGTTTTAGCAAGAAGAAGGCCGTCCCCCAGGTGCCAGAAACATTATTGAAGAAAAGGAAACAGAAGGAAGAAGCTAAAGCCAAGTCTGCTAAAGCAGCTATTGCTGCCAAGAAGGTAATTTACTCTTTCCTGTGCAAAGTGCTTCAAAGCAGTCACTGTAGTAGTTCTGTTCTTTAACTCATTCCATACTATGGTCACAGGCCTTGGTCAGTGCCAGAACCACTGACTTAAGACTATAGGCATGTTGGTACTTGAACGAAAGCTCTTTTCATGAAGAATTTAAGTATGCAATTGTCTTAAATCTAGGTGCAGAAAAATCAGGGACTGGTATGGAATGATTTAAGTCGAGATCATCTATACCGCCAGTGAAAATGAATCTTCAAATCAAGGCACACTCTTAAAGGTACTTTCCTGCCAGTTTTGGATAATTGTATTAACTGAAATTTTGAGTTATTTTGGAACGTGTTGTCGATCAAGTGTCCAAATTTTCAAGTGCTAGCCCCAATACAATTTGAGCAGGGAAATATAATAGAAATGAAGTTGAAAATAGAAATGGATGACTGCATAGGAAAATGTAATTATTTATAATATAATTACAAACAATCAAAAGAACGAAAAAGTACGTGCATGTAAAAAAAAAATTGCTATTTAAAATATTTTCAGTGATAGGTTATATTGAAGGGCCATTTTAGATACTGTGCAATATGTATTTTGTGTGGGGCGGGGACACTTTTGAAAATCCACTGGCCCTCTGGAATTTTAAAAAAGAAAAAAAAGTTGAACCCCAATGGTAATCTAAGATTTCTACTTGGATAGGTTTTCCTTTGGATGGCTAGTGCAGTGAGGGGAAAATTGTTAAGCAGACATCATTTTTACCCTTTACCGCTCCACTCAAATTGCCAGAAAGTGCTCAAACGTAAATTGTCTTCTGCCTTAACATTTTTACTTAAATTTCTCGTTACTAGAAAACATTTGTGCTGACTTTTGTATGCCAGACCATTTATGATAGCATGCCCTAGGTCATTAGCTTTTTATGGTGCAATGCACCCAACTCGTGCCCAAGAAACCTATTGACTCCGTCATACTCTGACCAGAAATGGGTTAAAAGTTCACCAACAATGTTGTTTAAATATGTTTTGCAGTATTTACAGTAGCTGCTGATATCAAGTGCCAGTCAGCTGAATGTTACCTCAGCTCTGGTAAATAAATTTGAAAGTACATTTGTGGAAGAAAACTTGTTTGAAAATAAATCTGTCACAGAGAAACTCATTTTCACGAATGCTATTTCCATAGTTTACTTGTATTACTGCCTGTATGATGGACATGCAATAATGCAGGTGAAACACTGGTTTTGTAGCACAACCGGGAGAACAGAAAAATCATCTTCAAGCGTGCTGAGAAATACATCAAGGAATATCGTATCAAGGAACGTGATGAGATCAGACTTGCAAGGGAGGCCCGGAAGCATGGAAACTTCTATGTTCCACCACAGGCTACTTTGGCTTTTGTAGTCAGAATCCGAGGGTAATGCATTTGGATCTGCCAGAGCCATTAATAGTAACATATTTTCACAACCATGGCATAGAACGGTCATTCAACTAGATCATGCATATACAGAGGAACGTGTGTAATACAGTAGTCCCTTCTTTGAGAGACCGCCCCTTGTGCCACCCAAAAGGCAGTCACATAAAGCAGGTGGTCCCTCAAAGGAGGTATAAATAACATGAAAAGTACTACAGAGGGACCTGAAAATTGTGGTCTCTCAAAGGAGGTGGTCTCCCAAAGGAGTGGTCTTTCAAAGGAGGGACTACTGTATAGACAATAGTAATTCCATACGTATATACTTTAGACAGGGACAGGTTAGCTTATGGAGAGTAAAGAGTTGGAACTGCAGAATAGGATATTAACTACTAGGAAGTGGTTCTGGGCAAAAAGACACAAATACAGTATGTGTGGGTCAATATCCTTATGTTGAGGGGATTTTGGGAGACTGATGAAAAGTGTTGGGGTGGGGCATAATAACGATGGGTAAACTTCTGACAAACAGTTTAAAGTTGTGTACCATAGCAAGCAAGTACTTTGGAGGAGAGAAGTATTTATTAATCAATATGTGTGCCAAAGACCCAATCTATTTTCTGTCATGCAAAGAAGGAAAAAATATAGGTGGTTCCCATGTTCACCATTTCGTCCCCAGGGTTTCAGTAGGGCCCCTTAAAATTCAAGACAATTTTGTCTTTAAGGCCATATTGGTCCAGGACATGTCTATATATATGTGAATTATGCCCTCCTTTCAAAGAAGACAGGTCATATAGCTTTGTTAATGTCCGTCGGTCGGTAGAAAGACTTTGGTTTCTGCACTATAACTCAAAAAGTTTTTAGATGGGACATTGTTACCACCCAGGTATATATACTCCTACATAAGGGATAGATGAAGTATGAAAGTGGTTGACTGTGACCCAATTTCCAAGGTCATGGAGATACTAAAGTAAGTTTTGGTTTCTGCACGATAACTGGAAAAAATTTTATGATAAGACCTGTATATTGCCCAGGATTATAGTCCTTATCCAGGACTAGGTCAAGGTAAAGATGGGTGCAAGCCCACTGGTTTTACCAGTGTACATATGGACCTCCAAACTTCCTTATTAATCAAAATCTTGTGCCTTTTTATGGCAATGTCCTGGGCATCCCACCTAGTACCTGCTCAAGCCTTATAATTTCTCTCAAGTTAACTCTGTTAGAATGAATCACAAAATCTTGCTCACTATTACAATGATGCCAGATTTACCTTCTGTGAGTCAGACTGGCCCAGGCATGTTATCCTATAAACAGCTCCATGACTTTTGTGTACACAAATGAGACAAGAACAAAATCAACCATTGAACAATATTTGGAATTACACATGTAAGCAAGCCCAGTTAAGCAGCGAGACAAAAGAAACGGATACCGTATTAGTCATAATAAGATTGTACGGGCGGATAAACCAAACACAATTGAAAATATCTACCATATGTCTCAACAAACAAGTTAAAGTCATATGAACAAGCAGAAGGTGGGGGGGGGGGGGTAATTGCAATATTGTTGCCATAGCTTTTTGCATTGTTTTTGCCCAAAATCTGTGTCTGTAATATTGACACAGTTAACGTTTCTGCAAAAAAAAAAAAAAAAAATTCTGGTGAAATTCTGTACATAGCAGTAGATTTCCATATTGTATCAACACATGTATTTCTTGTTTTAAAGTAATAAGTCATCCATTGAAATCTATACAGTATTCGACTCCCTCAGTTGTAAGAGTTCTTTTTTGTGAAGTATGTAATCGGTTTTGATTTTATCATGCACAAAGTATCACACAGAAATTCAGTTTTTAAAATATTACCATATCCCTCCCAGTGAGTGCCAGTGGTGCAGTGAGTGCTTTATTACCCACATTGTTATCACAAGCATGTAAATTAAAATGGAATATTCTTCTTTTGAACATCTTTTTTATTGTAGTCTATATGTTTGTTTACCTTGAATTTTGTTGCCATCACTCATTGGGATGAATATGCTATTCCTTAATACAATTTCTGGATTTAAAAGAACCCCAATGCAATCTGAGCATCACAACATGATGCATGACAGCGGTGGAAAAATTGTTCGTATCAGTTGACCCTATGTTATTCTAAGATTGTTGTATGACGTTTTACAGTATCAATGGTATCCACCCGCGACCAAGGAAAGTGATGCAGCTCCTCAGGCTGAGGCAGATCAACAATGGAACCTTCGTCAAACTGAACAAGGCCACCCTTAACATGCTGCGACTAGCTGAACCGTACTTGGCCTGGGGGTATGTTGTCTGTACTTGGTATCTATGCAAGCAAAAAAAGCCAGAAGTGAAAGTTGGGCCATGAAATACAATTCAATTATTTGGCAATAGAGTGATTGTTCACTTGTCCAGCTAATTCTTGCTGGTGTGTATTTGCAATGACCATGTGTTGTGTGGATTCACAGACTGTAGGAAAAGTACATGTGCACTGACTACTGCTGACAGTGCATCACTGACACTGTCCCTCTGTAGATATTGAATCAGGGTCTTGATTTATGTTGACTAAGTTGCTAGCAACACGTATGCAATTAGTGCAATTAGCAAATTGTCCCATTAGTGTATGAGCAATCGTTTCCTTGAGGCCATAAAGCACAGCTCATAATGGATTATGTTTTATTTGTGAAGAGGTCTGTCCGTCTTTAGAAAATGAAAGTAAAAGCTTTCAGTACTAGGTTGGCAGACTGGGTCAACACAGCACCTTGGGTTCCGTTTTGGTGCATTGTGCCTAAAGCAAGCCTAGGAAATCTATGGACCTTGAACACTCTTATTTTGAACTAGAGGCATGCTGGTATTTAAAAGAAAGGTTATTTATACAAGTACTTGAATCCAGAATCATGATAATTCAGAGGAGCATAACTTTTGATGTGATTACTGAAGGGTGGTAAGGCTCCTTTCATATATGCATGAACGCCGATAGTTTTCACACGTTCAATGATTTTCACATATTGTCTGTATATGAGAGGCAACTTATATGACAACTGGCTGCACATACTGTTAAGTCATTTTTAAAGTTCAATTTCCAAGATTTCAAATGGAATCGTGGATTATACTTCATCCAAAATAATGTTTAGAGTTCAGCAGCCTGTTGATGATATAATTTATATTTATAGGTATCCCAACCTGAAGGCAGTCCGAGAGTTGGTGTACAAACGTGGATATGCCAAGGTGGACCACAAGAGAGTACCCCTGATATCCAATGATATAATAGAAGAGGCCTTGGGTAAGAAACTGAAGATCTCATAATGTAAACTGCAAAAGAGGTACTGATTTAAGGATGACTGTAATGTTCTTTGTTGCAAAGTGCACAGACAGCAGGTGCTGTTCACCACGTAGTTATAACCCTTAATGAGAAACATTTCTGGTTTTTTTTGGGGGGGGGGGAGGGGGTTTGGACTTTCAGAGAAAATCCGTAGTGAGTGAACTTTCACCATAGACATGTAGTATGTATTGAATATATTATCTTGGTCCTTGGTTGTAGTTACTCAGTAATTCAACTTGGGCACCAATTTGGGCGGTACAGCATTGCGGAACAGACTTGAGCCATACCCATTGGTGTTGCTCCTCACTGGCTTGTACCACTGTGTGCAGCGTAATTGATTTTTTTTTTTCCTCTTTCAGTGCCAATTACAACTATAGTTGATCTGCTGAAGTCAAACTAGTGTGAATCATCAGCAAGATCCCTGATTCGTATTCCTCATAAAAAGACCTCTCGTTCATGTACCAGTGTGCTTATGGTTCCAGAGAGAATATCCCAGGTCAACAGCTTTTCTCGGCGCGCAATGGGTAACGAGAAAAGCTGCTGACACAATCCAAAATTTGGCACTGCAAGAGTTAAATTTGTTTACCCCTGGGCTCACCTTTGTATCACTCCCTGTACATTTGTTGACACATCAGTGTACAATAAGACTTTTTGAGATTTAAAAATTTTGTTACCGTAACAGAAACAGAAAACATTATCTTTTCTGTCAGCCCCAGCTTTAATGCACAAAGTACAAATATCTGTTCACTTGTTACAACTATTGTCTGACTGCACTGGCTGACCCAAGCCAGTTGCTTAATTCCCATATTTGGTCAAGTAACATTTCCAAACTTTTGTTTGAATTAGTGTCTCGGCAACAATGACACTGAAACCCAGCTTCCCCCACGGTGTGGCACACCACCATATGCAGTGTCACCTAACATAACATATTGTTACGCCCCCACCCCCCACTATAAATGTCGACATACTCCAAAAAAATCTCTTGGAGCCTGATGATCTCTATACAAGAAAGAAATGATTGTCACAGGTGAGCCATCACCTTGGCTACTTGCCCTGTTTCAGTATCTTGTAGTGAAATTGAATCCAGGCACCATACTCCTGTGTGGAGTGCAGACAGCTACCAGCAGCTCACAACATGAAAGCAAATTTTCATAGCATAGAGGAGTCCCTGAGGCAAAGGTAGCTCTGGACCCTGTTTGTGTGGGCCACCAGGGACCACTACAAAATGGGTGCAAGACTTGCAGGTGGTACTGTAGATTGACACATGTGCCGAAGTCCGTACAGCAGACTGATTGCTTTCAATCTAAAAAACTGCAGAATGCTGACAAACACATCATTTATTGAGCACCTCACAAACCTTGTCTTAATGATGTCTGCATTCCCACCAGGAGACGGTAATTGTCAGGGTTAGTCTGTACATTTACATGTTAAAAGTGAAAACTTCAGGCGAAAAAACATGTCAATCCGTTGTCCATTGGGTTATCGAAATTGGATGTCCTTGTTTAGAGCTGTAGTAGTCCTGCATTGTGTCAGATTTTCAGGGTTTTTAGATTCAGTGACTTTCTGCTACAGTGGTTAGAAACGACCATACCACCTACATACCAAAAAAAAAGACCGCAAATGGTGGTCAAGATAACTGGTGTATGAATACCTAAGATTTTTTTTCTTTAATAATGAAACAACTACCTGAAATTTTCATGAGAAATGTACCATACACCTCATCTTCTGGTTAGTGCAGGCTTACAGAGCACACAAACTACATAATTCAGTAGTTCTTGGGTAACCCTCCACCGGATTAGGTCCGATTGGTTCCAATGCAGTATTCAACTCATGTGGTGGCACCAGCTTGTGCTGCCATCTGTATGTGAAATACTGAAACAGTACTGGGTCAGCACAAAGTGGATGTTCACTTTGTATGCATGTGGAAGTTTGAATTTCATCTAGATTGAAGATCTTTTGTTACGGTGTTTTGCAGGCAAATATGGAATCATCTGTATGGAAGATTTGATCCATGAGCTATTCACAGTAGGACCCAACTTCAAGCATGCCAACAACTTCTTGTGGCCATTCAAACTAAACACACCCACTGGTGGCTGGAGGAAAAAGAACAACCACTATGTGGAAGGTGGAGACTTTGGCAACAGGGAAGACAAGATTAACAATCTTCTCAAGAAGATGATCTAAACAGTTTATCCATGGACTTGACCAGTGCTTGTACAAAAGATGAAACAAAGTTGCTACCATCTGACATGTAAACTGGCACACGGAAATAAAAAGGGAAAAAAATACACACATGAAAAGTTGTGTCTTTCATTTGTCACTTTACCACATTCCATTGTGAGGTTCCTGGGGTGGAAAATTTAAAATTTCGGTTAATGAACTTGAAAGGATGATTTGGTTTGTAGGGAATCTGTCCTTATGCTTAAAAAGGAGCAGTGAGTGCACATTGGTAGCACATCTCTGCATTTTATTTTAAAAGTATACGCTGTTGAAAATATGATCGACAGGATTAGAAATCCCTGTATAAAACTGTGGAAGATACATTTTCAATCACTGGATTAGAATGAAATTAGAATGATCTCCTTTTCTTAAGGGGCTAGTACACTATACAACAAAATTAGAAATCTAGTTTTTGCTGAGTAGTCTATTTTGTATTCTACAATTTATATTTGAACCCATCAAAAATATATTTTCATGAAAGAAGACATCTCCATAAATGTAAAACCAGCAACAGATCTTTTTTAACTTTTCAATCATTAAATCTTTGTTTTTAAATTACAGCTAAATTTTCCATATTTTATGTATAAAAAACTAGCTCAACCACGTTTACAGATAAACATTTGGTTTTGATCAAAAGAGACAGTGCATATTGTTGGCTACAAAATCATATCCCATTTTCCGTAAAGGGTTGAGTTCAAGCTTTAAAATCTTTTGAAATTTTATTCCATTTTTTTTTTAAATAACATTACAATGATCTAGAAAAAGTTATCTAAGCCTGTTTTTTTAAATCCGAGATCCAGTATTTCGGACACGTGTGCTAGCTTTTGATGCTGCGAGCAAATTTTAACAATTAAATTGAAATGTTTAGATGTGAAATTGAATTTAAATTTAGACATGTTTTCTTTCAGAAAATGTATGCTTTTGATAGTCTTGCATAAAAAAAACCAAAAAATGACGAGATAGTTGTCGCGTGCGACAACAAATGTATCCCCCGCATAGCACATTGTCTCCCAATTGAGAAATTGTCTTTAAGAACCAACTTTTGTCACAATATAAGTTCCATATCCCATGTTACTGAATCTCGATTGCAAAGCCACCTCCTCCATGTGACCACTTTTTGACCTGCGCTATGAGTGGTCTTTCAAAGGATGGATGACTACTAAGATGCAAACAAATCTGGATGAGGGAGAACATATAAATGCAACACAGGCCCTAAAAGATTTACAATGCACCACATTAATGCAACATAGTTCACAAAAATGGTATGGGACAATGAGGTACATCCCCGCGAAGTTTAAAGAGAATCTCGCCGTTAGTTTCAGGGAAAAAAACAAAAATCTGTTATCTTGCCTAGGGGGACGCACAAACAGACAGACAGTCAGATGGACAGACTGAAAACCCCCCACAGGTCTTTGTATAAAATTTGAAACTAATGGGTTCAAAAGTATTGTATGCATGTACTATATACATCATGTATATAGTACATGTACTATATGCCATGTTAAAATGTACTCTTATTACCATCATTCTGAATTTCAAAAATTCATAAAAAATTCAAAAAAATAATTGAGCAAGACCACACATAAATATCTTGTGGGCATATATACAGGTTACATTCTCACCAAGTTTGAAGACAACTTGACCATTAGTTTTAGAGAAAAAGACAAAAATCTGTGACCAGGGGGACGAACAGACAGACAATCAGTCAGATGGACAGACTGACCACCTTTGAAAAATCCCTCAGGTCTATAGACTACTTGAAGTAAATTTGAAAGGAATGGGGCTCCCAGGTACACCGGTATGGCCGTTTGGACCTGGATATTGCCAAACAATGTTGTGTTAGTTAACTAATTAATGATCACAGGAAGCTGGTTTTTACCTCAGCTGACTTGTCAGTCAGCTGAGGTTTTTTGAGGGTCCGTCGTCCGTCCGTGCGTCCGTCCGTCGTCCACAATTCACATTTTTGACTTTTTCTCAAAAACCGTCAGCCAGATTCACTTCAAACTTGGTGAAGATGTGCCTTCGGTAGGTCTCTACCAAGTTTGTTCAAATGGTCACGGTCCAGTGATTTTTGGATTTTAAATGAATTTTTTTGTCCTTTTTTGGGTAAATCTTAAAAAATCTTCTCCGAAACCGCTCACCCAATTGCTTTGATATCACACAGGAACACGCCCTGGGACTCCTCGTTCTTGATTTGACAACCTGGTGGCGCTGCAATTTTTTCCTAACTTTGTATGAATTTTTGTGTGTTGTAGCTATTTTCTACTTCTTCTCCAGAACCGTCACTCAGATTAAGCTGAAACGTGGTGGATATGTTCCTTGTAGAAGGGTCAAACAAAGTTGTTCACTATGTGGGAATGCTGCGGATTCCTGATTTCTAATGATTTTTTCAATTCTGGTACTTGTCGGTCAATGCAGCTTTCCTATTGATTACTATGGAAGTCAATGGGCATTCTAATGCTAATTCACATTTTCGACTTCTTCTCCAAAACCGTCATCCAGATTAACTTCAAACTTGGTGGCAATGTACCTTGGGTGGGTGTCTACCAGTTTTGTTCCAATGGTCATGTTCCAATGAATTTGGATTTTTTATGATTTTTTTTCAAAAATCTATACAAAAGTTTTAACAGGAAAGTTTAACATGGGAATTTCTTGTAATGGTCATAACTTTAATAATATTGACCAGATTTACTTCAAACTTGGTGGGGATGTGCCTTGGGTGGATCTCTACCAAGTGTGTTCAAATGGTCGTGCTCTATTGATTTTTGGATTTTTTGAATTTTTTTGTTCTTTTTTGGGGCAAACCTTCAAAATTCTTCTCCTCTGAAACCGCTTACCCAATTGCTTTAACACCATACATAGACACTCCCGGGGACACATAGTTTCCAATTTGTTCACCGGGTGGCGCTGCATTTTTTTTTTTTTATGAATTTTTGGTATGGTTTTGCTATTTTTCTCTTGTTCTCAGAACAGTCCCTCAGATTAAGCTGAAATGTGATGGATATGTTGTTCACTAGGTGGCACTGGTTTGGATTCCTGATTTTTAAGGATTTTCAATTCGGGTACTTATCGTTCCATGTAGCTTTCCTATTGATTACTGTGTAAGTCAATGGGCATTCTAATGCTAATTCACAGGACAACTGAAACGAAATTTACTGTTTACTTGATAACTTGAGATCTGTTTTGAGTTAGCTACACATGTTAATTATTCAGTATGAAGGTCATGCTGAGACAGTACATGAATAACCTTGACCTCGTTTGTGGGGTCACAGTGCAACATACATGAATTTTACTCTTCATTATAACTTGAGAACTACTTGAACTTTGATGTTGCACATATGAGTGTTCTTCTATAAAGGTCAGACTTACTCAGAACATGGTGTCCTTGATCCTTTCCCAAGTTCATACAGCTGCAAGTGTGATGAATGTCAAGATCAGCTGAAGCACGGGCTGTTCACACAGCCCTCTTGTTGTACTTGACCTGCTTCATCATAATGTGCATCACTAAGCAAAATTCCGTGGAGCTACATGAAATATTTTTTTAGTTATCATGGTAATGTCCTCTGGAGGCTGCCTACTGGTTCACATCTGGAGGTTGCCTAACTATCTTTGATTAGTTAACTAATAAATGATCACAGGAAGCTAGTTTTTGAACTTGACCTGCTTCATCATAAGGTGCATCACTAACCAAGATTTGGCAGAGCTACCTGAAATACTTTTTCTGTTATCGTGGTAACATCCTCTGTGGGTTGCCTAAAGATCTTTTGTTAACGAATTAATAAATGATCACAGGAAGCTAGTTTTTGAACTTGAACTGCTTCATCATAAGGTGCATTACTAACCAAAATTTGGCGGAGCCACATGCAATATTTTTTGTAGTTATCATGGTAACGTTCCGATGGACAGACCGACAGCAGGCGGACGGTCACAAAACCAATATATCCCCTGGATCCTTCGGACACGGGGGATATAATTACGTACATGTATGTCTACATGAAAGTCACAAATGTGTACTATCCCCCTTAAATCTCGAATGAGATGCACATTTTTATTGGCCGCTGCAGGCGGCCAATACCAGATCAGATTAAGGAAGTTCTGCAATGAGTGGCAAAACCACATCTGCCCATGCACATACCACCAGAAATCCTTTTCACTGCATCCTATTTGACAACAGTAGCATCATTTTTACTCAAATTTGGTGTTCAATAAGAATTTTATATCAGGTCATTAGAATCTGTGTGCTTAACATTTGCTGTATACATACGCATGCATTCACAAGGTAAGTTCCTTCATTGAAGGACATTCCTTGTGTGTGTAAAGTGTGTCTTAATAGTACACGTGCAGGAAATGGCAGAAGACCATTTTGTTCACAGAGCATTCCCTTTTGTATTTAAGGGTTTCCTGGTTAATTCAATAGTAATCTTTCACAACAAACAGTCCATCATTAGAGGTATGTCGCACAATGTCGTATGATAGTAATCTTGAAAAAATACGCAGTCTCTCTGAGCTGATGTTTATAACAAACACCACGGTATGGCTTTATTACTTTGGTAAATGTCAGAATACACCTCCTTGTGAACTTTGAAATTTTATCTTCACCTTGAAGTCAATTTCCTTTCTGCAGGAGACTTGTTTTTCTTTGGTTTTTTTTTTTTTTTTTCACATTAATTCTGCCCCAGCCCCGTTCCCTAAAGAAGGCGGGGCATATAGCTTTGCTCATGTCAGTCGGATATTTCGGACATATTCAAAATAATGACAAATTTTCATGGGAAAAAGTTCATTTTCTTTGTTATTTGATTCATTTATCTGACATATTCAGTTATCTGACATATTTATGAGGGAACAGATGCTGTCATAACAAGTTTTCACTGTAAAAGCTAGGGAAAGTATGAAGGTGGTTGACCTTGACCCTATTTTCAAGGCCTCTGTGGTACTATTGTAAGTTTTGGTTTCTGCATGATAACTAGAAAAGTTATGACTTTAATATTGCACATGGTAATAGTCCTCAATTAGGGCTTGGTCATCTTAGCAAATGGATGACCTTGACCAAGTTCCCAAGGTCACCACCTAGAGTCCTATTAGTGAATTTGGTTTCTGCATGGTGACTAAAAATTTTTTGACCAAGGGCCTTCATGTTACACATGAATACAGCCTTCTATGAGAGCTAGATCAAGTTTTGAAATGGGTGGCCTTGAGTCAATTCCTAAGGTCACAGAGCCACATTACTAAATTTGGTTTCTGCTTAATAACTGCAGAATTTATTTAGCCTTAGCTTTTATTTTGTAGATGTTGATAGTTTCTATTAGGGTTAGATCAGCCTCAAAGAAGCATAACCTTGACCTAATTCCCAAGGCCACTTTAGTGAATTTGGTTTCTGCATCCACTACCCAAGGTCATGAATGCCCTATTTAGTACTATCAACAGGGTAATGAGGGCAAACATAATGACTGGGGGGGGGGGGGAGCATGCGTGTTCTACAAACATGTCTTGTTACTTTCAAAACCAAACATTTTTAGTAAATTGTACAAAATACATTTTCTGGGCCATATAGCACAATAAACTGTAATTTTTATTATTTTAGACCAAGTTATGTGAAGTTAAATGCAATTGTAGCTACATACAAAAGACCAACACCCCCCCCCCTCGCAAAAAAAGATATGGAATAAATAGAATTTTATACATGCTCTACATGTGTGTACTCCAATAAAATTGGAAGATATTGATGACCAACATACCACAAATGACATAATGTGAATCAGATATAAAAGTTTGACTATTTCTCCTTAATGTACTTTCTCCAAGTCAAAGTGGGAATTCATATTGGGAAATTGTTTTTCATGTGTGCACGTGTGATAGTTGTTACTGTTACTGAACTTGTAGAATCCTTGTGATATTGATTGAACTAATCCCCTGCATGTCAAAAACACATTCAATTAATTATTGTTATAAAGATGGTAGTACAAAATTTACATGAAATATGCATTGGACCAATGGTCAAACTGCAAAATTTTGGTTGACATGGACCTATTTTTCAAGGTCATCATATACGTGAGAAAAGGACATTTAATTCAATGTCTTGATAAGGAAAATACAAATGATACCAAATGTATCAAATGTGTGTTGTGAAAGTTTGATAGTGCATGATATGGATGGCCTTGATTAATTTCTCAAGGTCATGGAGGGAATACTTTTCAGGAAATTATTTTTGGTGCTGCTCATTATGTCTGTGTGCCAACACAAACATATTGTTTTTCTGTGAATTACTTATTATGTTTTTGTGTTAACACTGACATATTATGTGTCCATGAATTCTCTCTTTCCTCTTTACAGCCAATTTTGTTCCCAGTTCTTTTCGGACACTATTGTTCCAAAAAGCATCAAACTTGCTATGGTGATGGACCTATTAGTGAAGCTGTAAACCTTTACATTTAATTTTTTTAAATCTCAGACCTACTACGGACAGACACAAAATTCCAAGTTTTATGCATGGATTTGGGGTGCGTGCCAATTTTGTTTCAAACATATTTTATTCTGGAGAAAGCAATCTGGGTGCAGGGCAGTGCCTTATATTAACCCCTCTTATGGAAAAAGGACAGTTTCACTGGACAGACTGAACAGTACAAGTTGGGGTGTGATGCTCTCTGAAATAAATAAACTGGCATGGAAAGTAAGCTGCCAATCTGATGGACAGTCAACAGAAGGTGTAGAATTTTAAATTATGCTAATTATGGGCATTAAAAAATTTAAAACATGAATATCTCCAAAACTATTACAGGTAGAGGTGCCATACCAACTCAATTTACAAGTTTGTGGCCGAGCCTTATTCAATGAATCATAAACCATAGCTGTAGGACTTAAATTTATGCAAATTAGGTGAATACAAAAAAAAATATTAATCTTGAATAGTTTAAAACTATTTTAGATAGAAGTACCAATCCAACTTCAGTTTATAGATTTGTGATATAGCCACATCCGATGAAGCATGAACCAAAATTGTAGAATTTTAATTTATACAAATTAGGCGAATACAGAAAATTTAAATCGTGAATATTTTCAAAACTGTTATGGATAGAGGTGCCATTCCAACTTCCATTTATAGGTTTGTGACATAGTGGCATCCAAGAAACCCTGAACCAAATTTTTAGCATTTTAATTTATGCAAATAGTGTAAGGTCACAAAATTTAAATCATAAATAGCTCCCGAACTATTTTAGCTAGAAGTGCCATTACAGCTTCAATAAATAAGTTTTTTGGTTTGTGCTATAGGCACATCCTATGAATCGCAACCAAAAGTTGTAGAATTTTAATTTATGCAAATTAGGGGAACTTGAAAAGTTTAAATATTGAACATCTTCAAACTATTAAAAGTAGATGTGCCATTCAAACTCTAATTCAGAGGTTTGATTTTAAAATATTTAGTAACTCTGGATCGCCTAATAGTAGAACAGCTACTAATCAAGAGAGTTGCCAGCTTGTGCTAAAGACGCATCCAATGGACCACAAACAAAAGGTGCTGATTAGGGACACTTGAACAAGTTATAAGAAGTACAGGAATCCCTGCATTCCTTAACTCATTCCATGCTATGGTGACAGGCCTTGGTCAGTGGTTCTGGCACTGACGTAAGACTAGAGACATGTTGGTACTGGAACGAAAGCTCTTTTCACGAAGAATTTAAATATGCAATTGTTGTCTTAAATCTAGGCAACCATACAGAAACATCAATGAGTATGAAATGAGTTAAATTCCAAGGTTTGTTACAATGGCATCCAATTAAGCTTTGAAAGCACACAGACAGGTTTGCTTCTGAACCAAATCCCCCTTTTTTTTTTTTTTTTTGTTTTTTTTTTTTTTTTGTTTGTTTGTTTGTTTTGTTTTGTTCTGTTTCTTGATGGCCATTTTCCGGAGTTTTTCTTGGACATCATTTAATTTAGCAATCCATAATTTTGCACAGTTAACAATATAGCAGTAAAATTCAGCCCCTGGTTCAGAGTAGTTAGCATGTTGAAAATGATGCAAATTTGGGCTATTTGAAATTTTAATGTTTAATATCTTCGAAACTATTTAAGGTAGAGGCATCCTCCCAACTTGAATTCATAGGTATTAACCACAATGAAAAGGTGCATTGTACAGTCGAATGGCAACTTTTGTTGGCAAATTGTAAATCAGATGTTCTCAGAATACGGGAATTTTTATGAAGAATGAGCCAATCTATCATTTTGCCAATTACACTACTTAGAGCTATCCCACTGTAGTTCTCTGAGTGACATAATGATTTTCATGCATTTTTTCCGTGTGTGTGTGTCTGTCTGTCTGTCTGTCTGTCTGTCTGTCTGTCTGTCTGTCTGTAGGAACTATGGTAGATAAACAGAGGCCACAAGGAGAAAAGCCGTGACGATTAATACTTATGCTAAGTGTGGGTAGAGTCGTTTGGTCCCATGCTTCGGATGGTCTGTGTACATGTAATGTCCTGTACCTCCATCTGAGTTACCATAGTTTAGCGACTCAACTGCCCTATCAACATCATGAATTGAGACGTAGTGCTGATTTTAGCATTTACCCTTATGACAACATTAGTCAGATATTTTATTATTGGCATCGCTCAACAGATCAGACATATCGTCTTTACTGTATGAGAAACTGTTATATTAAATGTTATATTTTTCAGGAAATAGCTTCCCAATACTTTCTTTTCCAACAACACCATCAGTATTATTGGACGTCAAAGATGATTTACCTCGAACTTTCTTCACTTCGCTCCAAAAATTTCTATTGTTATCGGATACAATTGTCTCGGCCATTTTACTCTTAACACACATATCTTGGTTGTGTTTGTCATAGCGCGCAACATAATGGTATGCAGCGCGTGTACTTCTCCTTGTGTTTGCTATTACGCCATGTCTGGGGAAATTATTTTCTTTCCATATTTCATGCCAAAATAGCCCCCTTTTCCTCTGCTCCTCTGCGTGTTCATTCCAACCAGAGATAACTTTTTACTTTGGAGCACCGGAGTGAAGTATTGCATGATTACTGGATGAAACACAAGCTCTTGTCAGGGAATCCGTTAAAAAAAGAAAAAAATTGCAATTCTATATCATTTATAAAATAGCTTTGACGAAATTATGAAGCTCTTCCATTGCTTACAAATTTAAAAAAATGCATAAGGGTAAGTTTTTAGACATACAGCTTTGACAAAATTATTATGCTCTTCCATGGCTTTCAAATTAAAAAATTCATAAGGGAAGGTTCAGACAGAATAAATTAATTAACGATGTTTAAAAAAATAGGAAACGAGTTCGTGACTGAATACAAAATGTGAGTCTCAAAGGATCACATTTTTATCAGATTATGTTGTAAACGGTAAGAGTCAGTTTATGTAAGAGTTATAATACCGGTACCAGAAAAAATACCAAGGTTATCTTGGTAATTTACTCTTGAATCATTCACGAAAAGAGAATCCAACTTGTCACTTCTTTTGTATACTTTTATTTCATTTTGATTTCAACAAATTGTACTATGAGTCGGAGGTCTTGGATACTTATAAAGCATACATGAAAAGAAAACGTGACAGAGATATGTCTCGTCTGAAAAACTACCCTCTACAAATCTCGCCACCCACTTTGTCAGCAAATAATTTTGAGGTAACATGAATATGGACTTACACAAGTGTTCAATCTGTCATTGAGGAACGTCGCAAAGATTGCAGATACTTTTCTTTTATAGTAGTATGAACGACACTGTAGATAATCGTCTTATCGCGCATCAACTTTTTCTGCAAAATGTCGATACGCAATATGTGTATGGCCAATGTACATTTCGTTTCGATGGAAAAGGGCTTACAGGGCTATACAAGACCACTTTATGTCGTAGTGCGAACTCAAACGTTCTCTTTTGCTGACCATAGGTTGCAGAGCTCATGGGATCCTCATGTCCATCCGTCCAGCCGAAAACAATTGCGTGTCAACACGATAGCGTCTGCTGTAGTAACTACAATTTTTAAGATAGCCCCTTGAAACTTGTTGACATTTTCTTTGAATGAGAATTTAGTTCCCTTTCGTTATTGGTGGCACCAACTTGTGAAATACATAATACAGGGGCCAAAAGTGAAAAAAAGAAAAAGAAAATGCTCTGGTGTGTTTGATCTTCAATGGATCCTTATAAAATTTGCTGGAAATATTCCGGAGGCTAATAATGTTAAACAAAAGCAATACAAGTAGCGCAACCTATAGGAAAACGGGAAATATGAATTATTATTTAGTGGAATTTATGAAATAAGTTATCTTGAGAAATTATAAGGTTTATTTCACCAGATGTACAACAAGACTCAAGGACCCGGAGGCAATACATTTCAGGAAATGATTGTTTATGATGGTCAATACATCTGAATTTGTGGATGTGTATCCATACCTCATTACAGGAATATTACGGAGACAAAAGTCTATGATATGGGAGTCATGGTAGCGTTACTTGTGGTAATTATTGAAACTAACATCATACGTGTTAAAGAAGCATTTCATTCATTTTTGTAATAAGACAGAACAGTAAAATTCACACATAATATGCACGAGGCCAATGGTAAAATTATGTGGAATTTGGGGTGACAAAAAAAAAAGGTCACGGAGCTGCTGTACTTCAGTGAATTTTTTTGTGTGTGTGATAGTTATTACATCTGAACTTGTAGACATATATCTGTGTACCATTACAGGAACATTATACAGGCAAGATTCCTATGCCATGTAGAGTCATGATGGTGCCACTGACGGTACCAATTGGACAAAAGCATAGATATCTAAAACACATTAGGCCTAGCCTCATTTTTGTGATAATTAATTAAAATAGGACTTGAAAAAAATTACACCAAGTATGTATTGGGTCAATAGATATATCTTGTAAAATTGTGAATGAGCTTGACCTTTTTTTCACGGTCATTAAGCACCTTAGTGAAGGACACTGAAGTCTACATGCTGTGAAAGATTAAGGCTAACAATGCGAAATATACCCGAAATGCTTGTCATATATGGAAGATTGAAATTGCAGAATATGGATAACCTTGACCAACTTCCTCAAGGTCATGGAGGAATGCATTTCATAAAACGTTCTCTCTCTCTCTCTCTCTCTCTCTCTCTCTCTCTCTCTCTCTCTCTCTCTCTCTCTCTCTCTCATTCATGATCGTCATTAGATTAGAACTCTTGTTTATACATCCATAATTATACCATTACGGGAACATTTTACAGACAAAAGTCTATGCCATGTGGAGTCATGGTGGCGCCACTGGTGGTAATTACTAGAACTAACCTTGTTATCAAAATCACATTAAATGCTTTATTGTGCTATTATCAAATTACAATGCAACTGCAAATTTACACCAAAAAATATGCACAAGGCCAATGGTCAAATTTTGTAATAAGTTGATTGACCTTGACCTATTTTTCAAGGTCGATAAGCACTTAAGAAAAGGATTCTTAAGTCAATATGTTGATAAAAACCAAGGCGAACGATACCAGATATACCACAAATGAGTAGCATGTGGAAGTTTGATATTGCATAATATTGACGAACCTGACTGATATCTCAAGGTCATGGAGGGAATGCATTTCAGGAAATGAGGTTTGGCTGATTTGGTGAGGGTCATTGGATTATAAGCCAGCAGAGCATTATGGTTATGGGTCTCTTGCTTATTTTTTCACGAACAATGTTTTGTTTAGAGATTTCTTCGAACAATGTAACATCTGAAGACCTATGAAAAAATTGGCATGGGTCTTAAGACGAGAAAAAATTATCTCTGACCTATGGAAATGGCCCATATAAAAATACAAAAAGGCTAACAGCACAATAAAAAAGTAAGCATGTGGTTATGTGGATACCCCTATACACATCAACTATCATATAAACAGGATTAAGATCAATTTTAGACGGATCGTATTGCTCGTGCAAGGGTTACCAATACAAGATCTGCAACCTAGAAATCCAACGTTTAGCAGAGTTCATAGGGGTTTTAGCATTCTATTGGTCGAGCTGAGTCTTGATGAAACTGAAAGTAAACTGGTAGTAGCTTCGAGAAAGATTTCACTTGATTGGAAGCAAGTACGGCGCTTACACTGCAACATCCATTATAGCCCACGAACCATCTCCAAGAGTTTGTACAAGATACCGTCATCGCTTTCATAACAGTTTTTGTGTGTATGCGCCACATCTCTTCTGCAAAGGGTGAAATACAAAACGTTAAGTATCCTGAGAACAATTGTAAAATTTTCCTTTAATCACATTCGCCCCACTTTAAAGAGATGTAAACTTATGCTTAAGATCCCCGCGTCGGAACAGTTCTTGGAGATAACGTAGCTAAGATGCTTGAAATAATAATTTTACACAAGCGAGTTTCTGCGCAAATAAACATACAATACAGCACTGATTTCAAAAGTCGAGACAGGGAGTTTAAAGCATATGCACTCTGTTTTCTTGGTATTAACAGGAAGATCCAGCTCAAGATCAAATTCTTCACAAACAGGGATTGACTTCCTGAATCTTTCCCCCGAGGGACCGATTCACACCATGTCATCAGCACAGCTGAGATTATGTGTAGATTTACCACTCGCGTTACAACCAACCTCACTAATGGCAAGTTGAGGCAAAGATCATCCATTACAAGCCATGGGGAGAATATCTTCCCTTATACATACCCCCATTTGATGTTCAAACGAATCTTCAAGATGTTATTGGTTATTGCCTGTGTAGTGAACCAGAAACAAGAGGTTTAGCACTTTAAGTTAAGCTAAAAAAGGCATTTGAAAATCTGAAATTGATGTACCTTCAAAATTTACTTAATCACAAATCACGTTCCATTCAACATAATATATATATATATATATATATATATATATATATATATATATATATATATATATATATATATATATATACACATACATAGATGCGTGTGTACATATATAAACACCCCTTCGTACACTCAATAAGTATTGAGCAAAAATCTTAATATTTTAACTCCTTCAGTGGCACATTTTGAAACTGCTAATTCCGGGATTTCCGAAATTTCAGTTGTAAATATTTTCAAAAACAAAGCACATAGGGAGGTCACTCTTATCTTCAACATTGTCCATGGGAACATGTTTGAACAACATTTTTAGTATTTCAAATTTTGGTAATTTTTGAGAGATTTTAATACTTCAAGAATGTAGAGAATTAAAATGGATGCCACTGTGACATCACGCTCCCAATTAATATTTAACAAAGAAAAAGTCTTATGATTTTAAAATACGCCATAGGTATTGTGAATCTAAAATCCTAAATATCTTCAAAGTGGGAAAGAATGAGGTGTCTTTTCAACATGTACTTGTACGATTATATTTTGCAGGCACGCGGACAGATCTGTTGCTAAACAAAGCTTTGTTTTCTCATTTTTTGCATTTTATAGGGGGGGGGGGAGGGGGGCGGCACACGCCTTTGACAATGGCAGGCATGAGGATGAGAAGCAGGTCTGGATTTCAGCCCAGTTTCCTCGGATGCAGTGTTACTACCACACGAACATCGATTGCACATCTTTCAAAATTCCAAAGAAATTAATGGCGAAATATTTGTAATGTATAAAATGAATTGATTTCAAATGCTATATACGCACAAAACCTGCGGTTGTTCCAGGCAAAGCAAACCGTTTTCCCATGGTTGTAATTCTTTATTCTGTCCGCTTATTTGTTTTTCAAATCTAGTTGTGTACAGCATTCAGTCAGCTTTCTGTGTAGTGTGGAAACTAAAGTATTGTTTAACTCTTTCAGTGTCAAATTTGGGACTGGGTCAACAGCTTTTCTCTGGCACCGTGGGTATGCTTCTACATGGTGTACTTGAATGAGAGGTATTTTTACGCGGAATACGAATTTGAGATCCACGTGATAATTCAGACTAGTTCGACGTAGATAAACTTTAGACGTGATTCGCACTGAAAGAGTTAAAAACAATCTGTCTAAAGTGGACACCTTGGGTTCTGACAAAAGTGTGCAGTGTACGGGTGCACATTGCACAGAGGCACTTGTGGAAGAACCTTCGAATAATTGTATTTGTATATTTGCACAAAGGAGGTAAAATGACTTACATATGCAGACACCAGATTTACACATTATGATCAATCTTGCACCGTTCATTTATAGTAAAATATATGAAATTTGGTATGTTTATTATTTACTCGTACAAAGTTATGATGAAAAGATAAAGGAACTTTCAAACTGAGACAAGTTTAAAGGGAAAGCACAACTTGATCAGAAGTAAAAACAAAATGTCTGAACTTACGGACGCCCGTAACTGGGGAAGGGGGGTGTCAGTGGTGTCGATCGACACGCCCATCAGCGCCTTAAGGTCCAATAATACACACACACCCTCGAAAATAGATAAATAAATAAATAAATAAATAAATAAATAAATAAATAAATAAATAAATAAATAAATAAATAAATGAATGAATGAATAAATAACAATAACAACAATAACAATAATAACAACAACAATAATAATAATAATAATAATAATAATAATAATAATAATAATAATAATATAATAATAATAATAATAATAATAATAATAATAATAATAAGTCAATCAAAACAACGCCAACTAAAACAAAACAACTATAAAAACAAAAAGGAAGAAGGAAGGAATCTCTATGATACATGTTTACAATAATAATCATTCTCTGCCTAAGGTCCGCACAATTATTCATTAAACGAAGAGTACTCTACTTATTCTGAAAGATTATAGCACTTTTAAGAACGAAAAAGATTCATTTTATAATTTTAACATTTTTTTCAATATGTCAAGACCTATTTAAGGTTCGTGTTCGCATAACACTCTACATGGTGGAAAGCACACTCTTGGTGGTAAAAATATGCCGCCAATGAAAGCAAGATGTTGGACCTTTTAACTTGTTTTCAACTGTTTTTCTTGGACCTTTATTTGATTTATTGCCGTTTTGTTAATACATTAAACCCAGCTTCATAAATGCTCTTTAAGCTGAACTGAATGAGAACCGTTTTTTTATTTAAGGAATAAAAGTGCTGTTTTACATTGAATATTTGTTAATGTCACAACTTAGTTCTTTGGTATTGGACCTTCAAGGCGTTTTCCTGCTTGAATAACTGTCAGGCCAACTTTGTATGTTGCTGTGATGGCCCATGGTCCCTGTCTCAACCGCCCTGGGTGTGCTAAACAGACAACAACAGCATCACCTTGAACAAGGACCTACATGTGATGAATTATTCAGCTAAAAAATTTGAAAGAGTTGATGACACTCTCTCTCTCTCTCTCTCTCTCTCTCTCTCTCTCTCATCTCTCTCTCTTCTCTCTCTCTCTCTCTCTCTCTCTCTCTCTCTCTCTCTCTCTCTCTCTCTCTCTCTCTCTCTCTCTCTCTGAAAATAAGGCAATTGACAGTAAATGGCCCGCCTTCGGCACTGACCTTGGTTTAAACATATTTTATTAAGGCAATTGGAAAACAGGCATAGCCTATACAAATTCCTCTTGTTATTCAGGCAAATTAGGTGAATATGCACAATTTAAATCTTGAATAGCTTCAAAATTATTACAGATAGATGTGCCAATCCAACTTCAATTTATATGTTTGTGATATAGCCGCATCCAATGAACTATGGAACAAAATTGTAAAAGTTTAATTTATGCAAATAAGGTGGATACACAAATTTAAATCTTTAATAACTTCAAAACTATTATACACGGAGGGAACCACTTCAAGTACAACTTGTAGGTTTGTGACATAACTGCATTCGATGAATCATGAACCAAAGTTGAAGGCTTTTAATTTATGCAAGTTAGGCAAATACACAAAATTAAAATGTTGAATATCTTCAAAACTACTGTAGATAGTGGCGTCTTTCAAACATCGGTTTATATGTTTGTGACATGGCCATATCCAATGAACCTAGAACAAACGTTGTCGGATTTTAATTTTGCAGCAGCTAATACACAAAATTTGGATTATATTTAACAATGGCAAAGTATAGTATTAGAACTGTTATCATTTTGAAGGCAACAAAAAATTTCAAAAGTTTCGTGAACCCCAACAAAAATTGTTAAATTCAATTTCGGACATGTTTCCAGAATTTTCTGGTTATACTGAAAAAATTATCTCTTTATGGATCATCAGATTATGAAGTGATCAGAAATTTTGGAATTTATATTAAAGAAGTTATGGCTATAAGAGAAAATCAATTATGAAAAAATATATATATATTCCGATATC